>LR990048.1:605000-1038462 GCA_905147135.1 Blastobasis lacticolella
CCATTTTCACAGACACACGTCGCACCGGCCACGGAACACGGCATTCCATTATTAAAACATTACTCAGGCACTCCGAGAACAAAATACACACATTAAAAATGATTAACATGTTTCGGTAGCAAACAATATTGGTGGAAAATGTTGGCCTTTTAAAAAATAGCGCCTGCATTCCGCTGGCAATTTTCCCTCTCAATATCGCGCGGAGCTGGTGATAAAATTTTAGCATCGTAAAGTATCAAGATTGTCATCATGGCTGGACGCTGATGACGATCGAGGGGGAGGCAGGGGGGGGGGGCGGTTATCGACTACGCCCGAACCGGATGTTCGTCGAATATAGGCCGATTTCCTGTCCTTTATGACGATGCATTTACGGCTTTGCCGGTACAGACGACGCTTACGCTATTCAGTGATTGAGTTTCGGGGAATTACATGGTTGTGTGCCAATGGAAGATGGAGGAGCCATTTGCTATAAAGCATGTTTGACGACCTAAGTCGTTCAGTGGTCAACATGCCGGTCTGCCACGCAATAGGTCCCGGGTTCGATTTCCGGCCGGGCAGAAATTGAAATGATGAATTTTAATTTCTGTTACGGGTCTGGGTGTTCTATGTATAATAAGTATGTATATAAAATTATATAAGTAGTTTATCAGTTATCTAGCACCCATAACACAAGCTTTGCTTACTTTGGGGCTAGATGGCGCTGTGTGAGGTTGTCCACGATTATTTATTATTATTATTATTTATTATTATGTTTCTTAATGACTTTTCTATGTTATGCACATTAGTTGTACACTAATCGACGCTCTTGTTATGAGGGTTTACATCGAAAAGAAATCTACATATCTACATAAAAGTCACCTAAAAATGATTTTACGTGTGCCAAATGTGCCAGGTTGTGCACGAGCAGATCAACGTTTTCGGTTTCGTTTGGATCAACGTTTGCGTCTCACCTCTCCTATCGCTACAAGGTGGAATTCGTCTTGTACTCGATGACGCAAGATAACCTACAGTGCCCTCACAGTCCTGATAGATAGATGTATCCGGGCGTTTGCCGCCAATCGACGAACTTGCGCCCATTTTGTGTGTGGGTGAAATATTCCTAGATGCCCTACCTGATTGAATACTAGTCTATATGATATTCGGCAAAATGTTGCAAAAAAGCAACTGAGTTGATTTACAAAATTTTTTACTGATAGAAAGCTCATTAGTGAAAGAATTTTCGAAATAAAATAATTTATTTCTTAAATCAACGGTAAGTAGACAAGTATTATCTGTCTGTGTTGGGATAGTCCGCTCCTCCTTAACGCTGTCTTACATTTCTGTTATGTGATTCAGAGTGATTCAGAATGTATACAAATAAAAATTGGAAATTAAAGTCAGTCAGTCAGTCAATCAAATCAAATTAATTAATTAATGATACATTATACTTATTTATTTAATTTACAATAAGTATTAAAGTGTAATGATATGATATTAAAAATACTGTGTCGTGTACAAGTCATTCTATATGTACGCGCGTGTGTGTGTATGCGCGTGTGTGTGCGTCTGAAATCAACTCAGTTGATTTGAACAACAGCGAACCTGGGACCTCTTACGTGGTAATCCACATGTGGGATAATGATACGCACACAGTAAAACACTGACAGTCAGAGCATACACAGACGTTCTCGTGCCACGCTTGTTTCGTCACTAATTTTGACCGAAATTTTCCGGAAAACGCACAATCAGCGCCACAAAAGTAAATGGACTCTTTTGTTGTGTGAACTCAACATATTTATGTTGATTAATCCTGAAGCGCTCGCACTAGGGATGCAACAAAAGAAAAATAATTTTACCGAATACGAATACCAGTTTTATATTTGTTGAATACGAATACGAATAATGACAAATTCTGATAATTTTTTTTTTAAATTATAGCCCACAAGAATTGCTAAAACCAATGTTTAGTAAGAAAAGTAAGTAAGTTAAAGCTCTTTATTGCTCACACAAGAGTAACACATAACAAGAAAAAAAAAATAACAATTTATATGCGCATATTTTTTAATATCACTAACTCTATAACTTTCTCATTTTCCCCTTTTTACTAAGCAAAGTTGTATTTCAGGCTCATGGTAGCCCATAAAATAGGTAGAGCTCGTCTAGTCTAAAATGACGCGCCCCACTACTTAGTTAGTTGATTTCGATGTGTGAGTGCAAATATTAATAACGACACTTCATCTGTGTGGGAGCGTCGACTGCTCCAATCGAACGACGCGAGCTCCTACGTTGGTGTCTCACCGGCAACTGAATGACCAATTACAACGGCATTTGTATATGTATTGCGTCCATATTTAAAACTTGCTTGTGTGCGTTAATGCGATAGTGGGGCGCGTCATTTTAGATTAGACGAGCTCTACCTACACAATCGTTTACAAAGTTAGGTACAAAGATATAAATTTTTTTTATTACACAAGACAGGCATTTGACCGCAATCACACTCGCAAGCAACGCGTTTCATTCCTTAGCTGTACGCATTATAATAGGGAATATAGAACGAATGCCAATATTAGCAGGCTTACCATCCCTAGCGCGCTCGCGTCCCCCGACTCCTGACGTCCCCCTGACGAGACAGCCGCGTCCGTGAACTGTTTAGCATAATCTCCTTTTGTAAACACCCACATATTTGTTTACACGAAAAGTGAAATTCGGGACGAAATTTTCGCACTCTGTCTGTCACTTCCGAGAATTCGAAAAACATTACACAGAAAGATTACGGGGACTTAAATGAGATTCGGTACACGTGTAGGCTAGTACGAATAATGGGGAGTCCGTGTTTTCAATAGGACAAAGTAATCTGAGCTTACAAGAGTGAATTAAGGCTGTTTCTATGGCGTACTCTTTGTTTGGCCGTATTAAATATTAGGTGAAATATCTGACTTTTCTATATTTCTATATCTGTACTCAGTATAAAACGGCATCTCTTCCCGCCGTCTGCCCGTATGTATCCCTGTATGTATAATGTACATTTAAATCTTTTAAACTGCGATACGGACTTTAATGCGGTTTAATACATATTTATTGTACATACCGAATCTGTGTAACCGAATCTGTATTTCCCGTGTTGGGCTCTACAGCCATCAGAGAAGGTGCCGTACACAAACCCCTAACGATGACGCTGTTTAAATCATCTACAATAGATGTTTAAGGCCAATGATGATGATGATACGCGACACCTAGACCCGAAATAGAATTAAAAATCATCATTTCAATTTCTGCCCGGCCGGGAATCGTACCCGTCACCTCTGAGTGGCAGACCGGCATATAAACCAACTGAACCACTCGTCAATTACATGCGAGCTTTTCTCCACACCAAACGAAAAACTTAGCCGCAAGATACGTACAACAGAGCACGTACAATGTTAACCTCCGCGTAGCACGGTTACGCCGCGTAGCTGATAGCTACGAGGCTACGCCGCCTCTACGGTGCCTGTTTAGCTGTAGATAAGAGTGAATTTCCCAAATTTCCCAAGCAGATAAGATAATGAGCACAATTTTGGACCGTGCGACTAGCATATCTGAGTGGCGGTGTGGAGTTTTATACCAGAGCACCGATTTTGTGGCTAATTGCAGATGGGACCTTCAGATAGGTTGGCGAAAATATATTTTGGAAACGTAATGTGGCGGGAAATTGGGGTTTCCTATTAATTTTTGCAAATAAAGCGTGTAAATTTGTTCTGTAATTTTAGTTATTTTTACAACTGATGGACATAACAAGCAGGTCAGATAACCTAACGATGTTAAAGCGTTAACTGCCGTCCGTACAGCCTGCCAAGGAAGTCGTGAATAGGAACTACTATTCTAGCAATAATTAATTTCTGTCAAACAGGGTACTGGGTCCTGTCAAGTGGCGGCTTCAATTTTATTGCCAGACTTTAACATCTACGATTCATTCACTTAGGTTACCTACGTATAACAAAAATACAGAGACGTAGTTGCCTTGACACTCTGAGAGCTAAACTGGAGTGTTAGTTGTCAACACAGGCGTTGTTGCTTGGCGGGAAAAATATATATGGCAGTGGAACACATCCTGGGGGACTTAGGCTTGACATACTCTTTTCTGAGTTACGTACGTTAGTTGAACCGATGCTCTTACGTAAGGGAGCGTAAGGGAAACCATCGTGATGAAACCTTCGCATTTAGACGACTGAATGTAGCCATGATCAGATGTGGTCAGGTTTCCCTGGTAGCAGGGTCACGGAGGTCAGACGGTAGTCGCTCCACTGTAATTACCTGATCGCCAAATCCTGGATCATGTTCAAGGCGGACTCCGGGCCCTTGTTCTCGAGCGCCCAACCGGGATATTAACGCTAAGATGATTTTTTTATCATACTGAATACGGTATTACTGTATTTTGAAATCACTGAAAACTGCGCCATTGCGTCCGCCATGGCATTATGCTAAGTGGGCCTCATTGCACTTCTCCATGGCACGATAATAACAATTGACGTATTTTTTGGTAAATTTTTATTATGTTTTTCTCTTTTTGTTATTGTCTTGTATGATTTGTATTTTTGTGCCTTGGAAGTAAGTGTAATAAACGTATTTTAGTTTACTTACTATTAGGTACGGTATTTTTATATTGGTTGTTGGCATTGCATGTTGTTCCCGTTCCGGTAATGTGTGCCCGTCGGCCACATTGATTTCACTGTTTTACTATCATGGCGTTCGGGATAAAGTAAAAAAAAATTATCCAGGTTTGTTTGTATCTGTACTTGTATTCTCTGGTGTGCAATAAAGAGTTTTGTATTGTATTGTATTGTATATGTGTTTAAATCAAAGAATTTGGACTATAAGCTGTCTAAAATCAATTATTTATGGCGCAAATACAAAAGAAATTCTTTAAACAAATCAAGATTTTCTAAGAGGCTGTTAATGTTTTTCTCAAACAAGAAAATGAAAAATTGCTTGTTTGTATTGTCAAACGATAGAAGCCGTTCATTGCCTCATACAGGGTGGCTAAATATAGAATTTTAGTCCTATGTTAGTATCAAATTGTGTAAAATGGGAACGTGTTGGAGTATAAGAAGACTAAAGAATGCTAAGTTGGTTTGTTCGTGTAGAATGGATGAATAAAAGAAGATTATCAAAAGAGTGACGTTGATTTTCTTACATTATTATTTTGATACGATTTCTAAAAATCATATCTTGTCAATGTCTCATTTCAGCCCTCACGCGCAAGGGCGCGGGTCCGCTTTAACCCTGATCCAGGATTTGATAGTAAGTGCTAAATTAGTCGCCTGAATGTGTAGGCCGTTCTTCCTTGGGTACCTCTTAACGAGTCGGACCCGCTAGCTAATCCATCGACGCTCTCTTTTTATATTATGCGATAACTACCGACCCGCCCCGGCTACTCCCGGGTAGTAACATTAACAAATTATACGCCTAAACCTTCCCTATGAATAACTCCATTGGCGAAAACCGCATGAAAATCCGTATTAAGTAAAATTTCAAAAATGAGGAAATAAGCTTGTATTTTTATACAAGCTAATTTCCAAAACATTCAGGCCGCTGCCTCTCCACAAAAAATAAAACAAAATTAAATTACACGAGTTTTAAGAGATCCTGTACATCGCAAATCCTCATAATCCGCGGCAGCCCGCGAGTCCTTGAGTCGGCTCGGCCCCGGGATCCCGCTGAGTGCGTCGGAGTGAGGGAAAATATACGCGATATTGCAGTGTTCATTGTTCGTTTTATATAAACCTAGATGTTGGTGCAGGTATATGACGCGCAGTGGATAGGTTGGTGCAACTTAACCCTTGAGCGTACAGGTTTAACGTGACGATATCAGTATTTATTGCACAAAAGTTAAAATTAAAATTTTTGTAGAGATCTCTATAAATGTTTAATGTGTGGATCAGTTTTTATGACACTCACCTAGGGCGGGCCTAGGGCCTTACGTATTTTCAGCACTCACTGTCCTATAAATTGCTATTGCTGTACCTACTAATGAACTAACTAAAATATCTATCATTGTCTTACAAGGAAAATTACTGAGAGAACGTTCTACGGTGAGTCAGGAATCAAATGGTGTGATTGTACATACGATACGGTATATTTATATCAAGCGAGTGAATCAACATTCGCTTATTGTGAACGGGAAGTAGACCATGTTGTTGATGATTGATGTTATTGCGTAGGCACACGGACGGACGATTCACCTGATGGAAAGCGGCCAACGTCAACTAGTATATATGCATATCTAGACGACGGTGTTCATCATCATGTTTATATTAACCCTATTTACAGCAACCCATTTAGCGTTCATCAACCATTAGGTTTCTTGTAACAGCACTATTATTATTTATTGTACGCAATAAATAGTTGAACAAAAAATAAATAAAAGTGTAAAGAGATGTACATTACCCACGTTGTCAACTTCTAAGTTCGCCGTTAACAGCTCCTCTTCACCTCAATGGGCACAAACCTCAAACAAAAGTGTTTCCCAAACTGAAATGGCGAATTTCACGGAATCCCTGGCACGCCAGACAAAGACGCCGTCGACAGCTAGTCTAGATGATTGCAGGTTGTCGATATAGGAAATAAGTGGATATGAAATTGGTGAATGTGTAGAGGGATGTCGCTGGAACTTTCATAATTCATCCATTATAGAGTATGGGTTGTCAATAAATATTCTGTTTATTTTTTATTTCACGTATACTATCCACAAAGAAGAACTATTCTGGGTGTTTGTTAGGGACGGAGAACTTTAAATTAAAAACATTTAAACAATAAAGAAAATCTAGCTTTAGTAAAAATAAAGAGTTTTATGGCATTTATGTTTGAATATCTCACTTTTTTCTTCGTTTAATTGTTACTAAGTACTTCTCATTATTACTATATATCTCTCATTTTACGCCAGTTGAGGATACTCCTTACCAGCCCTTTTTGAAGAAGGTCATTTACTTGATCAGTATAATATATCTTTCCTAGACCTTCACAGTTTCATATCTCCTTAATTCCCAGACCATCGACGTTGCAGGTACAGCGGTGTCAAACGCCTCGCCAAAAGCGAGCGCTCGCGTCGAGACAAAGTCGGATTTATCCATTCTTTGTTCCCTGCGAGTGTAAAAATGTGCCATTTCGTATCCGGATTTGTTTCGCTCGTATTATTGTTCAGAGGGATTAAGAAAGTGATTTAAGGCTAGAGTGGTAAGCGGTTTAATTCTGGGGTTAGATGTATTTATTTGTGGCGGCGGCGACGGCCTGGGTTGTTCAGTTGGTTAATATTATCCGCCACGCATCCGGGACGGATTCGATTCCTGGTCGGACGGAAATATAAATGATTATGATATGATGACAAGTAGTTTATCAGTTTTCTGGCAGTGTGTGTGTGTGTGTGTGTGCGTGTGTGCGTGTGTGCGTGCGTGTGTGCGTGCGCGTGTGCGTGTGTGTGTGTGTGTTACTCAATGATAAAGTAGGTTTCTGTAGGTAAAATAATTTTTTTAATCGTTTAGGTACTTTTTGAGTTTATCCCGTACAAACAATAACAATCTAATATTTTCTTTTTTTAATATTAATAGTGTACAGTAGAAAACGTTTTTATACCTATAGATATCTATCTAGATTAGATAATTAACATAGACAATAATTATGATAAATAGGTATACTGTAATAAGAAAAACCTTAAGAAGAGCCTTCACTGATATTTTAACAGCTAATCCGATAATTGCAATTCTTTTACTGCTGTATTTAATTGATTAAATCATGAATCTACTCGACTGTTAATAAATAAACAATATACTGTCAAACTTGACATTTGTGATTGGTGTTGCCATTTATAAAGCACATTCCATCTTGTAGACAATAAACGGATTTTTCTAATCGGAGGAGCTCAAAACAGCGTTGTATCGTTTTTATTATTATTCTGTTGATTAAGGAGTAAACCAACATTTTATGTTTGTATTCAATAAACAAAATATCACCTTACTTCTGAATTTAATTTCTCTAACACCACTTAAAAACTGAATAGCAAATACCTACCTGAATTAAAGTACAAGAACTTAAAGTACAGGACTTAATGCTTCAAAGGAAACACCTTAGCCGCTCTAATACTTAGCTTATTATATCCCGGCGCTTTTAAGTTTTTAATTTAATATCCACTTATTCAGAGGTAGCTGCGCCGTATTTCTGCTAAGTTCTTCGTCTTTGTTCCGGAGTTTGCGGCAGCTGCGGCCAGGAGCTGGCTAACGTGTCACTTTAGCACTCCTATTACACTACTTGCTCTGTACTTTTTAGTTTTACTTCTAAATGTGTATCGTCAAGAACGTATTAAAGGGAAGTCTGAAAAGAAATTACCGTTTTTTTTTTTCTTTTTTTTTTTTATTACTTTACTAGCCAGGCATTTGACCGCCACCTCACCTGGTGGTAAGTGACGATGCGGTCTATGATGGAGCATGCCTGTCTGATTTTTATTATTACAAGCTTATATTTAACTTTCACTGGTCATATTTATGTAAAGTAGTACGTTATAGCTTATATGAAAAATATTGATTACTTGGTAATTATTTTGTTAAATTTATACGTGGCCGTTTAAATGGCAGAGCTCTATGGTTCCTAAGAAGGTTGTTGATCTGTTGGGGTATTGGTACGGGAACCAAACTAATTATGTGCGATGGGGCGACACGACCTCTAGCGCTTATAGGCTAGAATGCGGCGTCCGCCAGGGTGGATTAACCTCCCCTGACCTCTTCAGCCTGTACATCAATGGGTTGATCGAGGAATTGAGGGGCACCAGCATTGGTTGTCACGTAGGTGGGGTTTGTGTTAACACCCTCAGCTATGCTGACGACATGGTGCTCCTCAGTCCCTCGATTGCAGGGTTGAGGAAGTTGCTCTTGATTTGTGAGCGCTATGCAAGTGCCTACGGATTAAGGTACAACACTTCCAAGACCCAAATGATGGTGTTTAAGGCGGGGAGAGGCCCGGATAGAGTGCCTGAGCTGGTATTGAACGGTTCATCAGTGCTGAGAGTGCAGCAGTTTAAATACTTGGGCCATGTTCTCACGGACAGCCTCAAGGATGACCACGACATTGAGCAGGAGCGGAGGGCTCTGTGCGCCCGCAGTAACATGCTCGCTCGCCGTTTCGCAAAGTGCAGTGTGCCCGTCAAGGTGACCGTGTTCAGGGCTTATTGCCAGTGCCTCTACACATGTCAGCTCTGGACCAGTTTCACCAGGAATTCTTTCAGTACTCTGCGGGTTCAATATAATGACGCGTTTCGCATCCTGGTGAGACTGCCCAGATACTGCAGTGCGTCGTGCATGTTTGCGGATGCGCGGGTTCCGGATTTCTTCGCGGTAATGCGGGCGCGTGTAGCATCGTTTCGGGATCGGGTACTCGCGTCTGGAAATGGAATTCTCGAGGCAATGTGCAAAACGTCCTACAACAGTCCCATATTTGAACATTGGCGCTCTATCCACCAGGACGCAAACCGAAAATGAAAAAAATAATAAAAAAAATTTTGTTTTTGTACGATTATTGTAAAGACTTGTCAACTTTTATGTTTATTTTTTTTTATTTTTTTTTTAAATTATCATTTTATTATTATTGTATTATTGTTGTATTGAATGTATTTTATGGGTCTTTTGCCTGAATAAAGAAATTTTTATTATTATTAAATTTGTAAATGGCTCATAGATATGCTGTTTTTCTTTTCACAGCAGACAAACAGGCAAGCAGGCCACCTATGGACATCAGCAACACCAGGGGAGTCACTAATGCGTTGCCCGCCTCTGAAGAGACCTCTAATATACCTCTTGAACGATCCCATGTCATAGTCCAAAGGAAACACTGTGGCTGGGAGCTCATTCCACATCCAAATCGTGCGAGCGAGAAACGTTCTTTCGAACCTTCGCGTGGTGACCAACAAAGGGCTATTCTACTCTGCGGGACACCACATGGTCTATCAATATTACCTATATATCTATCGCTTACCCATTAGCACCAAACAAACAACGTTTTATATTGCATTCATTATTTACCTCATTTGGCCAGTTTGCAGTGAATAGTAAATTACGTTTAGAGTGCATCAAAGTGGTATTTATTTCCGTTGAAATGGGTTTTAAACACACAACTGTTGTTCATAGGCTATTTAGGATTTTACTACAAATGGGAAAATAATCTATTAGAAGATAATTGCATTTATTCACGCTGTAGGTAATTTATTGCGCACAACAAGAAGCACAAGATGGAAACCTAAAAGTAATTTAAACCAATGCATTTACATTATAGGTCGACAACTTAACTGGTATGTCGCCAGCGGTAGGTGAGGTAGGTGGGAGGTTGATTTTTCATGAATGAACGCGGGGGTGCGGGGCGCGGGGCAGTGAGCATTTTCTTTCGCGAAACGTCAGTTGATGACGATCCTCGTAAAAAGAATGCACATGAGATTATGCCCGAACTTGTCCCAAGATTAGTATAATAACCCAAGACGAGAAACCTAATCTTTGCCAATGGCTTTTAAAACTAAATCTCGATTTTTAATTCGATGCAAAAAAGTAAGTTTTTCTTCATATTTATTTTATGGCTCACAGTAAGCCTTATAAGAAAACTCGGTGATGGAAAGGGCTATACTTGGAGTGTAATTGCGCGATCGAATCAAGCGGATTCTAAGTATATTACTTTAAACTTATTATGTTTGACAAGTTGAACCATCATCATCATCATATCAGTTGAAAGACGCCCACTGCTGGGTATAGGCCTCACCCAGTAATCTCCCTGAATACTGGTCTTGTGCCTTCCGCACCCAGCTGATACTTACGCTCTTTACCAGGTCCTCAGTCCGCCTCGTGTGAGGCCTACCCGCGCTGCGTCTTACGGTACGTGGTCGTCACTCGAGCGTGTTACTGCCTCATCGGCCATCTGTTCTTCGAGTTTCAAGTTTTTTTTTTATATACCGCCAAGGTGGCAAACGAGCCTACGGCCTGCCTGATGGTAAGCAGTCACCGCAGAATATGGACGTTTGCAATACCAGAGGCATCACCCACGCGTTGCCGACCCCTTTAAAAACCTTTTAACCCCTTTCTTGAAGAACTCCATGTTGTA
The DNA here is from genome assembly GCA_905147135.1 of Blastobasis lacticolella. NCBI lineage: Eukaryota > Metazoa > Arthropoda > Insecta > Lepidoptera > Blastobasidae > Blastobasis > Blastobasis lacticolella. The sequence goes on from LR990048.1 coordinate 616,083, forward strand.
CTCTCCAAGGAAGCCAGCGCAATTACAGGCATGAGGCATTTCATCTTAGTCCTCACTTTAACGGTTCTGGGTTTTTGTAGCTTGGAACCTAGATGTGTAAATCGTCGTAGATGTTATGGGCGACAGTTGAAATTGACTTCGGTATTTGAATAAATAAAGACTCTTCTTCAGATTTCTGTGGAAAATTCCATTCCTCGAGCTGGACGCAGTCCTACCACCTTATCATCATCATCATCCTTGCGTTTATGCCGGCTTCTCCACTTCGTCCAGTCTTCGGCATCCTCTCGTCGTAGGCTGTTGGCTCTCGAATTCGTCTTAGGGATGTCAATCCACAGCTTCTTGGGCCTCTTTTCTGATACCGGTAGGTTCAGGCACTTTTTTCCCACGTATCCCAGAGGTTTACGTAAAGCGTCCTACCACCAGATAAAACATAAGGTACATTTCAAAAATTCACAAATTTTATGTTAGGACAGCAAAGTCAATTTATTTAGATTTCTGTAGATAATATTTACCGATATTGAACTCCATTTTTGTCTCTTACTGTTGAAACGAGCTTTAGACATTTCGATGAAACTCACGATGAGTTCGACATCACTAAAACCTAAACAGAACGACGTCACAAAGCAAGAAGGAACCAAACATTTCATCCAAATGGATCTCTTAATGGATGAGCTCAATGTTATTGGACGAACAGTCACATTATTTACTGCGCCACGTTCCCACCTGTACATGAAAGGGGAAGAAAACGCTAAAAGCGTATGCCATTATATTAAAAGATAATATCTTTGTGAATGCGGATAACGCATTAGCTGAATTAATGTTCCGCCTTTCAACTTTGTCCGTGGAGTAGGGATGTGAAAGAATTAGCGTCGGTTTGATTTATCGAATCGTAATACAATAAATAAATGTGCTTGGAAAATTACAACAACTACATTTCTTCAAGAAAGGGGTGAAAAGGTTTTTACGGGGTCGGCAACGCGTGGGTGATGCCCCTGGTATTGCGAATGTCCATAGGCTGCGGTGACTGCTTACCATCAGGCAGGCCGTAAGCTTGTTTGCCACCTTAGTGGTATAAAAATAACAATTCATACAGCGCCATCTAGTCCCAAAGCAAAGCTTGTGTTATGGGTGCCAGGAAACTGATAAACTACTTATATATTTTTAAATACACATTTATTACATATAGCACACCCAAACCCGTAACAGAAATTCAAATTCATCTTCGGAAGAACTCGGTCTACGAAGATCGGAACGTATGCTGTTGAAACGGTTATCGAAAATTCTGTTCAACAACAAACATTATATTATTATCAAAACCTATTTACTTAAAATGAGTTGTCTCAAAATGCCATAATGTATCAACAAAATATCGTTCTTGTAGATCTTTGCCCGAAGGCATTTTTTTATGGCTGTAAGTTGTATAACATAATTTCGGTATCTAATACAGACAGATTTAAATCTGATATCGTAAATTTAATATTTTTTAGGGTTCCAAGCCAAAATGCCTAGCTCCGAAATTCATCCGTTTGCGGATCCAAGCGGGCAACGCATTGGTAGCGCCTCTGGTGTTGCTGATGTCCATAGGCAGTGGTGACCGATTTCCGTCAGGTGGCCCGCATGCCTATTTGTCTGCCGTAAAACATAAAAAAAATGAAATTTGGCATGGTTATAAATTTTGCTGACCGGAAGCCATATTTTGAATCGACCCACTGAACAAATCTGACATTTAATTGATTGAAAAATCTCAATAATCGATTCGATTATATAAAATCAAACATCGTCACATCCCTACCGCGGAGGCAAATCTGCTCCCAAGCGAATTGGATAGAGGATCAATAATCCTGAGGAACTGGCTGATGCTCATTGGGAGGAATGAGCAAAAGAAGTGATTTACGATGGACGTTTTATCAGACTAAGCCTCCGCTTTCATCCTGCAAACAATATGGACACAGTGATAAATATATAGCAATTAATCCTCCTTAGTCGCTGTTTAAATTGTCCTCTTGTGTTTACTGTAGCTTGCATTAGTAGCTGTAACTTGCACTAGACTTGTCAGACTATTAGATTATTAGGAGGTCTCTTTAGAGGCGGGCAACGCTTTGGTAGCGCCCCTGGTGTTGCTGATGTGCATAGGCGGCGGTGACCACGAACCATCAGGTGGCCCGCTTGTTTATTTATCTGCCGCATCTAGGCTAGGTTTTCTCTCTCTATTCGGGCAAAAAGTAGGAAACCTTAGTAAATAATGGTAATTAAACACTGAAATGGCGATCGTATTGACAAAATATTTGTATTCCCACGACTATTACGTATTTTGGTTGATATGTACCTATTGTCATTCAATTTATAAAAGAGATGTAGACATCATTCAACAATGGACCACTACGAGTTTGTAGCAGTAAACCACGATAACCTAGAAACAAAAGAAACACGACATTGAAGACAAAACAATATCATTTAAAAAACATATATGATTACTTTAAAACGTGTACGCAAATCAGTTATCAGCCCACTAATTACACCGACTACATGACAAACATAATTAACAAATAATTAAACCATACAAATTACTACCATTCCATTACAAATACAGAACTCCAACTAGCGCCAATTAGACGAGCAATCGAGTAAGTGAAAGGAAAGAGGGGGTGCGGAAGCGGGGCCAGCGCTTTCAAAGGAACGGCAGGAGGCAAAGGCTGCTAGACAGCCAACGGAGTCGGGAATAGTCGGGATGGCTGTATGTTACAGCATCCCTAGCCAGTCGTTAGGCGACCGTCGCCGAGAGCGGACGCGTGCGACCGTACAGCACTTGGCGGGAAAACTTGATACGATGTACGGAAATTTTGCCGCGGAAAAGCAATGATCGGATGGAACTGTGGTTTTGACTGTGTTCTGTGAGAATGTGGTGTTATGTCCGTTCTGGTGACATGAAACTGTTGGTGGTGTAATTCGGCGGACGAAGGAATGATGATAGGTTTGTTTTTGATATAGCAAATTTTTTTTTGTGTTTTTATCACCGGGAGCTAGCTGGGTTGTTGATGTAATTAAAGTACCTAGTTTTTAAAAGATTAAAAGCAGGCACGATTTTATGTAATTTATTTAATATCGCTGTAGGTTGGGTGGAAGAGATCTCTTACAGAGATAAGTTCGCCTTTGTGTTACTTGATATTGTCCAGCTCAGTATTTCACTACCGTAACTCAAAATTGCAATAAATATGTGAGTAAATAATATTGTGATCTGATAATCTCCCATTACAATAAATTACTATGCTTTGTATTGTTTAAATTAACAACATAAGTTTCTACCAGTAACTTTTATCTAATCTGTGGTATTCGTTATAAATGTTGAGGTAAATAGAGTCCGAGCGAAACATTTTTTACGTCCGAAACCGAACGTTCAGTCGAGCACTAATATTATACAATGAAACCACCTCGTATAAAAAAATACAATTAAAAAGTAAACAAAAACGTTTATTTCCCACATTAAAATACAAATTGCAAACCCCGCTTCGATATCGGTTTGAAATACGATAACATTAATAAATACTAAGTACTCGCCATTACACGAAATTAAAGCGCGCGAAAATCCGTTTCCGTAAAATTTATTCGAATCCCGAACGAATATCCGTTGACAAATGAGGAATGTGTGCCTAGCCGGAGTTGAAATCAGTTTTGCCGCATCAGCCGGTTTCAGAACGTTTAATAACTGGCAGATAAGTTTTTATTGCTCACGTCGCGCCAGCTGAGTTGCATTTTCACCGGGCTCGGGTTTCCCGCGCTAGAATTCGCCTGTTTTTATATGCAGAGTGAACGTGGAAACTAGGTTAAAGTCTTCTCGGTGGAGGATTCGATAACAGTATGGGTAAGGTAAATTGGGAGGGTAGTTTGATGGAGAAAGTGTGAAATAGAGAGTGTCAATATGGATATAGTTAAAACAATAGCTAATTTAATGAATTTTTATTCTCTGAAGGATTTTATCCCATAGCTTATATTTTTTGTTTATTATATTATTTTATTATTATTATGCTATTTTTAAACAAGTATTCTTTTGACATAATTAATTTTTATTCCTCGAAGGATTTATCCCGTAGTTTATACCTATTTATTGTTTATTATCATTATTAAACAATTTTATTATTATTATACTATTTTTAAACAAACAAGTATTCTTTTGACATGTAACAATTGAAAATAAAATCATCTTGGTGTTAATGTCCCGGTTGTGCTCTTGAAAACGACGGCCCGAGGTCCGCCTTGATAATGATCCAGGATTTAGCGATCAGGTAATTACAATGGACTTGGAGCGACTACCATCTGACCTCCGTGACCCTGCTACCAGGGGAACCTCACCAGATTGGATCATGGTTACAAATACAGTTGCCTGAATTTGCAGGTTTCATCACGATATTTTCCCTCACCGACAGAGCATCGGTTAGAATTCAACTAATGTACATAACTCAGAAAAGAGTCATTGGCACATGGGCACATGGCCGCAACGGGATTCGAACCCGGCACCTTTTGCTTTCGGGTTGGATACTCGACCGCCCGGCTACCGACGCTCTTTTCTTTCTTTTGACATGTAACAATGGTTATCAATAAATAAACTTAAACTTAGGTCATGTGGTTTATGTAGAATTCGTGTACTTCAAGTTTTGATTCACTCAGAATATCTGTTCAGTAATTCGCGACGCGATCCGGGCGAGCGCTTCATCCTTATGTCGTGGATCTTCCTGCTATCCGCACGAGCCGCTTTGGCTCAACCTTCATAATTCGTACGGCTAAGGAATGGAACGCGTTGCCTGAAAGTGTGTTTTCTGATCAATATAATCTGGATGCCTTCAAGGCTAGAGCAGAAATTGAAATGATCAATTTTTATTTCTATTACGGGTTTGGGTTTTATATGTAAAATAGTATGTATTAAAAAGTATATAGGTAAGTAGTTTATCAGTTATCTAGAACCCATAACATAAGCTTTGCTTACTTTGGAGCTAGATGGCGCTGTGTGAAGAGTCCAAGCATATTGACTTATTTAATTTACTTTTATAGACGCGCACAGCAATGTTAGCTCCTTTGTACTGGTTTTGGTTAGGTCGATTTGCTGCCTTCTGTACATAAAGTACCAAGACACACGAGAAGACTAACTTCTAATTCATCATCACAGCCCATAACAGTCCACTGCAGGACTTCGGGCCTCTCCCACGAAAGGGGAGGTCATTGCCATAATCTCCACGCTTGGCAGGCGGGTTGGAGATCGCAGTGCAGTTGATGTAAATCTACCCAGAAAGATGCTGCTGCCCACCTTTCGGATTTGTCCCTTAGTCGCCTCTTACGACACCCACGGGAAGAGATGGGGTGGTGCTATTCTTTGAGGTGGCGGCACCACACACCAACTTCTAATTAGTGAAAGGTTTTCAAAACCCTGTAGGGCTAGTACATGTTGCTCTCGCGCGCGATAAGCGAGTAATTGCGCGACAAAGGTGCTATCTCTTTCATCTTAGTATTGAGAGAAAGAGACAAACGCTCTCTCGCGGCGCGAGCTTTGTCGCGGACACACTTGTGCTAGGTCAGTAGATTCGGAAATTACATTTAATATTTAAACTTACGAGGATACTTTATAATAATTACTTATATCACTTTCAAAGTCCCACGCCGCGTCTGTCTGCCTGTTCGCAATAAAGTCAAAAACTACGGAACGGATTTTCATGCGGTTTTCACCAGTAGATAGAGTGATTATGAACGTTTACATAATTTGCTAAGATTATGTGGAAATCAGTTTGAAATATGATGTAAATTGTCGAAATTATCAGAGGAAGTCAATCTGTCTGCGAGCTTTCATGGAAAACGTAGCCTAATCTCGTTTTAAGATAGGGGCAGGGAAGGGTAGGGTAGGACACCAAGTGTTATAGATATATTATGTATGTTTAATGAATTAAATCACCTTTTGTACACTAGTTCCACTTTCTTAAGCTAATTTTATTACATTGCAACCGTTTTCGAATTACTCATCTCCAGGCAAATGTGAGCAATTCGAAACCGGTTGCAATTAAATAAAATTTCTATAATAAAGTGGAACTAATTTATAAAAGGTGATTCAATTCATAATGTAGTGGAGTTCCATTATGAAGTCACAACACAAAGTTTAAAAAAGTTATGCTTCGTCGAGTGCCGGTTTGAGGAATAGCATAGCCACTCTCTAGTGTAATTACCTACTAAATTTAATACGTACGGAGTAAAATAGACATGTAATATAATATAATTACGGCGTATTATATTTGAGTATATTTACCCAAATTGCAGGCACGTGTTCACGGCACAATGGGGCGCGTTAGATTCTTGGAAACTTCGTATTGCGTTGCTCTGATATGCCTATTGTGTGATGGAGCTGTGTAATTTATTCATTATTTCGTGTGTAACGAAATAATAATTCATTCAATTACTTATACGTCGATACTTATAATAAAATCGATCAGTTATAATGACAAAGAAATACACATTTGCGTTAATGTCCCGGTTGACGCACATGACGGCTCGGGGTCGGCATTGACCATGGTCCAGGATTTGGCCGATGACAGTAGGGAAGACTGCCATCTGACTTTTGTGACTGTGCTACTAGGGTAACCAGATCAGATTGGATCATGGTTACACTTTCAGTCGCCTGAATGTGCAGGTTTCATCACGATATTTTCCCTCACCGTAAGAGCGTCGGTTAGTATTCAACTAATGACGGCCTGAGTGGTTCAATGGTCAACATGCCGGTCTGCCAAGCAAGAGGAAAATTCATTTTGGAATTTCCTGGTTACTCTCGATCCTCCCCAGGGTAGGACAGCTCAGGTTGCAGCCATCGTAATTTATTCGCCACTTTGCGCCGGGGTTAAAAAAATACTAATACGAATTCACATAGCCTCATCAAGCCCTAAACTATTCAAATCTTAAACAATGAGTGCTAGACAACTGATAGATAGATGTCTATCAGGTGGTTTGACTCGGTCAAGCCTGAGGAGCCCGTCTGGGTGTGTACCACCACCTTATCTATTTCTGCCACCAAGCAATAATTGTTGCATGGTTGTCCCGATTTGAAGGATAAAGTAGTCAGCGCAATTATAGGCATGAGTCATTTTATTATTAGTCCTCACAATGACAACGCCCCTGCGGTTCTGTTTTGTTATTGTCTGCAACCTTAATGCATGAATCGTAGATGTTATGGGCGATAGTTACCACTCACCATCATATGAGCTGTCTGCTCGTTTGTCACTAGCGTAGAAAAAAAAAACGAAACCACATGCTTTTAATAATCTGACCGACAGAAAAAATCGGATAACCTCCGCCAAAGTTTACTTAAAATCAAATATTTTTGAAACTACGGAACCGATCCGAATGAAACAAATCTAAGTACTATCTCGATTAAACTGGCTTTCAAATAGAGATAACCATATCCAAATCGGTCCATCCATTCGGGAGCTACGAAGCACCAAATACACACGTCAAACTTATAAATAACACCCTCTATTTTGTCGAGGTTGAAGATAATTTGAAGGTAAATTGTAAAATAACTCTTCTCTAGCACTCAACTATTTTTTATCGAACATTGGCTTCAGTATTCGGAGCCGACAGCCGAGCCATTACCACCAGTGGCGATTGGGCGGTAAATAAAGACCTAGCCTCCGCATGTGCGATGCGATAGCCTCGCCAGATTTACTTTATGGTATGGCCTGGATACACGGGCTTTAACTGGAGTTGGCTCTAGAAATTCGTTAGGAATTTCAAAATATTTCAACATCAATGTTTACTATAACGTATTTTTAGAGTCTAATACATCAAAATGATAACCATTTTTTGGGAGCTTGATCACATAAAAGCAACCATGCTGCTTCATATTATTACACTTATATAAAAAGCTAAGTGAACTACGCTTCAAACCCACCCTAACTAATTTATATAGTTTTCGGGCCTCCCTCGACAAAGGCACAGCCAAGCCATAGCACTATTACATTTAGGTACCGACTCTCCATAAAATGTTACTATAAAATTGCATGTTTACTCTAAGTTGTTCCGCACACATTCCATTATAATTTGATAAACATTATAGCTAATGTCAAATAAGAAGAGACTTGGTGGGTCACGTGGTTCGACTTGCGCTGAATACGATTACCTGCGCGAAATCCCCTCCACAGCCATTTGACAAGTCTCTTCTTTCGTGACGCGGGTTATACACTCAAAGCAGACAGGAGAATCTGCTCTGTTGAAATTACAAGTCGGCGTTAATTAATACCCATAATAAGCTGCTTTCCTTTTGCTGCCATTTACCTTTTTTTTGACGTTGGAAAGAGATTACTTAACGCAGTCCTAGTTCAATAAATACTTTTTTATTTATACCTTGGCCTAAAGTCAATAAGTTTAGTTAGGGGACTCGTAAACAACAATTAGAGAGTATAACAGCACAAACCCCTCAGGTTAGAAAACGGGCAACAACTTTTTCCATTGCTATATTAAAAAAATTGCGATATCCAACCCGCCGGCCAAACACCTGAGTCCTGCAGTGGACTGCTATGGGCTGTGATGATGATAATGCGAAAAATGTAATTAACATTTCATTGACACAGTTTTTTTCAAATAAAATAATCATTAGGAGTCCTTTGACTGCTTTCATGTGATCGAGACTTATGAACTGTGATGATGATGATGATGATGAGACAACTAACCCCCCAACTCCTCCACCAGGATGGCTACTCCTGGCGCTTGGCACGGTCGCCTCCCAGGCGTCGGACAAGCGCCCCCACTTCACGGCGGAGCCCCCCGCGCGGCTGCTGTGGCCGGCGACCCGCGGGGCTCACGCCGCCTGTCGGGCCGCCGGCCATCCCACGCCTGAGGTGCAGTGGGTCACCGCTGAGGGACAGCTCGTCACCACAATACCTGGGCTTAGGTAAGTCAGTCAACGCCTTCACTAGAACTCGTAAAATAATAATAAAATAAGTACGTGTTTGCATACGCGTGGAGGGTGCGCGGATTCTTCTTGCATTAGGTACGTGTTGCCTAAATGGCTACGCAGTTATGGGTTCTGTACAACTATATTTTGTTAATTTATATTGTAGAAATTGCCAAATAAATATTATGTCTATAGATCGTCAATTTTTAACCCCCGACGATAAAAAAGGGTGATATAAGTTGTACGCCACAGATACATGTGTATCTCTGGCGTTGTGTATCTGTCTGTGGCATAGTAGCTCCCTAACAAAAGGACCGATTTAAATACGGTTTTCTCTATATGAAAGCCAATTTAATCGAGATTGTTCTTAGCTTTATGTCATTAAAATCGGTCCAGTAGTTTGAGGAATATTGAGGAATCTATGTGCTTAGTCGGGGGTAATTCGACGTTCTCGCATCGGTTGGGTTCAAAGACTACTACTCCTACTTACTACCAGAGATCGCCACCTCTTCCTATCCTGCGCCATGTCCTGCTAATCGAGGATTCCCATTGATCTCTTCTAGAATATTAGGTCTACTTCTATATACTAATATCATCATCACAGCCCATAACAGTCCACTGCAGGACTTCGGGCCTCTCCCACGAAAGAGGAGGTTATTGCCATAATCTCCACGCTTGGCAGGCGGGTTGGAGATCGCATGGTTTAAATATAACAATGGAAAATGCTGCTGCCCATTTTCTAGACTACGGAGACTCTTGATCTTTTGCCTCGAAAACATTAGTCGCCTTGTACGACACCCATAAGTGTAAGGGGTTGGTGCTATTCTATTCTGCCGGACACCACACGGCCAATATACATACAAATTAATGGTTAGGTTAGTTTCAGAGAAACCAATACTACAGTCCTCTAATAATAGATGGCACAACTTTCGCAGCCAACCATCACAAGATCTGCCTACACTATCCCGTTCAGAGATACGGCCGAACATAGCCAAAGTTCCCGTCGACATATCCATTAAATAAACTAGCCGAACTTTATCTATATTTTACGGGGAAGCGATACGCGAACAAGTTAATATTTACTGCCGGTGCCGCGGGCGCCTTCCATTATGAGCCTGAGTACAGTCTGTTGCCTTTCGTAATAACCGCCTCTTGTGCGGGTAGAAAATCAAAAAGTTTCAAATTCTACCGTACTGCGGTAGTTAGTCAACATAATATAGTGTAACAACCTCTTGTGTAAAACTCCACCCCAAAATGTACATAACAAGTTCATATAAAAAATATTTTTATTGAAGTATAGGCAGAAGGGTGTCGTACAAGGCGACTAATGTTTAGAGACAAAAGATCTAGTGTCTCCGTAAACTGGAAAATGGGCAGCAGCCTTTTTACATTGTTATGTTTGCAACACTGCGATCTCCAACGAGCGTGGAGATTATGGCAATAACCTCCCCTTTCGCGGGAGAGGCCCTTAGTCTACAGTGGACTGTTATGGGCTGTGATGATGTGAATAAAGTCAGTTGTAGCACAATCGAGTAACAGAAGTTACCTACAACAATTAATACTATCTAAGCCTGTTTTGCATCAAATCCTTAAACACATTTAAGAATGACGTTTAACGTAATTTGTATGAGATATGCTATTAAGATGGCGCAAGCCGCCCTTAACCTAGCCGTTGAACGGCCCAACATTAAACCAATTGTTAATTACCCATTGTTTTCTTTTAAATGTGCAATAAAGCGTAAATCTATGATTTACACACAAAACCACCAATAACCCTCCCGACATAGCTAGGGAACAGACTGTACTAGCTCCCCGTTATTACCTCGCTATTTGCTTTCCCGACTAAGAGATTAGCAATTAATTGTACGCTCATGTAACCAGAGACCGCGGGCTCTGTAGCTAATATGAAACTTGATAAGTAACAGCGTATGTTGTAAATTCTATAGAATTTACCCGGTATTTAGGTAAACCGGTGAGCGTCGCGGAGAGAGCGGCGGTTAAGGAGTCCGACTCGTAACCCGAGGTACCGGGTTCGAACCCCAGAGCTGATTGTACCAATGACCCTTTTCTGAGTTATGTACGTCAGGTTCACTGTAGTTACCTGATTTGCGAAATCCTGGACCATGACCCTCGCGTGCGATAGCATAGGTACTCGGGAGATTAATTGACATTTATTGATTTTGGTACACCGGTGGAGGGATTCTGTCAAGCTCGGGGAGTCTGGTAAAATGAATATGGTTTTCAGACAATGACTGTCGCTTCATTGTAATTATCTGATATGCCAAATCCTTGATTATTATCCTTGCGCACGATAGCACAACCACGACATTAACGCCAAAAGGATGATGACGATGATGTTGCCAAGTAATACATACCTAAACAATAGCCACAACAAATGATCACTCTACGCATAATCAAAATGTATGCGAAAGTCAGTACGAGGAACATCGCTATTCAAAAGATACTCAGTTTCGTCGACTTTTTAATAAGGCTTGTATCAAAAGCTGTCGCCCGACTCGAGTAACTTCGTTGAATGGTTATTTGGAAGTTTCGAAGACACAAAGTTTGCGAAGACAGTCTAGCGACAACTGTACCTATAGGTAGGTAGGTATTCTCTTTCCCGAACAGTATTTATACTTGGAAAATAAGCGAGAGGACACACTCATTATAACTTTTTAAAATGCTAATATTTCCCAAAGAAAATCCTCCCCGACCGAACTCCGTCGAGTTACATCACGATTATTCACGATACAAAAATAATGTAAAAGTTTTATATGAAAAGTTTGCGTCTCATTCGTTCTTAATGAAAAATATTTTGGTTCTCCTTAAGCCATTCTGCCTAAAAATAACTTGATCAGTATGTATTGTAGATACTTTAGTTAAACGTGAAGTTCTGAAAAGCTTTTGCAAAAATATAATTGAGCGATTTAAACGTAACTGACAGGAATTAAGAGTACTTCAACATATTGCCTTTTAGAATAGAATAACATGTATTGCACAGAAAAACAATAATATAAAATTATGTTATATTATTGTGTTTCTGCCGGTGAGTAAGGTTTCCAGAGCTCCATGGGGTGGGAATTTGTGAAACCGTGGCTTTGGCAGTGGAGGGATTTTGCTGCCAGAGTAACGTGTTATAGAGGTGGGCAACACATTGGCGATAGTCTCGGTGTTGCTAATGTCTATAGGCAGTGGTGACCACTTTCCATCAGGTGGCCCGCTTGCCTGTTTGCCTATCGTATGACATAAAAATAAATTATGTACAAAGTAAGAGAATAAAATATAATAAATCACAACCGGCATGTTGACACTAATTATTATGTACAGATGTAAAGGACCTACTGTAATATTGATCTCGATTGCTTTTTTGTATTACGTCGTGTCGTGGCTTGTGTATTGATGAAGCCGAGATGGAATTAATTGAAAACTTGGGTTGTGGGTTAAGATGACCATTTGGGTCCTTAGGTTTCCCAAAATCATCAATATTCTAATACTCCTTGTTGACCTACAATCAGAACACTAACCAATCATCATCAACACACTACCTTACCACATAATTTCACCCGCCTAATCCCTCATCACAGTTCAACGTACGCGGCAACTTCTGAACGCAGGAAGGGAGGCGGTCGCTAATAAATTGGCCAAGTTCTGCCCATTCCGACGGTGGTCCGTTGGATTAATAGGTTGCCAAGTTCGAGGACGTGTCCTCTCCGCTAGTTATGCCGTCCTGGTAACTGCTACAGGACTCTGTGACATAGTTATGAATTCGCGTTATTAACGCTTCTTGGGTGCGCTGCGCTCGTCTCTCTGGAATATTTCATTGACATAAGATATAAGAGGAATCGTAAAGGGTGGTTTGTTTTATCCTACAATTGCAAATAATTTTCTATACATAGTATAAAATGAAGTCACTTCCCGCCGTCTGTATCTTTAAGTCATGTTAATATACGCTTAGATCTTAATACTCAATGTCGGTGCCTCGCCGGTGTAAGCCCTCGTACGCGGTGATCGGTCTGCATGCGTCGCCCCCTACCTGGATGAGCTCGCTTAACTTTCCCTTTGTTTTCCGTTAGATTTTAGACTTTTGAAAAGAGATTGATTAACGTAATCCTAATTCAAAAAATACTTTTTCATTTTCATTATCATTTTCGTCCGAATGAAAATGATAGCTCCAACATAAGCAACAGATATTAATGCGGTTTTAAACAATTGCGATTCAAGAGGAATCAAAAAAAATAAGGCTTGGTAAGGATAGTAGGTGTACCGGAACGAAGTCGCGCCAGGTCCACTAGTAATATTTTAAATATAATGAGTGTAAAAAATATTTGTGTGGTTCGTATGTGGTATGGAAAACACAATTTTTTTATAAATCGGAACTGTCACAGGATGTTCAACATGATAAGCTATTAATCTAAAACCCATGTTAAAGTGCGCGCAAGCATACATTTCGCGCGGCTGAAAATTGAACTAAATTTGAGAGATTTCAAACAAGAACAACTTCCAACGAAAACAATGATCGGAACGCCATGCCTTAGTGCAGATTTATCTTGCGAGCACTTTAGACAGAAATTTGTATAAAAAATGTAAAGTTTAGCGTAGTTGCACAGTTATGTTAGATTATGGGCGATTCTCATATCGTCACGCATTACGCAGCGTAGCGCGGGAGTACGAGACATAAAATTTGTTTGAAATGTCATTGGTTTATATTGAAATTCAATACAAAACACACACGTAGGCCAACACAGGCAGTCCAACACGGTAAGTACTAAAATACTTACTGATTTTATGGCTGAATCGAAAGAGATAGTATTTATTGGCCAAATGTAATACTTAAAAAATGCTTAATTGGAAAGCGGTTACGTAACGTTTCATGTACAATAATAAATTGTAGGTGCGTTGTTATTGTGAGGACCAAGGAGATTGGAAAAATTGCCAATTATCCAACACAATGAAAGCAGATTACTTTCCAATCTCTTTGGCGAGGACTACGGTAAAAGGACGTATGCCTGTATTGCGCTAGCAAACCGGAATACAACAATTCAAACATGGTACTCCCTAGGCGGACTCCTCAGGAATGACAGAGTTCCGCCACCTGAGAGACATATACCTATGAAAAAGTAAAACACAGTTTTCTGTACAAACCTACTACTTACTTGTAGTGGTATATCTGTTCTAATAAATCACGTATTATCTGTGTGGGAATATCTACGAATATAATAGGTATCTACCGCTATCTGTTAAACCGGTTGACATCTGCCACAAAGTTATAATTGCCGCAATAGGCAGCGATTATTGTTAGAACTGTTCAGCCGCCGACGCCAAATATCTCGGAGTACGTTTCCTTGTTGGGCTGTTTAAGTACGACAGTCCTCCGAATACTTGTTGCCGAAGTATTACTTGTTACAAGAGTTACGTTGAATGAAAATAAATACACTTTCCTGTCAACAAGTAAAAAACGTTTGGACTTCGTTGCCGTGCTGAAGTATGAAACGGTCGCCTATCCAGGCTTGCGTTGCCTAACTTTTAAATAAATAATCCGTTTATTACACGAATCTCACATATGACATTATATATTCACAATTGACGTTGAGGTGACAAACAAGCAGACAGCCCACCTGGGCCTCGAGTCCGCTAGTTTACAAATGCCTCGATTGACTTGTAATTGGATCGCATTGCAGCTAATGGCAGTTTTACACTTTTTTAGTATTCTGTTACAACTAAAACTGCCGTAGGGCTGTTATTGCAATTCAATTCCAATTCCGCCGACAAGCAAATTAGCGGTCTCGAGGCCCATAGTAAAACATCATATCCTTTTCCTCTTTAAACAAAGCAGGTGTAAATTCTCCACCCACAACTTCACCAGCAATAGCGTCTTCAAAGCGGCTGACAGTTAAACACCAAGTTCCCCCATTTCGACTGAAAGTGGTCTGACAATGGGGCTTTATTGAATGGAACGGCAACAGCGCACTCAGCAATTCCGTTGTGGAAGCTTCGCTCGTGGTATGAGTTATATCGGTTTTCAACTCGTGAATTGAGAGTCGTGTCTAATGATACGAGCGACCTTCTCGCTTATTTAGGTTTTGAGACAGATTAATTTATATACATAAATCATAAATTCATTTTTCATTTTACATTTCAGACCGCGTCATCTAGCCCCAAAGTAAGCAAAGCTTGTCTTATGGGTGCTAGAAAACTCATAAACTCCGTTAATCCATTACTTACATATCAGTTTAGTCACAAAATAGAACTTTCCATCAGCTTCCATTCATCCTCTCTACAATTACACGACAACTACGACAATTTTCACCAGCTACCTTATTACAGCGTGCACGAACATACATTGACCACAGAATTGATGCAAGCAGAACGTGCTCCGCGCAAACAGAGGCAAGTGAGCATGAAACAAACGATTATGGTGGCAGCTGACTTATAGCGCTTGGCGGACAAATGGCGGGCCCCGACAGGCTGTATTTCATGTGCCATCCGTTTTTGTATCAATGACAATACTCTGTCCAGTGCGGTAATAGGTGGAGCGATCCGCTGCGTTCGCTGGGTCTTCAGAAAGATGATATTATAGGCAATTAGGTAGATATTTATGTTTTGACGACCTGAGTGGTTCAGTGGTCAACATGGTCAACAGTGGTCTGCCATGCAAGAGATCAGAAATTGAAATGATGAATTTCAATTTCTGTTACGGGTCTGGGTGTTCTATGTATAATAATATGTTCTGATACAAATAAATAAATAAAAATAAATAAATAAAAATAATAAGTATGTATTTAAAAGTATATAAGTAGTTTATCAGGTACAGTCGGCCAAAAATGTGGTCTACCACCCTACGGTTGAGGTTCGTTTGAACGTCACGAGACATCAAGGTCGATTTCTATTGCAATAATATTATGTCAGTGATAAAAGTCAACCTTAGTGATCATTAGATCTCGCAGAAGCTTTTGTCAAAACTGGTAGACCACTTTCTTGGTCGACCGTACCTAGCACCCACAACACAAGCTTTGCTTACTTTGCGGCTAGATGGCGCTGTGTGAATTTGTCAAAGACTATTATTATATAAAAGAGAAGAGAAGCGACCTGTAGTGGCAGCGTGCTTGCGAGACCAAAAACATAAGTTAAGCAACGCAAGGGGAGGAGGGTGGAGGCCTTTGCCAAGCTGTGGGATGTTTCAACGCAACGAACTAAATTCAAAATGTTTTTATTCAGTAGAACATTAAATAGGTATCTCTTTCAATCGTCAAAAAGGACGGGGTTTGAAAGTAGGAAGGCACTCCATGCCGACAACGGCCGGACCGTGTCCGACAGACCCGGGCAGCGCGCGTCAATAATAATCTTGACGTTACTGTTCCAATGGTGCTCTCCCGCACGAGGGTCCGCCTTGATCATGATCCTGCATT
This sequence comes from Blastobasis lacticolella, assembly GCA_905147135.1. Lineage (NCBI taxonomy): Eukaryota > Metazoa > Arthropoda > Insecta > Lepidoptera > Blastobasidae > Blastobasis > Blastobasis lacticolella. The sequence goes on from LR990048.1 coordinate 632,409, forward strand.
TAGCAGATCAGGTAATAAAAGTGGAGCGATTGCCACCTGACCTTCGTGCCACTGCTACCAGAGGAACCTGACCAAATTGGATAAGGTTACACATTCAGTCGCCCGTCAATGCCAGTTTTTAATACCAAAACGTTAGCTTAAGCGTCAAATTGACAACGTGATTTTACGGATTGTTTACGTATCTACGCTTACACTTTGTTTTACACACACGCTTACGCTTAGAGTTTGTCGAAAATGAAGGCGCCACTGTCCAAATCCATACCGTCGTGTAGCGTTGACAATGAAAAACAGTTGTTTCATCTGTCGCAAGTACAAATAAAATCATATTTATCATCATTATCAGCCTATACTAATCCAATGCTGGACATAGACCTACCCTAATAAGTGCCAATACAGCCAGTCCTCGGTTTGTCCGTGTCAAAACCAACTAAACCATCCATGTCAAATCCATATTCATTGAATTAGTAATGCAAATTACGTCTCACTGTTCATTATATTAATAAGTACATATCACATATTACATTAATTGTGATATATAAATGTACCTATATAACTAAATTAAATTAATAACATAAGTAATAATGATCAAATAATTATTCCAATGTCAAATAATAACAATACAATAATAATACAATGTCAACTAATGAAGTTTGTTAATAATCTTCAGTGATAAATAATAATTATTGCATATAATCAACTAAAAATAATCGTCATATTCCTAGAAATAGGTACGTCAAATGTATAGAACGTTGGTTCAACTTGCCAACATTTTAATTTTGCCTTGAAAACATTATCACTGTCAATCGATACTCAACCTCAACGTCATTAACTTAGAGATCAAACTCTTGTCGGAAGCCCAATCGCCGATATGTTCTTCTTCTAAGTCGCTACACTTTTGACAGAGTGGTCGTGTTCGTCAGTTGAGGATTTGCAGCACGCTTCTACTATCCGTCGCCACTCTCGAACTGCTGCTTTCCTAGTACCCTCATAGAGAGTAACATTAACGTTCTTCTATCACTGGACAAATTCCCATCGCGGCAAAACGTATATTTGGATAACAATAATATTAAATTTGTCTATCCCACCTCATATTACCCTAAACAACCCACTAGACAGATCGCTTTGAATTGCTTTTGCTCCAATGCCCTATCTACTTACACCAGACCTCACCACCATCTTGACTATACCTACAGCTACCTGAAGGCTTAATATAATTATCGTCTACAGGCAATTGTTTACGGGGTAATGGAATGTATTGTAAGGCAGATAGGTACGACCCTCGTCTGCCGAGATTGGGCGTCCCATTTCTGAGTTGATTATGGTTCGCTTCCTACTCTTTGGTCGGGAGTCGGGAGTCGAGAGTTGGGTTGCACAGGCGGAAATACCCCTTAAAACTGTAGGGTAGTAAACTTCAGAGTGCAATACTTTGTGTGTTGTAGTTACAATATGTTTTGCTCAAATTCTTTGGTTACGTAAAATAATATGTAATCGGTAGTATTCAAAATTGGTTTGACAGTAAAAAAAAGAAATGGTATGAGAGTTTAGTTGTCTGTTTGCTGTGTTCCGTTTTTACAATAGTTTTTTTTAAATATTCTCATCCTCATTTTAAACATACCTACTCATACCCACTACGTAGACTTGTTGGTGACCACGCGAAGGTTCGAAAGAACGTTTGTCGCTCGTTTGTCATTTCGGATGTGGAATGAGCAGCAGTGTTTCCTTTGGACTATGACATGGGTTTGTTCAAAATGTATATTAGAGGTCTCATCAGAGGCAGACAACGCATTGGTAACTCCCTTGTTGTTGCTGATATCCTTAGGCGGCGGTGAACACTGTCCATCAGGCGGCTTTCTTGCCTGTTTGGCAGCTGAATAACATAAAAAACAAGAAATTTCGGTTAATATCTGAATTAACATTCAAAAAATTTTATTTAGCCTACTTACTTAGTGGAAATGAAATGAAAATGAAATGAAAATGAAATGAAAAAGTATTTATTGAATTAGGATTACGTTAATTAATCTCTTTTCAAAAGTCAAAAATCTAACGGAAAACAAAGGGAAGTTAAGCGAGCTCATCCAGGTAGGGGGCGACGCATGCAGACCGATCAGCGCGTACGAGTGCTTACTCCGGCGAGACACCGGGCACCGATACGCGCCACGCACATAACCGCCTAGGCTAATCATGTGCGGCGCGCGCCCGGCCCCAGCCAGCCCGCCGGCGCTCACACCCGCACGCACCAGCCGGCCTACCCGCGTCGACCCCTGAGCTCGGAACAAATAAGTAAAAAGAATGTCGTCTGTCTGTCAGTATGCCGCTTCAGTTAGGAAAATGACCATCTGTGGGAAAAAGAAACGGCAAGAAACCCACAGGTACATTTAAATATGATTACATTGCATTGATACATTTGTCAATTTAATTTGAGTGAGCCTGTCTTGATTGGAATATGATGTGAACCTCTACAAATCGGTCAAGATAACTAAAAATAAAAATAAATTCAAAAACAAAAAATGGCACAGCAAAAGCAGGCCAGTCCACCAAGGCAGCACCCGTTCACGAGCATGACGCAGGGCCCAGCCATCGTCCAATTCAACCATATTTGAGGGAAGAGAACGACCCGACCCCCATGCCACCACCAGGCAGACTTTTAAGTGAGCATGCGCTGCCAATGCCGTACACATTAAAAAAATATTTGTTATTCAATGACTATTACACATCAAATCATCCTCACCCAATCAACAAAATTGTAAATTTATAAATAACTTCCTATTTCGAAGAGCTAGTAGTACACCATACATTTTTGTCATTGATATATTCATCAATTTTATAATAGGCTTTTTTCATTAAAGTTGTTTTCACCTTATCTTTAAATTGTAATTCAGGCAAATTAATAATACATTCAGGAATATGATTATAAAATCTTATACAGTTACCCATGAAAGATGAATTTACTTTACTTAGTCTGAACAACGGTGTTACCAGTTTATTTTTGTTTCTTAAATTGACATTATGAATATCAGTATTTTTAGCAAATTGGGTAATATGCTTTCTAACATACATAATATTATCAAATATATATTGACTTGAGAAAGTCAATACATCAATTTCTTTAAACAATTCTTTGAGCGAATCACGTCGACGTAATCCATATATTGCTCTTACAGCTCGCTTTTGTAGTTTGAAAATGATGTCACTATCAGCACACTTGCCCCATAGTATGATGCCGTATGACATAATACTATGAAAATAACTATAATAAACTAATCTAGCTGTATTCACATCCGTTAGCCTCCTTATTCGCCACACGGCAAATGCAGCCGAACTTAACCTACTAGCCAATGATTCAATATGTGGGCCCCATTGAATTTTTGAATCTATATTAACGCCTAAGAAAGTAGTTTTCTCTACCAACTCAAGTTGCGTTTTATCTAATATAACATTACATTGATTACTTTGTACATTAGGGAGGCAAAAATGAACGCATTTAGTTTTTTTAGAGTTTAAGACTAAGTTATTAATCGTAAACCAATGAAGCACATTCTGAAGAACACAGTTTACTTCGTCTATATTATTATCTTTCCTATTAATTTTAAATATCAGTGAAGTGTCGTCAGCAAACAAGACTATACCAGCAATATTCTGCACCATGTATGGAAGGTCATTTATATATACAAGAAAGAGAAACGGCCCCAATATAGATCCTTGTGGGCACTTGAGACCTTTTCGAGACAACATTCATGAAAGAGAAAGAGTTTTTCATGACACCAACATACTCAGTTCAAGTACCTAATGGATCAACAAGCATGAGAAAACAATTTACTTGTTGTGAGTTAAATTTTTACGATTTCGTCGCAATTATTCCGACCCTTTGCATCTCCAAAACGTTTTCGCAAATCGCCATAACATAACTCGGCGAAACTGGCATAAATAACGCAACAAACTATTTAAATAGTAGATTTAACGAGCTCATGCCAGAATACGATGTCCGCAAACCCCATTACGGCGCCGAGCGGTCGCCGTAAACTAGTGATGGGCGAAGTAAATCATTCGTTCGAATGATCATTCGAATTTTTTCTTTTCAAACTTTGACGAAAAATATGTGGAGGTATGCCGCTGTGTTTGTCTGTGGCATAGCAGCTCCCGAACGGATTGACCAATTTCAATGCGGTTTTCTTTATTTGAAAGGCAGTTCTTTCGCTATTTTAATGAAAGTCGGTTTAGTAGTTTAGTAATATTCTGATTTTTCTATCGGTTAGGGTAAGTTTTTTATGCTACACCTACGGTAGCCAAACAGGTAAGCCGGCAACCTCATGAAAAGTGATCGACTTAAGTGGGAATTGATCGATATAATAAAAGCTATTCAAATAATTCGAATGAAAAAGAGCAGTTGAATTATTGTAAAATATCAATCGAATTAAAAACAATTGATTCACTACTAAATAACATAAGCTAGACTATACGCTTAGCCACCGACATCTTTGATCCTGGAGTTTACCAAAGAAAGGGGATAAAGAAAGGGATAAATGCAAGACACTAGAAGTCCTCAAAAATCATAAGAAAAGCTAGTACAAAAAATTTAAAAACGTTATTCGTCCGTTACAATCGAATAATTGAATTCATTACATTCGAATCTAAATTATTCGATTGTTCGTTATTTTTTTAAACATTCGGCCATCACTACCGTAAACGCTCACACAGCGCGCGGAGTGTCAACTCACTGTTTCGCACTATAAGGTTGTTTTACGAGCGAATAAAGACCATTTTCGCTTACACGCTGTTTGACGTAGTGCCGGGCTGTTTACGGCCTCGGGTTCGGGTTGTATATTGAGCTCGTTTGCGCTGCGCTGCGTTTTTTTTATGTCAACCGTATTCAGTATGTCATATGTATTCAGGCAAACAACAAAAAATAATCTTGGCGTTAATGTTCTGGTTGTAAATTGGCGCGTGAAGGTGGGATCTGGCTTGACCATGATCCAGAATTTGGCAGGATTAGGTTTTAACTGTGTAAGTTCAGACTGCCATCTGACCTCCATGACCCTGTTAACAGTGGAAACTGACCAATATTGGATCATGGTTTTTATGGAGTACATATTCAGTCGCCTGAATGTGCAGGTTTGATCGCTATGTTTTCCCTCACCGTATGCGTATCAGTTGCAGTTTAAGTAAGTACCTACATAACTCAGAAAATAGTCATTGGCACTGGGGTTCGTACCTGGGACCTCTCGCTTATAAATTGTACCACGCAAATCCTAAATAAACCTAATAAAATTAATACGTCTGTTATTAAAATTTGTGATTTTTCAAATTTTCTTCATGACAAATGGGCGTACAAATTTCATAAAACAATGAAATATAGCTATTGAATACTATTAGTTACTTTAACTTGTTATATTCCGTTAAATCGAATAAGTTGTAATAGATTTCCAATTACTTTATAAATTAGATTACAAATTATGCGTCCGATAAACCCATGTAATTTTTAAGGAAGATAATTATAGAGCGAACTAAAATGTTATGGTCGTATGCAGATACATACGTCCATATGGCACGTCGCTAGACAATAATAATTGTATTTGCGACTACCTCAGACCTCAGACCTCAGTTTCAGTCATAAGAAACTCTACTCAGTATTTTAGTAAATGGATTGTGCCAAAAAGACATACGATACGATAACATCACATTCTTCTTGTCAAGAATGCGAAGGAATCCGAGGCTGTACCAAACAGTATCCTACCGGGAATTTCCGTCCCATTGGATGACAGTGTAACATATCAAGAATTTAATCCCGTTGGGTAATAGTGTGACAAAACACATTAACTATACATATTATCGGGTTTGTTACCATGGTTAGTTTTGTTTTTATCTTAACCTGACAGCGGCATGCAACTGCGACGAAATATCGAGTTAAAAACAATACTAACCGTGGTAACAAACCCGACAAAATGTGTAGTGAAAGTGAAGTAAATAACCACGAATGTGTTAAAATCTTGTGTTAAACAAAGTTGTGTTGTGGCAACGGGAATAAAAGAACCCGAGGCCAGTACGCCCCTCACTAGTCCGACGACAGTCACGTCCCAGCGGCAACGGCGTCAGCTCTGGCGTGTCAGCGGGAGATAACTTCGGCACAAGTTCGCACCTGTACTTATATAACAAACATGGATACTGCCAAACCGTGAACTGAAATTTCTAGAAGAATTATTCGTAACTAACCAGGGTGTATATTTTATAAAATTATTGTATTAGTTGTATTCCTAAGCAACAAACCACTCTGTCAACCTGGTTCGTCGGTTAGTAAATTTTAAGGGTATTTAAGTCACGGGACGACTGGTACGCGGTAAGAAACCCGGAACATACCCTTAAAATGTGTAATAATAACCGCAATAGTTTAAAACATTAGGTTAGTAAATTGTTTTCTTAACCGACAACCAGCCAGTTAGTAACATGAATTTTTCAAATTAACTGACTGTGATTATTCAAAATATCTATTAACTCGTTCCTCTATTCGTTCAATGGTTGTGTTATATTAAAATCCGTTACCTAATTAAAAATATATAAACGTCTAAACAAACCTACAGGGGAACAGATGGCGGGAAGCGACTTTGTTTTATACTATGGTATAGAAGTTAAATAATATTTATTAAATTTATACGCGGGTCTCATTTACCTAATTTTTTTGTCCTTATGTATCATGCTACATTCTGAGTGGTTCAGGTGCTCTGCCACGCAGTGGCCCGGGTTTTAAATTTAATTTATGTTACGGGTCTGGGTGTTATTTGTATAATAAGTGTGTACTTAAATGTATAAGTAATTGATCAGTTTTCTGGCACCCATAACACAAGATTTGCTTACTTTGGGGCTAAATTACGCTGTGTAAATTGTTAAAGCATTTTTTCTGTATAACTTCATCAAGCTCTGTCTGAAATAGGGACACAATTCATCCTCAAAAACCTGCACGTTTACAACATTAGTAACAGGATCCGATACTTCACGCATGCTTGATTCTTTTGCACAGACAGGTAGGCTGGTAGATACATAAATATGAGATTACCCGTGCCATACTTCGTCGTATCCGCATATTACAAGACACTGGAGCGGAAAATTAGATTTTCATGTCAATATATCCATTCGATATTAAATGAGACATGTCTGTCTGGGAAATTGGGAGTGATCGAATAGCATAACGTGATCAGGTAAGCCATTGCGCGTGATTGAAAAGCCATCAAAACTCGGCATGAGCTGGAAAGGTATGAAAACGTAACGCTATGGGATAGAACCTTGTCGTAGGGAGGGGTTCGTTTACACGTCGCCGCTTACAAACCTGATAGAAAACGCGTACGCATCGCGCCCGCGTAGTCAATGTGTAGGAATTGAACAGATAACGTGCAGTGTACCCTAGGCGGGCACACGACGCGGTGACTAGGCGGGTGCGGCACGACGACGATTGTGCGGTGAATATGCGGGCGCTGCGCGTTTGTTTACAAATAATAACATAAGCTTTTTGTCATTAGCAGATAAACCTAAATTTCATAAACATATATGTATAGGCTCTAATATTGAGATTCACATTTCATGGGAAAGCGCTGTGACAACGCAGTCCAATCGCATATCCAATGCTCGACACAGGCCTCCTCAAAGAGCGTTAATGGATCTAGACCTCGACTTGACATATTCAGCTACAGCTGCCCAGCTGCTTGTCTTCCTAGCTGTCGTGAATCCACGCTCCACCTCATCCAAGGTCTACTCGCCTACCTCAGCGGTTGTCGATTCCTCAGCAGACGTCCAGCCCACCTGCCGCTTCAGATTGTTAATTTTGTGCGCTAACTTTGGTTCTCTGACGAATAAGTCAGTTCTTTTTTTTTTTTTTTTTTTTTTTTTATTAAGATGTTCTACCTATTTGACAAGTAGGTAGAGCATTGCAATTACAATCTAGCCTAAAGACTAATAAGTAATTTAAATTTAACATAATTTGCTAGGTTAGAATAATATAAGAATGTGTCCATTAACACCTTTTCTTATTGTCTCTATTAAGGGGAAGACACATTGTTATTGTGTTCTTTGCAGTAAGTACTCATCGCACTACTTATCACTAATAATCACTACACTAACTCAAAAGGATTTGTCCTTTTTAGTCTTCGCACTATGTTCGTGTTGTCAATTAGCTGGATAGCCTCGACATTCACATGATGATGAAGCCTTCTTTCATGGGCTTCGGCGTGTTTTTTAATTATAGTTGCAACAAGATCCACATTGAGGTCCCGGTGAAGATCATTGTTTCTAATGTACCAGGGCGCATTTACAATGTCCCTCAGTACTTTGTTTTGAAAGCGTTGTATCATCTGTGTGTTGCTTTGTTTGGTACAGCCCCATAGCTGAATACCATAAGTCCATACTGGCATTAGGACTTGTTTGTACAAAAGTAGTTTGTTGTGTACTGATAAAGAAGAATGCTTTCCAAGTAGCCAGTACATCTTTTTATAGCGAAGTTCTAATTCGTCGCGTTTCTTTTTGACATGAGCTTTCCAGCGAAGCTTTGCGTCTAAGGTCATGCCTAAATATTTAGCTGTGTTTTTGTGCGGTATTGCTTGATTGTTTATAAATACCGGATGATAAGACGGTCTTTTGTTAGTAAAATCGACATGAATCGATTTTGACTCATTCAGTTTGATTCGCCACTTCACTGTCCAATCAAATATAGTGTTGATAGCTGTTTGCAGTTTCGTTACTGCTTCTTCTTGAGTGGACCCTGTAGCCATGATAGCCGTATCATCCGCAAAGGTTGCAATGATGTTATTTTTTAGTTCTGGGATATCACAAGTGTATAATAAATACAACATCGGACCTAGGACGCTTCCTTGTGGTACTCCAGCTTTTATGTACTTAAGTTCTGAATATTCCTCATCCTGTCTAACTCGAAACATTCTCTGCGTAAGATAAGATTCCAGAATATCTGCAAACTGCTTCGGAAGTTTATGTCTTATTTTGTGCATAAGACCTTCATGCCAAACCTTATCAAATGCTTGTGCCACGTCTAGGACAACAGTAGAACAGACTTTATTTGCTTCTAATGTTTTTTCTATTAAACTAGTTATTCTGTGCACTTGATCGATTGTTGAATGCTTCTCCCTAAATCCAAACTGATAATCAGGGATAAGCTTTCTTTCTTCTATTATGGGGCTCAGTCGTCTTAATAGGAGCTTTTCGAACAACTTTGACATAACTGGCAATAGAGAAATTGGTCTATAGGATGTTATTTCCTGAGGTGGTTTTCCAGGTTTCGGTATCATAATGATTTCTGCAACTTTCCACATATCAGGCACGTATTTTAGTCTAAACGAAGCATTGATAAGGGTGGTAAGTTTTACGATGGCTTTACGTGGAAGATTTTGGAGAATTTCGCCCGTAATTAGATCAAAGCCAGGAGCTTTATTTTTCTTTAAGCGTTTTATCTCATTCTGAACCTCTTTAGGGGTAACGAGTTTTATTTCTAATCTATCATTACAAGATGCTTCCTCCAGTTCTGTGTTCTCAGAGTTATGCATGTTAGGTTGGAATATTTGTTCCAGGTGATTAGCAAATCTAATAGCTTTTTGTTTATTATTTATGGCCCACCCCCCATTAGTTTCTTTAATGGGAGGTATGTGTAAGGTTGGCGTCTTTATGTGCTTTATAGTTTTCCACAAGGAGTAATCAGTTGTGCGATCACTTGTTAACTTTATATAACTTTATATAATAAGTCAGTTCGGTACGAATTTTATCCGTCATAAATATAGCGTGCTCTTTGCCAAAAAGGCATAGTTTATCTCAGGCCTGGCTATGTTGGTAACTTGATACTCGGTCGAATAACATCGTTAGGTAGGAATTGATCAGTCATAGACACTCTGAGTAAGTAAGGGTAGTTTCCGGTAGGTGTAGTGTGAATTTTGTTCACTCTTTACTTTTATTGCGTTGAGTGTTGGTAGGAGCATAGCGATTTTTGCCAAAAAGATGTAGTCTATCTTAGGTCTACCTATATCGGTAACTTAGTTCTCTTGCGAATAACTTCGCAAAATTTGCGTCAGATACTAGCCACAGCGCCTGTGCCACTATATTCTGGGAAAATATATACGGTTATCTTAAGTCTGGGCGGACGATGTCGCTGCTACAACGCTAGCTGGATAACTAGTTATAAATAAGTCTTTAGCCGATCGTAAATAGCGACCAACGCAAACGGCTGAAGTTTTGCTGCGATCGTAAAATACTTTTATACTATCCAACTTTTATCTAATAAGGTGGTCCGAGAACTCGCTTTTATGGCGTAAACACATGAAAAGCAGGTCTTATACATGAGAATTGGGAGTTATCGATTCGTGATATTAGTTTGGCACTGTTTTATGGCAGCAGGGTGGTAAACAAGTGTAGGACCCGTCTGGTGGGCAGTGCGGAGGAATCGGAAACTACAAGGGTAATTTGTTAGGAACCACGAGGTTGGTGTTCGACGAAGCTAGAATTAAATGAGCCGTACGTTCAAAAGTTTCTCTACATTCCGGGTTTCAAGTTATTTGGACCTTATAATGAGGTGTAATTTATGAACTACGACATCGATCACCTTGAAATATTTACGGGACAATTTTTAAAGTACCTCCTTTCTAACAAAAAGGAATAAATGAAATTGTTTAAAGCGTTCATGAATTACAACTAAGTACACATTTTGACTTCCATTCATGGATACCAAAATTGGAGTTTGTTGAGTGGTTTGGAATGTTTTAGATACCTATTGGAAAACTGCTCATTACAGTTGATAATAATCCTTACGCAGTATAAAATAAAGTGGCTTTAGGGTCGGGGGACGTGGTCGAACGCCCGACCGAGGTCGGCTCGCCCGCGCCTCCGAATTAATCCAAAAGCAACTTTATTTTGTACTGCGTAAGGACTAATCCTTACGCAGCACAAACTGTAAACTATAGACGCCATTTAGTAAATCCAGTAGCCATAAGTTGGTGGCACTGTATCAGGTGGCTGGACTCTGTCAAGTCTGAGGTGTCCGCCTGGGTGAGTACCATCGCCTTATCTATTTCTGCCAAGCGTACGTCTTTTTTTATTTAATACGGCAGACAAACAGGCATGAGGGCCACCTAATGCAAAGTGGTCACCGCCGCGGTGGTTTGAAGGATTATCTAGCCAGTGGAATTTCAGTGAAAACACGCTGCGGTTCTGCTTTTCTATTACTTGCAACCTAAATGTACGAATCGTTTATGTTACGGGCGACAGTTACCGCTTATCATCGAGTGGGCTGTCAGCTCGTTGATCACTGCATAGAATACAATAATAATAAAAAGTTTCGTTGATCTAAACCTCCTCTTCCTTCACCAGACACGTACTCCAAGATGGCCGGCTGGTGGTGGGGGCGCGCCGGTCGTTGGCGGAGGCGGGCGGCGCAGGCGCACTGCTGCGGTGCCGCGCCACCAACCGCGCCGGCACCGTGCTGTCCAGGACTGTGATGCTGCAGCCAGGTTGGTGATCCGACTGATGGATTTTTTTATAACATAGACTTAGACTATTTTAAGACTTTGTGGTCACCACATATATATTATATTGTCTTTGATGTAATTAAACCTTTCTATTCTATTATTATACATATTAGCGTTTTTTTTACCACGGTTAGTATTGTTTTTACTTCGATATTTCGATGCAAAAACAATACCAACTGTGAAGATATTTTGACTCGATATGTTTTATACCAGCCGCCATTACGGATCCCAGTAATTACGATTCCGCCAGGGATCCGCCATATTACTGTGGCGACTACCTATATTTTCATTACAAAGAAACCTAGAGGTTAAAATATTGGTTACTATATGAAAAAAGTTACTAGTTTCATCACAGTGGGTTGCCCGTCACGGGGTGCCAATCTTGACTGCTCAACCAGTATTAGTGTCCCCAGCGGAAGACAATGGTTAGTCTCGCTTCGCCAACGATATTACGAGGCACACCGAACGAGTGGCGAGCACGTTGCGGTGCTGCAGTTCGACTAGCCTCAAAGTATAAAACAGTTACCCATCCAGTTCCCGGACTCTGCGAGCGTTGCTCACCCTCGTCGGTCTCGCAAGCACGCTATCACCAGCCCAGCGTGGCTTTTCAGCGGGTTGTTTACTCTTCCAATACGGTTAAATAAAGCGTTCCACGGTAAGTCGTCGATCGGTCCGCGATGGCACGAAGCGGCGTTGTCTCCGCCTAATGAAGCTCCGTCGAAGCTAACAAGTGGAGCACATTGTTTACTCGAACGTGCTTAAAACGATCCGAACAATTCATACTACGACCGGGAATGAGAAATTGTATATGTGAATCGTTGGTACTCTTTCATGTTAAAACGCCTGGACGGGGGTTGATGAAACTCCACAGTATTGTCGCTTTTATAAATGGCACAGACCTACCACTCATTCATCATCACAGCCCGTAACAGTCCACTGCAGGACTTAGGGCCTCTCCCACGAAAGAGGAGGTTATTGCCATAATCTCCACGCTTGGCAGGCGGGTTGGAGATCGCAGTGTTTAAATATAATAATGGGAAATGCTGCTGCCCATTTTCCAGACTACGGAGACTCATGATCTTTTGCCTCGAAAACATTAGTCGCCTTGTACGACACCCATGAGTGAAGGGGTTGGTGCTATTCTACTCTGCCGGACACCACACGGCCTCATTCCCTTCCCTAAATTGTTCATGCATTATATCTAGTTTTAGTTTAAGTTACACTTTACAGCTTCCAAAAGGTTAAAATAATCATCTTGGCGTCAATGTCCCGGTTGTGCTCTCGCGCGCGAGGGGCCGGTGTCCGCTTTGACCATGATACAGGACATTGCAGGATTTCGTAGATCAGGTAATTGAAGTAGAGCGACTGCCATTTCACCTCCGTGACCCTGTTGATAGGGGAACCTGTCATTGGTTAGATCATGGTTACACAGTCGTCTGTAGTGGAACAGGCTGTCTGTTTTTCCTTTCTATATTTACCTTTTTAAAATAAAATCAGTTAAATTGGCATTAAAATGGAGAAAACCACATCAAAATATGTCCGTCAGTTCGGGAATTGCGGTGCCATAGACAGACATACAGATACACACGCCAAACTTATACACTCCTCTTTTTTCATCGAATAATAAAAAGGGCAGGATCTCCTGAGGCGCTCACAATACCCGACAACCGTTCTGTTAAAAGCATGTCGAGTAAGAAGAACAAAGAAGCGATGTTTTAAATAAAAATCGTAATTAGCACCGAGCCCACGCACCCACCTCGCAGATATTTGTGTAATAAAAAAATTAATTAGACTAACGAGCTCGGAGAAGAAGTTATTCCGGGAGCGTACAACAAAAACATCATTATTTCTACCTGCCACTCTTCACGTGAGTTCAACAGAGTTGCCAACATAAAGGGAATTAGGCAAATTGCGAACAAGAGACTTGCGTAATAAACAGATGTACAGGAAGAGGGCACAACAAATTACAACTCGCAATGCCGTCGGACCAATTAACTTTCTGTTACACAGCTGAGGGGAAATATGGAATAAAATGAAAAACAACCGGCCTCCCCGGAGTTTTTGCACGGGAAACTTTTAATTAAGGGATTAAAATTGACATTAGAGTGAGTTTGCAACAAGGTAACTTTTCTTTTGTTCCGTGTAATAATGTCTGGGAATTCTGACGAGGATTTTATGATTACCTACTTATGCGAAGTACAGCGCTGCGGCTTGTTAAAACTTGCTCTTAGAGGCTTCTACCGCGGTCTGAAACTGTATTTAAATGTACAATGTCTAATAAAAATGTTGAAAGTACAGGTAGTTAGACATTTGGAAAATTGGTACAGTTAGATAGCTTCCTACGAAGCCTGGGGCCACCCTGGGCCTTATAAGACGACGATTTTGACGACCTGAGTGGTTCAGTGGTCAACATGCCGGTCTGCCACACAAGAGATCCCGGGTCCGATTCCCGGCCGGGCAGAAATTCAAATGATAAATTTTAATTTATGTTACGGGTCTGGGTGTTCTATGTACGAGTATATTAAGTATGTATTTAAAAGTATTTAAGTAGTTTATCAGTACCCATAGCACAAGCTTTGCTTAGTTTGGGGCTAAATTTCGCTGTGTGAATTTGTTTACGAATATTTATTAAGAAAACTCACTGTGCTCGAAGTTACATTGCGCGATCGAATCAGGAATTAGGAGATCCGCAAGCGAACTAAGGTCACCGGACATGGCTCAAATGATTGCCAAGTTTAAGTGGCAGTGGGTAGGACCACATAGCTCGCAGAACAGAATGCCGATGGGGCAGGAAAGTTCTCGAGTGGCGACCACATGCCGGAAGACGCAGCGTGGGTAGGCGTCCCACTAGGTGCACCGACGATCTGCTAAAGATTGCAGGTACCAGCTGTATGCGGAACGCACAGCTGTATGTGGTTAACGTATGTGTGTCGTAAGCGAGAGGTACCGGGTTCGAATCCCGTTGCGTCCATGTACCAATGAGTCTTTTTTAAGTTATGTACATTAGTTGAATGCTAACCGATGCTCTTACGGTAAGTACTGCAAATTCAGGCAACTGAATTTTTAACCATGATCCAATCTGGTCAGGTTCCCCTGGTAGCAGGGTCACGGAGGTCAGATGGTAGTCGCTCTACTGTAATTACCTGATCGCCAAATCTTGGATCTTGGTCAAGACGAACCCCGGGCTCTCGTTCTCGAGAGCACAACAGAGGGCTTAGTGTGAGTTTCGCTTCGTTTTTATTTAACTATCGCGTTTGCGTTTACGTCGAAATTAGTATGAAGACAAAACTTTATTTACGTACCACTAGACGGCGCTATACATTTTTTTTATATTAATTTGGACAATACTAACCGTGGTAACAAACCCGATAATATGTGTAGTGAAAGTGATTATAATAATGTTTGAGTCCTTAGAGCGCGCCATCTATGTGAATTTTAGAGAAGCCATTCTTGAAAACAGCTCGTTGAAGATGTGCACGCGCAGCGCACGAGCCTAGCGGCAACGGCAAATTTACAGCGTATTCCCGAAATTTGTACGCACCTACACGAAAATATACCGACAGAACACCCACGAAACTTTCCAAGTCAGCAATAACACAGGGGTTTCATATTTCCTCTCCAGTCGGCAATCTTCGGAAACTTCCGACGAATGCGTAGCAACATTCGCCCCAATTACTTTTTCCACCGACAGACTCTGGGGGAAAGTTTTAATTAAAGATTGAGCGAAATTATGACTCTGAACGTAGAGAAAAAAAAATATTGCTCATTAAAATGAACGACGATGTCTGCGAAGGCGTTGTAATTGAGCGGGCTAAAGTATCATTTTTAGGGAATATGAATATCTATAAAAACGCTTAGATAAATACAATACTAATTAATTTGTTGTAATGTAACTTTCTTTGAATATATACTATTATTTAATAAAATATGTACAAAGTGAATAATATTGATATACATGTTAAATTTAAAATCATTTAAATTGACAAGCTCAAGCGCTTCTCTATAGCCATTTAACTTACAATGCCCCACCGGGGCTCATGTTCCGAGTCTGTGACTAGTAAAAAGAACGATTGAAAAACTGTGTACATGAACAAGAGCAACAATGACGAAGTTTGAAAAATGTTGAAATATCTCAAGAAACAAAAAAGTTATGAGACTTTAAAGTTGTGATTGCAAGAATAATTTCATTAGGGGCGTGAATTCGTGCGTGACGTCACCATGCCGCATCCCGCCCGCCACTATGGGGCTACCCATACACTGAAACTCTTAGTGACTGTATCTTCGGAACCGTAATAGCTAGACACTTGAACTTCTAGACACAAAATGTGTGTTATTATTGCCGCTATAACAACAAATAATATAATCGTCGCTTTTAACGCTATGTCATTAAATATGGCAATATCGATTTTAGGAAACTTCCTCATTAGCAAAGGAATGAGTGGTAGGTTAGGTCTTCGTTATTTATAAAAGCTACAATACTATGAAATTTCGTTAAACCCTGTCCAGGCGTTTTAACATGAAGGAGCACCAAAGATTCACACATAAATATCGTTTCAAACTAAACTCGCGGTCTGAACATATTATTATATTGGACTCACACCCAACAACAAACAGACAATTATATGTGAGGGTGGGACGCCTACCCGCACGTCACCGCAGCTGCCACCTCTCCACTACACGGTGGGTGTAATTTAATTTTTAATTTCAATTTATATATTCAGACAACAGAGATCCATTTTTGTTAGTAGTACAGGTATCTTACAATCTATGTTATTAGAAGTTTTAATACTTGAGTATGAAACGTGATTCACCTATGTGACAACCTTGACCATTTTTTTTTATGATATTCGATAAGCAAACAGGCAAGCGGGCCATAGACATTAGCAACACCAAGAGTATAGCCAATGCGTTGCCCACCTCTATAACACGTTGCTCTGGCAGTAAAAAGGCAAAAGCCACTCCACTGCCAAAGCCACGGTTCCCCAAATCCCCACCCCATGGAGCACTGGAAACCTTACTCACCGGCAGAAACACAATACTATTTAAAAGAGTATTATTTAGCTGCGATATTCTGTAAGGTGGAGGTACTTCCCCAGTCGGGCGGCTCAAATTCGAACGAGATACCCCGCTATGCCCTCTCGTAAATGCCTGAAATACCTATAGGTAAATTATACCTATCAGCTATAACCTGCAGGATACTGTTCGGGCTGCTGCGCACGCGCCTCAATAACGAAGCAGTTCTTTGCGCCTTATGGCGTGGACGCCGTCCACTCTCGCCTGCGCGAACATGTCTGACGCGCTGCAGTAGCGCGGCAGCCCCAACACCATCCTGAGGTGTTATTATATTGCACACGTAGGACATTGAGCGATTTCAAGGTATGACTAACCCATAGGCTACCCGTGTAAAAAGTTCGGCAATAGGCTCTAAACAATGTAATTTTTGACTCCTCACTGCAAAGAGCAAACCTACGGGCAATCATATTACCTCTCGAACACCGTTTGAACGCCCTACATGTAACCCTAACGAAATATCGGGAAAACAAATCGAAAAGGCACGTTTCGTGTGATATACAACATCACATTCACAGTCGCAGTATGAATTGTTCGCTTCGATCGTTTTAAGCACGTTCGAGTAAACAATGTGCTTCACTTGTTAGCTTCGACGCAGGTTCATTAGGCGGAGACAATGCCGCCGGCGTGCCATCGCGGATCAACCACCGACGACTTACCGAGGAATGCTTTATTTAACCGTATTGGAAAAAACTTAACAACCCAATGAAAAGCCACACTGGTCTAGTGAGCTTGCGAGACCGATGAGGTTAAGCAACGCTCGCAGTTCGGAAACTGGATCGGTGACCGTCTCGTACTTTGAGGCTAACCCTCCACCAACCCACGCTTCTGTCCACCTTGCGGTATACGGAGCGAATCACGGGAGGTGCGCGCAGTACTTGCCGGAGGCTCTTTTCACACCTCGCAGTTTCTTGACTCCCTATAAGTTATCTATATTGTCTCTTTGAAGCTAACGGTCTTTGCCCCACCATTCATTCCTGTGAAGCCAGGATCTACCACACATAGGTTCTCAGTTTAGTCCTTTGAGGCTAGTCGAGGTTCAGCATTAGCTCGCACTCGGTGTGCCTCCTATACCCATGGCGAACCGAGGTTGATCAAGGCTTTCCGCTGGGGACGCTGAGACTGGTTGCACAGTCTCCGGAGCCGATTGGCACCCCGTGATTGTACAATATTACTATTATTAAATAAACCATTGTTATTTTGATTTATCGTATGGCATAATAATAAATAAATAAATAAACTTTTATTTCAGACGATTGTCCATAGTTTGTTAGTATCTAGTGAAGAAAAAAAAATATAGCGTTATTTAAAATTAAACATTGAGATTACTCGTCTCAAGATACTCAAGAGCATCACTCGAGAGAGACTTGAAATCTTCGGGTGGCCCCTTGAATGCTTTTATGGGGCACCCCAGAATAATGTGACGAACGGTCTATTCGGGATGCCCGCAAGCGCTGCATACAGTGGACCTTCAACCCATTGTATAACCGTTTAAGAGAGGTAGGGCATAGCGGGGTATCTCGTTCGAATTGGAGCCGCCCGACTGGGGAAGTACCTCCACCTTACAGAATATCGCAGCTAAATAATACTCTTTTAAATAGTATTGTGTTTCTGCCGGTGAGTAAGGTCTCTAGTGCCCCATGGGGTGGGGATTTGGGGAACCGTGGCTTTGGCAGTGGAGTGGAATTTGCCTTTTTGCTGCCAGAGCAACGTGTTATAGAGGTAGGCAACGCATTAGCTATACTCTTGGTGTTGCTAATGTCTTTAGGCAGTGGTGAACACTTTTCATCAGGTGGCCCGCTTGCATGTTTGCTTACCGTATGACATAAAATTTTTTTTAAAATAAAAGCGGATTGCATTTCCACGACTGCTTTGTTAACAATTAATACCAGTCGAACAGGCTCTCATGATCGGTTATCGTGGTCGTGGTGGTTGTTTGAAAATATATTTTTTCTTAGCCAGTTAAAACGATTTTTATTCTTTATTTTGATAAACAGAGGTTTACTTAGGTGTCATGAACACATGAAAGATATATTTTAGCGTACAAAATATAGAAGTCAATTTATATATTAGTAATTCAACCTACTTAATTTACTGTATTGAAAATTATGAGATAGGTAAATAAATTAAACATAAATATTGACAAAATAATAATTTGTATTATTATGTCTTAACTATAATATTATCAAAGTAATGTCTATTTCATTAAAATTTACAATGACAATTTTAACTAATATAATTGGAACAATGTGAATAATTAAAAAATGTCAAACTAATATTTTTACTAACATCATATCCATGTAAATGGTTGTCTGGAAGATATCGCTATTGGAGATAAAGCAGGAAGGACCCCGGCCGCCTTCCTGCTTTTCTTAGTCCACTTTGCTCGGTCTTTAGCATCCTTAGTGATGAGTCTGTTGGCATGCATGTCACTCTTAACGACCCGTACCTGGCGGGGTGGCATGGCCAGACATCTGTTCCCCACATAATTTGCCGGTCTGCGCAACATTAACGCCAAGATGATGCTTAGTTAATATTATTTATAGTCTAAGCCAAAGTTTCCGAAGCCATGCGCAACTAGCGGTAAATTCGCAACATTCACTTACCATATTCTAATATTTCCGAACGCAGACTATGCGCACAAAGGGAAAAGGCTGCAAATTGAAGCCTTAGTAGAAGGTTATTCTCATTCAAATGAGTTTCCAACAAAATATTTCGACACTTTGATGTTTTAATATTTACGCGCCTTGTTCGTTGCGAGTTTTTCGCCGAACAGTACAGTCAGAGCCTACAGGCACGAGGGGTGCTGATATTTCTGCGTTAATGGAACACGCTGCCAATGGGTATAGTACAAAACACGTTTGCTGCTAAAGAGCATTTTCAAAGCTAAAATCTACTTTGAGCCAAATGGATCGCAGTACTAGCGTGTTTCACTTGCATTTTTTTGCAATATTTGTAGTAGTAAGAGTAGTAGAAAGTTTCCCAACTAATTTATGAGTTAGCGAATCAGGTAGTGTCGCTAAATAATGTGTTTACAAATAAAATTTATTCAACCAAATAGGTACTTGATGTACGAGCTAGTCTATATAAGTTATTTGACGAAAGTAATTTGACGTATTGTAAGTAATTTGACGTATTTTACTGTAAGTAAATTGACTGAGTGGTTCGGTTGGTTAACATGTCGGTATGCCACGCAGAGGTCCCGGGTGCGATCCCGGCGCAATAATTGAAGAATCTTAATTTCTTTTACGGGTCTGGGTGTAATTTGTATAATAATTATTTTACAAATTACAAAGGAAATAAGAAAATTATAAAGGAAATAAGAAGTTTATCAGTTATCTAAGGCGCTGTCCTAATTGGCAACGATCGTGCGACGGGCGGTTTTGTGGTCTCCTATTGGTCGGGCGACGTCCGTCGTACGACCATGGTCGCACAAACTTTACCAATTAGGATAGCGCTTAACACTGGAGTTGAAACGGATAGTTGTTTGGCCTTCCGGCCAACCCATAAGCTGGATAACCGGATATCCGGCGGCCGGATATTTGGCAGGACATAATCTCTGAACAAGTCTGTGCAAGCTATAGATAACAGCATTTGTGTATACGTGATTTCAAGTCAAGTCTTCGTTCAATACAAATAATTTGAACTTCATTCTGAACAATTCTTCCGACCGGTACCCTTGATTCGAAATACGTGTAATCAGACTCAGCGTCGTGGACCAGAGGGTAGTGAAAAATTATCTTAAGCTCGCATTAGAAGACACACTAAACCTCATGCTACCTCTCAATGTAGGAGCAATTCGTATTTTAACCCATTTATAATAATTTATATTTATTTACCTTAGATTAACTTCTTTTTTTAAATTCGCATACATTTTTTTTTCTATCCTTCCTACTAAATTAACGACGGGTAGGTACCTAATCAACAGTGCTTTGATAAAGGAATATTTATAATTTTAAAGATCCTATGTATAAAATAACTTATATGTACTTTTCATACATTTTTTGTTATCCAGTTTCTGGCCGGATATTAACGCAATATCCGGTATCCGACCGGATATTAACGCACTATCCGGTATCCGGCCAGATAGTAAATTATCGCCGATAAGGCCGGATACCGGATAGTAACCGGATATCCGTTTCACGTCTACTTAACACCCATAACACAAGCTTAGCTTACTTTGGGGCTAGATGGCGCTGTGTGAATTTATCCAAGCATATTAAGCAAGCAAGCATCCATATAACGACAAGACACATGTCGTCAACAAGGAGTACTCGCTACTATCCTAACCCAAAGCTTTGCGATGTGAAAATCAGTTTCATGGACTCCGGTACCCCGGCCCGGGTGTTTAAACGGGCGGATGGCAAGGACAAGTTTATGTTACCCCGAGGTAACTAAATACCGAGATGAATCTAAGCTAGATGTGGAGGATTTGCTGCGTTAAACACTCAGACTGCTGGGATCGAGGTATTTGACTGGACGAAATGAGAGGTTCAGTGGTCACGCCGGTCTGCCACGCTGAGGTTCCCTGCCGATCAGAAATTGAAATGTTGAATTTTAATTACTGTTACGGGTCTAGATGTTGTATGTACAATAACGATATATTTAAAAAGTAGTTTATCACTTTACCGTTTATTATTTACTTTTAAGTAATTTAGCACTTAGCTAAGTTTGTAAGTCAAGATCTACGTAATGCTGCATTACATATTTATGTATGCGTGCAAAAATTGTTAGTGATCCTCAATAAAAGGAAAAAAAACATTTGTCTAGCACCCATAATACCAGATTTGCTTACTTTGGGGCTGGATGGTGCTGTGTGAATTGTCATATTTATTTCTTTATTTTCTTAAGGGTCAACGGGTGATTGGAAGCAATACGCCCGGAGCAATCTAGAAAATTAATACCGAACTATCTTACTTCTATATTTACTTACACTTGTACAATATGAAAGTATAGGTCCATTACCACTATATGAAATTTTTCCTTTGCAGTTTCAGTAAATACGGGGCATTTTGTGCATTATCATTAGACACAATAAATTGACTGTTAGCTGTCCCTATAAATACAAGAACTCATTCTTGAACCCAAGGATGTTTTATTCAATTATTGAAGAATTATTTACGAATGCTACAAAAATCTGCACAGGAATATCATCCTTAAGTAATAATTGCATTTACTTGCGTTGTACATGAATTTGAAATTAATAATGAAAAATATTTTTATTTTTTAACAATTTCTTTAATACTACTGTGATTGGAGCCTTCTTGTAAGCTAATTAGCCTTTGTTAGAAGACTCCGCTCCTCAATATCTAAATTTTAATACCTACCTATGCCTATTATAATAATTCAAAATAAGCCTGACATAAAAGCAAGTATATACAGGTGTTACATAATATATGTATGAAGCCGTGAACTGGATGGAGTGCTAAACATATTAAAACGATAGGTACAATTATTTCTGTCGTAAGTGGAATTTTTGTACCTATTGTTTTCATACATTTAGCACTCCATCCGGTTCACGGCTTCATACATATATTATGTAACACCCTATATATATTTATTGTGGTTATGTGAATGTGACTTACCCCACCCATACACACGTATGGGTGTGTTGCGTGTATGTTATGTGTGTATGAGTTTTGATGTGCATGCGTGCAGCATCTCACCTATTGCACAAAGTCTCGACAGCATCATAGTCTTTGCCTTCTGGCCACTGCATTAAGCTTGTCTTTAAATACATAATACCTTTTATCAGTGGAAGACAACGTGTTATCCCACTCTGCGCGTCAGCTGGTCCCAGCTAGAGTTGGTGGGGCTGTGGTGCTGCGCTGCGAAGTGTCCCCCCAGGCTGGCATCATAGACGTAACTTGGCTGCAGGATGGACTGCCTTTGGGGCCGGGATATGCGGCAGCTGGTAAGATCTTGATTATCATTAGCTTTCTGTTCTTATTGTATTAGATAGAATCGGCATGACAAGGGTTGTCAAAAAATTTCAATAAGAATACAGGTTATAAAAAGACCGCTAGCATTAATTGAATCCTATATTCTACCCATGAAACAGAACCGAAATGACTTCATAATTTCGCTACCTAAAATAAATAATTAATTGCTACGCGCAATGTACATCGTACGGCGTACGCCTCTCGCTTGTCCACGTGACCAGTGGCCACTGACCCCGCGCGGCCGGCCGGCCTGCACGCTTTACATTGCGTGCTTATACGAGTACTAAAAATGCATTTATTTCAACTAAAATTTGAACTTTGAGTGTCTAAATTAATTGTGGACGATGTAGTTATCGATACTTGATATTTTTAGTACAAAAATACAACTCTTTTTTAAAACGAATCTCGATTTCTGCCTAAACTATGAGTTTCCGCGGGTGTGTTTCTTGGGGAAAGCTGTTCAATTTTATGGGTAGAATATGAGGTTTCAATTAAAGCAAGCGGTCTTTTTACACCCTGTATGGATTTCCATTTGGGGTGTAAAAAAGTCGTATCCATATCCTTTATTTTTAAGCAGATTTTTACCCGTTAAATACCCCATGATACCCCCTCTCAATATATAAATAAAAACATTCAAACGTATCAACCTCGCACGTCACCGTTCAAAAACATCATAACCAACGAATTCAGTAAACGGACATGAAAATCTGAATACAAATTCTGTTGTAGACTCCCGGTGGGTGACAGGCGCCGGCGGCTTGATTCTCGGATCAGACCTGACGCATTCAGACGTCCAAGCGGAATACTCATGCGTGGCGTTGGATACTCCGAGTCCAAGTATCAAGCTCACGACTGATGGTGAGAAAACATATGATTCTACTGCTACCATGTTTATGTCTTTTCCGTGGGCTCTACAGCCGTCCGAGAAAGTGCCGTACACAGACTTAAATCATCTATTAGGTATAGATTAAAGGCCAATGATTAAAGCGTCGGTGGCGGAGCGGTTAGAGTATCCGATTCGTAAGCCCGAGGTCCCGGGTTCGAATCCCGCTCCGGCCATGTACCAATGACTACTTTCTGAGTTATGTACATTAGTTGAATACTAACCGATGCTCTTACGGTGAGGGAAAACATCGTGATGAAACCTGCACATTCAGGCGACTGGATGTGTAACCATGATCCAATCTGGTCAGCTTCCCCTGGTAGCAGGGTCATGGAGGTCAGATGGCAGTCGCTCCACTGTAATTACCTGACCTGCCAAATTCTGGATCATGGTCAAAGCGGACCCCGGGCCCTCGTGCGCGAGAGCATAACCGGGACATTAACGCCAAAATTATCATTTTTATTATTTTAAAGGCCAATGATTATGTTGATTTTTAAGAGGGAGGCAAATGAGCAAGCTTGCCTGATGATAAGTGATCACCGTCGCTATCAATCGACCACGCAACTGATACATCGCCCGCGGGGGATGGGAGGGTGAAGTTTCGGGGATGAACGCAGGGCGCGGGGCAGGGAGGGAGCATTTTGTTATCAAGTGACATTTCGATGTGAAACACTTGAGCCGCTCCCTACCCCGCGCCTCCGCGTTCAGTCCTGAAATAACGCCGAAATCGTCTCCTGTCTACCTCACCGTGGCAGATATACGTGTGATCGATCTATAACTGTCGCAACACTAGGAGGTTGAATGTGTTTGCTGGACTTAGAGAAAGGTGTAAGCATATTTTCAATAAATTGTTTATTCATTTATTTATTCGTGCCGCGGAATGGCTCTACGCCTATTGCTCCTATTGCTCCATATAGGCTCTATTGGTGGAAACCAATAGCACAAAAATCTTTCGGGAGACGTACTGCCAAAATCTGTAAGCCTATAGCTTCACGACAAGACAGCCCATAACGTAATCTCTCATAGAATATTTAGTGTTATATATAGATACATTGTTTTTAAAATTAAGTTAAATTTAAGATAAAAAAATAAGAGTCCATTGCTGATGTAAAAAATATATACTAGAATATTTACTTGTTTTGACTTATTGGTATTAATAATTTTATATCTGAAATTTTAATTCTATTACAACTTATCAAACCAAATTACAATCGCTGTTCAACATACGAGTTAGAAAAATAGAAAGTATCAACTTAAAAACATGACCCTGCAAAAAATCGCCGTCGCGGGTCCCATTCCAACATGGAGACGAGCTAACCTTGTAACTTTAGACAATATTCTATTTCCTGGTTATATAAAGTTATAATTATAAAATATACATACAAATTTAATAAAGTCCATTAATTTCCAGATAGCAGTTGGTTGGAAAATATAGAATTGAATTCTATTGAAGCAAAAGTTGGAGATTCTGTGATATTACCTTGTATTTTACGGCATATTACTGGTCATACTATAAGGTAAGTAAGATATTTATCAAATATTATAACTATATTTTTAAAAATAATAATTATGACGTACACAGTAACTTCGATGTACGCTATATTTTAGAATAATATGATAGGTCCTTAAAACTACTAATCTAAGTCCTTCAGTTGGCAGCGTCAAGACGCATCTGGGATATGGAGTCAAGTGAGCGAAGGTACGGTCAGGGGAGGCACCCTGATTCTGCTGAACGTGAGGCCTAACCAGGGTTCTAGATACGCTTGTTCCGTGTCAGCCGAAACTGCTTCAAGACTCGTCACCAGACTGGTGGTCTATGAGCCACTGACGGTCACTGTTGCTCCGAATCCACTGGTTAGTTGAGTTTAAACAAAATTATGAACCTAGTTACACGGACCTGAAAAAAATACAAACGCCATTCTGCACTAAAGAGAAGTAAAACCTGCAGGGTATGACGATTACTTGACCTACACGCTCACACGTGTATCTAACACGTCTGCCAATCCGCCGCCATTTTGTTTGATTTGTACCGCGCTGTCACGCCTGTGAGTGTCAAACACAATAAATGGGCGGCCATTTTTATGTTTCGCTCATTATTTTAGAGAGTATCCGCCCGTATTTTTTCAGGTCCGTTCGTAGGTTAATTATTTAAAGTGAATAGCGCTGGACGGCTAAAAAGCACTCGTATTTGCTACCTTCCGATATACAGCATATACAGAGTGTTTGGTGCATGGTTAGATGAGGAGGAGAGAGAGGTGGGAGCGTTTATCCTCAAAAAATGTTTTGGTTTTGGATTATTTTCTTCCCACGACTCCTCGTTTGTCGAACCATCCGCTGAACAGCCTACATAACCGATACACACCAATATCAGGCGCTGTCCTAATGTGCAACAGTCATGCGAACATCGTCGTACGACGGACATCTCCCGACCAATAGGAGACCTCGAAACCGTCCGTCGCACGACTACGGTTGCACGACCGTTGCCAATTAGGACAGTGCCTTATAACATCAAAGGCAATAGACAAATAACTATTCACACCAATGCATCTTCCAGATGCTAGGTACTGGAGGCACAGGAATTTTCAACTGCACAGTCCAAGGGGGGCGAGGTGGGGGGGTCACGTTGAGTTGGCAGCACGAAGGTAGACCACTGCATTCGCCACAACCGCGCCTATCCTTGGGACCGGTGCGGAGTCACCACGCAGGGCTGTACCAGTGCACCGCACATGACCACACCGAGTCAGCTGTTGCAGCAGCTGAGCTGATTATAGCTGGTATTTTTGGACCTGGGGATCTAAAAGGCCACATGATCGTTTTATATTATTTGTCACAAGCTTATTTGCAGCGTCGCTATTGTTGACATTGACATGACAATGAGCAGTTTTCCAATAGGTATCTAAAGCATTCCTAACTACTCACTAGATGGCGCCCCGACAATTTTGGTAATTGATAATTGCTTGAAATAGGTTCTTAGCAAAGAGGATATAATCACTGGGTACGTTGTATTGGATAATATTTGTCAACAGTTTTCAACCATCTTAGAGGCTGTAATAAAAATGGAACATAGTGTCAACTTATATAAATAATTATTTGTACATTTCTTCCAACCTTTATCAGTTATGTTTATATCAATAAACATTTTCTTTTTAAGTTTAGTATTAGTTACATACAGATTTAAAAAATATTACCAAAATTGTAGGAGCGTCATCTATTGATGCTTTTTGAAACCAACTGACAATACCTACTGGAAAACTCCTCATTGAAACTGGCGTCACTTAGTTCCAGTTTTTGCCACGGTATCAGATAAGTTTGTGGCACTCTAATATTAATCATAAAATGAATCGTTAATGTGGCCTGTTGGACTTCCTGATAACTTGCTTTTTACCGATTGCTTTAGTAACGTAGACAATGTTGGTTGTTGCACAAGTTTCGCTTACATAGAACTGTTACTTACAATATCTGTTTATATAGAACTGTCCAAAAATTCCAACAGTCACGTGATTTCAGACAGACCGCCAAGACTGGTTTCGACGTTCAGTGAAGCGGTCACCAGGATCGGACAGAACATTGCCCTGAGGTGCGGCGCTACTGGAGTCCCTCCTCCGAGGATAATCTGGACCTTAGATGATAGACCTTTGCCGTCTGCACCTGATAAGTAAGTTTATTTTGATATTCATTACTATTGGTTTCAGGAGCGATATGAATCGTTTAGTTTTAAGATGCGTTTTGTCTCCTGTCTTAAAGAAGAGAGCCACCATGATGTTGTTCCTATTGCTTTTGTAGATCGTCCAGATTTTTCTTTAACTTGAGGCCACCTAAAACAAAGAACTACCTTATTCAAAGGTCATAATCCAATCACTATAATTGTTGTGAAGAAATATGGATCTACCCTACTATTTAGAATATAATTTTTATTTTTATCGGTTATTGACATTTAATTTAATAATTATTGATTGTTGACATGTACTTAAATTTGATAAGGTGAGATTTAACTTAATTTTATTTAAATAATTGACGTATCGCTAATTGATTAATTAATTAATTTGTTATTAATGAAAATGTAATAATTTATGCAATATGGAATCTAGATTTAATTGTTAAGATAATTTTGTTTTTATATTTTTTATTATTTTGCAGTGCCCTCACAGGGTCACATGAGATACTTACCTATTTTTAAGATCTAATGTTATTATATTACCATGTGAAGCAATAAATAAATGACAAATGACAAATACCCAAAAGTCCATTGCGGCTACACCGTTTCCAGATTAAAGGAAAAATCGTAATCTCCACGCTTGGCAGGCGGGTTGCTATCGCATTGCTAAAACTACAATAGTAAACGCTGCTACTCGTTTCCTAATCTACGGAGGTGCTCGCCTAAAATATATAAGTCGCCTTGTATGTATACGATTTACGACACCCGTAAAGAGTAATTAATCATATTATGGTAGAATTTTATAGGTTTATCGATAAAATCTTAACGCATTTTCGCAATGAAACCCAGTGAAGGAATTTTTGAACTCGGATTTGACTTATACACTAAACAAAAATCGTTAGTAATCCTCATTGGTTCATTTCTGCAATACCGAAAAACACAAAGCCAATTATTGTTTAAATCAAATCCTGTAAGTTTAATGACATCACAAGCACATTAATCATCAGCTGTATTAATCGGACATCTTCATTGTTGCCCCCTTTTAGTATAGAGGCATATTGTACCCCATAATACGCCTTTGTGCCCCTTACATCGCTTGGAGCTCTGACAGCATCGTAATCCCATTTGGCAAGGACCATTCGGCTTTCACTACCGGCTCTATTGTCTAGTCTAAGTCTGCATCCTGATTAGGTAATATAGAGCTCTAACGGGAAGCGAGAGCTGCATCGATATATTCTGTCTGATTTTAGACTTGCTCAATTAAATTCATGACTATTTGAACTTCCTTATAGGGAAAAGACTGGATAAGTATGGCTAATATGGGGGCTAGCTTTTGTCTGCTATTTCGTCCGCGTGAAATTTCACACAAACAAAACACTAAATTACTTCTCGTGCTGTTCTGGTTTATAAGCTGAAACTGAAACATGAAATTTCGTTATCTCTTAAGGGAAAGAGTAAGAAACATCCATCCTTTAGGTAATTACTGTGAAGTTCTTCATTCCTATGGTTGTACTAATAAAAAATTTGATAATATTTTCAATATCGCTATCGAAGCTAATGCTATTTTGAAGGCGTGACCCAGAAACCAATATCTATGATTATAATTATACAGATTTTCGTTAAAATATAATACCTAAGCAAAAGTGGTAACCGCTGCCTATGGACATTAGCAACACTAAGGATTGCCATCTCTAAAATCCTTTAAAAACAGCACATATACAAATGCTAGGCTCTTCCTCTGCCCATGGAACGGTTCCCATTAAGATTCAATCTTTATTCAGATACAGCGTCAACACTCGTGCGGACACCATGCCTGGAGCTGAAGAAGGGACGATAGTATCCACTCTCAGTGTAACCATAAGGTCAGCAGACGAAGGTGGTAGATACGGATGTAACGCAACGAATTCTAAAGGCTCCCATGCCCATCATGCAAGACTGAATGTTTTTGGTAAGAACAGAAACCATTTACATGACGACGATGGTGACTCATTTATTATAGTGAAATAATAAAGAACTTTTCTTCCAGGCCCACCCAATATAAGATATTTACCTGCAATTCATGTGAAAACTGATACAGATGTTGTTTTATATTGTCCGTATTCGGGATACCCAATTAAGTAAGTATCTTACGAACATGACACATTGATTGCTTAGTATTGAAATTTGAAGAACTTTGTAACATTTGGAATTCTTTTAGAGAAGTCATATGGAGGAGAGAAGATGGTTCAGCTTTAGATGATTCGTCTGAGCATAGTGATGAGCGAGGCATGCTTAGGCTAGCTTCTGTGAGGAGCTCAGCAGCTGGTAGTTACATTTGTGAAGTGCAAGCTGAGAGCGGAGAGCTAGCTAGAAGGACTGTGCGGCTTGAAATTCATAGTAAGTACATAAAATATTTATGATATTCCTTATTATAAAAGTTGTCATACTGACCCGAGGAAATTCCTCGCATCAATTACTTTTATTGTAATATATTATTTTTACATTTTGATTATGCATGCCGAAATAAAAATTCCATTTAAACTTAAATCAAAACTTGACTTGCAGACAACAACTCTGTGGTCAAGTTGATTCTGCCTTCAATCTACGTTCCATTATAAGCGTTGTAAATGATACTAATGCAATGTGGCGCTTACGAGATGTTGGAATAATACGCAACGTATCACGTTTAGACAACGTATTACTTACTTAGCCTGACTTACGTAAATACTCTAAGTGCGGGGTGAAGTAAGCACTACATACTACATACAGCACTATAGCATTTAATTACTCTTGCCCCACAGAACCTCCAAAGATAGTCCCATTCCAATTCCCGGACGAACTGGAAGTGGGCGGCAGCACGCAGGCTACGTGCAGCTTAGTTTCGGGCGATAAGCCTATACAGTTCACTTGGCATAAGGATAACTTGCCTATACCATCGACGTTGAAAGTAAGTAAGATTATGTACGTATTGGTTATACAGAATGTTTACATAAGCAGAGCTATAGGTATGGAAATATATGCGTTTTGAAGATGTTTTTTTATAGTTACGAATTCGACTGGAACTACTTTTATTTTTAAGACCCTAATCTAGCTAACCATCAAACATCCAAAACCGTTCATTCGTTCCATAGGCGTGAAAAGGTAACCAACCTACACACAAATAATATTAGCAAGAATAGTATGATTGTAATAACATGGGGTGTAATGGTCGGCATGACAGGTCATCTATTTGCAAGCTTCTGCGACATTTGCTGCCATTTAGTACTGCAGTAACTGCTGGGTGTTATAATTCTGTGTGTTCTATCTTTGTTCTTACTTGTTTTTGTGTCATGACAATAAGATTCTTAAGAGACAATATTGTCAACAGGTTGAGCAGAAAAACATGGACTTCTTTTCGATAATGATAATCCAAGAGCTCACATCCATGCATAGCGGGGAATACTCCTGTCGAGCCAGCAACGATTTTGGTTCTATCAGCCACATAGCTCAATTAACAGTGAAAGGTATTCCTAATTTTAAGATCGTTTGGATGGTAGTGAAGTGAATAGTTTAACATTTATAGTAGCTTTTCCATGCAGAGACGCCTACGTGGGTGTGGAGAGCACAGAACACTTCGGTGTCGGCTGGGGCGGCTTTGCTTCTACCTTGTTCAGCTAAAGGCCAACCTTCACCGAGGATATCGTGGGAGTACTCTTCAGGTAAGCTCGACTTATTTTCTTTATGATTGGGTCCAAAATGTGCTTTTTGATGATTGAAATAGATACGTCCTGTTAAATTAAGAAATTTTTAATTGATAAGGAAGTCGTCCCTTTGATAAATATTGTACAAAAAATTCTGATGCTGTACTTTGGTAAAATACAATTTTAACGAGTTCTCTGTGAAGTTGAGGAATAAAGGCAAATTAAAAAAAATGCCAAATGTTTTTCGAAAACTCCTTTCTTGTTGTTAACTGAATATTCCTAAAGGAATTAATATATCTTTCGTTAGTTGATTTGTTCAAAATTTAATTCTTCAATCTCTTTCGTATTCTTGTATTCGCCAGGGCCATTATTATCATGTATGGTAAATTTTTCACTCACGTCTTCACCATTATTAGCATGACATCCTCCATTATTCAGATGGCGAGATCTGGCGTCACGTGCTATGGGGCCAGTCTGAGACCTCTGACGTGAGTGGGGGGGTGATTCTGGTTGATGGCACGGTGTGGCTACGCGCAGCTACCCCTGATCACGAGGGTTGGTACCGATGCACGGCGAGGGTCCAACATTCCTTCCTTCATCACACGTTTTATCTCGATGTAAGAGGTAAGGAAGGCTTTCTTGAAACCCTGTTTATGTTAAGTACCTTCTTATTTTTTCTTTGTAAAGTTTTCATAAGTTAATTAACATGTGCTTAGAATCTAGAAAATGTGAGTCTATAATATCTACAAACCAAAACCTACATAATATATAAAAAAACAAGGATAGTCATTACATAACACCCATCAACACAAATTAAAACACAGTAAAATTATGTAGTGTTGGCTTGCTTAATTATTTCACAAGACCACATAAATTCTAGTAGGTATACCTTTACGTTGTGATTTTTGCTTGAGATACATTTTAAAATGGTTTTTGAAACGTACTATCCTGACTTTTGCACTTTGTCGGGCCCCTTTCAAAGCTAAAGCATTTGATGGCGAAGTATTGACTAACAAAAGCTGTCTTTTAAATTTTTCCTTTTCACTTTTTGACTGGTTGATCAAAGGATCTGTTTCGTTTTAATGCTTTTTATATTTCCATCTTGTAGAGCCTCCGAGACTGAGCCGTGGGGGAGATGGGGGTGCGACCCGTTGGGTGGTGAGGGGGTCTTCAGCCCACCTCACGTGCACTGTCAGGGGGGAGCCCGAAATTCACTTGCACTGGACACATGACTCGAGGCCTCTAACCTTGCAGTAAGTTTTAGTGTTTAGATTTGAAAGTTTGGTTTTGATTATTGGTGGAAATATATATGTTAGTGTTATAGACCAGAGACAATAGATTTAGTTCAGCCTTCAGAACCAGTTGCGTAGATTTAAATAAATCTCTCAGAGTGAAGTAACACCGTTTATGGACTGCTTCTGGATTGAAAATACTAGGTTTATTCCGCGACTTCATCCGAGTAAAATTCCTGCCTGTACGACATTTCTGGGTCAATTCTAGCCGAAGTAAGTATGTATTATTGTGGGTTACAAGCTGCAAAATTTCTTATAATCCGTTCAATACAATTTGCGTGATTATGATTAAATATCCATGGCCGTGTGGTGTCCGGCAGAGTAGAATAGCACCAACCCCTTACATTCATGGGTGTCGTACAAGGCGAATAATGTTTTCGAGGCAAAAGATCAAGAGTTTCCGTAGTCTGGAAAATAGGCAGCATCATTTTCCATTGTATTATTTAAAC
Source organism: Blastobasis lacticolella (assembly GCA_905147135.1). Taxonomy (NCBI): domain Eukaryota; kingdom Metazoa; phylum Arthropoda; class Insecta; order Lepidoptera; family Blastobasidae; genus Blastobasis; species Blastobasis lacticolella. The sequence goes on from LR990048.1 coordinate 664,863, forward strand.
ACTGCGATCTGCAACCCGCCTGCCAAGCGTGGAGATTATGGCAATAACCTCCCCTTTCGTGGGAGAGGCCCTTAGTCCTGCAGTGGACTGTTACGGGCTGTGATGATGATCTATGCAAACATTCGTAACTTGTGTTAATGTAAATAAAATTCCGCTTTTACATTAACACGATTAAAAAAACTTTAATTTTACTTTTGCATCGAATTGTAAAGTCGGATCGTTCTAAGAGTGACTCTTTTTACTTTTGAAGGTTTAATTCGTCGCTCGATCGTTGATATTACCCCAGGGCTTATTTATTATTAGGTCATTATGAAATAAGATGTGAATTGGATCAATAAAGCTGATCGTAAAAGTGTGTTTATTAGCCATTTGCCCCATTTGCCCCTTAATAAAAAAATGCTTTACGGGAGAGAAGGTATTACTTGTAATAGATCCATAATCGTAAAACATTTTGGAAATCGTAATTTTATCATAATGGAATTTTGGTAAATGCAATCAGTTTTTATTGTGTGATTTTTCATCTGAAGATTTATGTCTTGATTTCAATTTATATAATTTATCACCGCCGACAAACTGATTTTCATTAAGGAATACTCTAGCTAGGGCCTAGATATTAATCATTATTATTTGTTAATTTGATTTGCTTGATAATGTCCTTCATTAGAGTCGCTGTGGCAACCCATGTTGAATTTGTGATTGAGGAGACTCTTATTATGTTAATCTATAATGTAGATACTTGAATATTTTTCAATGCTCAATCTATTTTGCTATATTTAATGAGGTTATTTCGAATTCTCGGAATCAATGTTGTTTATCACTCGTGAATACTGTTCGTTCACGTACTCCTACTTTACCCCCCCCCCTACCCCACCCCTATCTACCCCTTCCTACCTTGTTTTCTTGCTTATAAACCTTTGTCTTGAATTACTCTAATTATTATAGGCAAGCGCATTCCGTTGCGTAGTTTAAAAGATCTAAGAGTACAGAGTGACAGATGGCGGGATTTTATACTATGTATAGAAATAAAAGAATTTCATACATTGTTCGGCACAGCACAAATCTTAAATCCAATAAATGACGTAGCGTGGCATCAATAAGGTGGAAGAATTCGCAATAAGCCAAAGCCGCCGGCTGCTTATCATTGTAACGGCCTTGGTTCAATTGTATTCTTTATTTATATTATACAATAAAGCATTTTCATTCAATAAATGTTCAACAGTAGGCATATTTTCTAGAGCGTCGGTGGCAGAATGGTTAAGGTATCACACTCGTAAGCGAGACGTACCGGGTTTTGGATCCCACTGCGACCAATGACTCTTTTCTGAGTTATGTAGAGTTATGTACATTAGTTGAATTCTAATCGATGCTCTTACGGTGAGAGAAACTACACATTCAGGCGACTGAAAGCGTAACTATGATTCAATCTAGTCAGGTTCCCCTGGTAGCAGGGTTACGGAGGTCAGATGGCAGACGCTCAACTGTAATTAAAACTGTAAGATCTTTTGTAACCTCATGAATGCAATAAATACATTGATTGATTGATTGATTGATCAACTGTAATGACTTAAGCCCTCGTGGGCGAGAGCGAAACCGAGACATTAACGCCAAGATTATTTTTGGGCTCAGTGCATTTATTCAATAAGTTTATAATAATAATAATCATCTTGGCGTTAATGTCCCAGTTGTGCTCTCGAGAACAAGGGCCGGGGTCCGCCTTGGCCATGATCCAGGATTTGGCGATCAGGTAATTACAGTGGAGCGACTATCATCTGACCTCCATGACTCTGATACCAGGCGAACCTAACCAGATAGGATCATGGTTGCAATGCCTGAATTTGCAGTTTTCGTCACGATGTTTTCCCTCACCGTAAGAGCATCTAAAATTAAGTAAGATAAAATTCAACTTATGTCCATAACTCAGAAAAGAGTCATTGGTACATGGCCGCAGCGGGATTTGAACTCGGCACCTCTCGCTTACGAGTTGGATACTGAACCGCCCAGCTCTATTTATTCAAAATGAATAAATGCGGTGGTGGTCGATAGTCTAAAGATTATTATGTGAATTGTGAACCTGTCAGAGAAAGCTTTGCTTACAAAAACTAAAGGTTTCTATCCGTAAGGTATACATAACTATGTTTCAAAAGCGTGTTCGCTTTATACGAATTGAGGTCACGTTATAGAAGCTAGAGGTCACGAAATCTTGTATTGAACTCAGCTTGAACTCAGATTCCTGAGATAGCTCAGCGGCCGGGGAGGGTTGGCATTTGGGGTAACAACATTGTCGCTCTACATATATGTTTATATCATAGCGAGCGACTCGATATAATGGAGTTACATGTAGAGATACCAAAGGATCGCTTGTAGTGCCGTCTCGCTACTGAACGCTGGGCTTACAATCCTACTAATATTATAAGTACCAATGTTTGTAAGGATGTTTGTAACTCCTTCACGCAAAAACTACTGAACGGATTTCGATCAAATTTGACAGTAATAGATGAAATTTCCTATTAGTTCCTACTAATATTATAAATGCGAAAGTTTGTGGATGTTTGTTAATCTTTCACACAAAAACTAATAAACGGATTTTGATCAAATTTGGCAGTAATGAATCTTATAATCCAAAACAGCACATTTGTATAGCACAATTTATATCAAAATTCAAGGTCTAATCTAGATTCTAGGGAACGAGCCCGGAACGTAACAACCCAATTTTACGCAGATGAAGTCGCGGGCAGAAGCTATACAGTAATCAGAAGCTATATAAGGCTCGATAGAGTCCTACCACCTGATAAAATCAACGACCGTATCATTATCCTAGGTCAACCCGTAAACTAACAGCTCTCGTAACCCAGCAGCGGCTCCGGGGTCATCGAGACCCGCGAGGTGTCCAACGGTGCGCTGACATCGTCGGTCACGGTGACCCACGCCGGGCCGGAACACGCGGGCGAGTACCGCTGCCTCGCGCGGAACCTCTACGGGAGCGACGAGGCGGTGTACCGGCTGTTTGTCAAAGGTAGGTTTCTACTGGTAGCCTGTAACTGATTATGTCATGTGATATTTGATACTCTGAAAAACGAAGATAGGAATGTCTAGTTGACAACGATCTCGCACATATTCAACACCACTATCGACAAAACAACTGTCTGGGGCGTCCAATGTGTTTCCTTCCTACTTTCCTGTCACACTTGACGATTGAAAGAGGTTCTCCAATCCCTTTGATGTTACCGCCACGTTTCGGATGGCTAGCACACGCCAACGAACGATAATTGACGGTAGCTATTCCGCCAAATAGGACAAACGACGGATGTCGAACCCATTTGCTTGTGTTCGTTGAGCCCGACGTGTATAGCATAAGAGCTACACTCGACAAGTGCACTTCACCCGCAGAGCGGCCCAACACGCCTGAAGAAATGCGGATATCGGAGGTCTGGTCGCGGCGGGCGCGGGTCACCTGGCGAGTGGCCCGAGGCGCTATGGTGTCCCACTACACGCTCCAGTACCGAGCCCTGACGAGGGACCTCCCGGCGCCTCTCGACGGTCCCCTGCCCGCTATCCTGGAGACCTGGGACACGCCTGAAGTGCTCAACGTGACACTGGCCAACACGGAGTTGCTGCATGTCGCGTGAGTCTTTATTCCACATTTGTATGTATGTATACATGACCTGAGTGGTTCAGTTGGTTAATATGCTGCCACGCAAAGCTGCCGGGTTCGATTTCCGGCCAAGCACAAATTGAAGTGATGAATTTTAATTTTAACTCTTTATTGTGCACAATAAAACAAAACTCAAAACTCATTTTGGACGAAGCTTGATTGTGAATTAGTTTATGTTGACAGTTGTATTTTTGACATTGTTTTAACGTGACATGTATTTAAATTGCTTTATGGTGTTAGTTGTTTAGTTTGTGATAAACAATGGAAAGCCGTAAAAATAAACTTGTCCATTTTATAAAACCAAAAGGAAACAACACGATTTCTGTAGCGGGTCTGGGTGCTATATCTATAATAAGTATGTATTTAAAAATATATAAATGGTGTATCAGTTGTCTGGCGTCCATAATTCAAGCTTTGCTTACTTTGGGGCTAGATGGCACTGCGTGAATTGTCAAAGCATATTTATATTATTTATTTATACATACATTGTCATCACGTCCCACCTTTTCGGTTAGTGATAAACTAATGTACATAGCTCAAAAAAAGTCATTGGTACATGGCGGTTCTAAATGTTAATGCTACGTAAGTAGGCTTTGACCTTAATTTATCCCATAGATCTGAGGGGTCGGCGCGCGCAGGCGCAGTGCTGGGTGCGCTGGCGCCAGACACGCGATACGCGCTCCGAATGGCGGCGCATAACGATGTCGGCGCATCGCCCTACACCGCACCGCTGCACTTCACTACTCGGGAGGAAGGTAAGTACGATTCTAAATTAAAAATAATTTGTTTCAGACAATTTACATATCTTTAGGTCAAATTTTTTTTTGTTATGCTGAGTAGTGTCTTTTATTGTTTTTAGCGTAGAGGGAACAAGTGGGTCGTGTAATGGTTAGTGATTACTGCCGCTCCTAGTCAAGGTTGCTGGCAATTTCAAGGCACTTTCTATTCTACCCACAGGAATTTTCTGATTTCAATGATTGAAATTGTTACTTTTGCGATTACGTATGATCAGAAGATCGATTTATTAGTTTCAGTTTATTGCAATGGAACTTTGTTAGCAACTGAACCCATGAATTCGATAATACGAAATCGCAAAATCGACAATTTCGATAATTGAAACCAGAACATTGTTGGCAACAGCGTTACATAATTAGGCTACAGATCAATTAACATGAAAACCTCGTCACAGATGCGGTGCATGCATAGAAATCAAGCACCCAAGCTTTGCTTAGTTTGGATCAAGGTATTGTAACGCTATGTGATTTTGTCCAAAAAAATTATGTTTACCTACTTATTTTAATAAAACTATGACTTCGTTTATGGCTTAGACTTCGTGACTGGGGAAAGTTGAAACAAACTGGTATCGCATACGTCTATAGGCTGCGACTGCTTACCATCAGGCAGGCTTATAGGTATAAAAAAGCTACTGAAACTGCGTGCGGCATTGATAATATTATTAGCAAGGAAGGTCGCTTAAAACAAAAGCCCAGCATAATAATGGAGGAATGCTGAAGGGGCGTGTCTGCAATCATTACTCAGAACGTCTAGAATTGCGGTTTCTTTCATCGCCATCCACATTCATTCTGATAATGCTAGTGCCAACAAACCTTTTGTACACCATCTTACAGGCAATGCTCATTATCCATCACTGAGGTACTAATGCATTTGCTGTTGAAGGTTTCGCCTTGATTTGAGCTACATGTTGCTGATTTTTTTATACCAGAGATTAAGGTAGCAAACAAGCGATCTTTTCTATTCTGCCGCGTTCGTAACTGCAGTTTCGTTACTAACTCATTTCGATCGAAGAAATTACTTTAATGTAGCCTTTTTTATGCAATTCTACAAAGCTTTTTTTATGTATGACAAGAGAGACATTTGACCAGCACCACACCAGTTGGTAAGTGACGATGCGGCCGAAGATGGAGCATGCCTGTCTTTATTGCCAGAACATAGTAAATACAAGGTTACAAATTATTACATTAGTTCCTTATGTTTTACCCAATGAGGCGCGCAAAAATGTAATAATTATTATTACACACCATGGGACCACAGTGACAATCGACGCGCGACACCATTTTCAAATCATTCTCGTCTATTTTAGGCTTGAGTACTTACTTATATAACGTCTATCTACCTACTCAGATTTCAAATTAAAATGGAAATATAATCAGTCGGGTGAGATCATTCAGGAATATTCCGGTTTATCGATAAATATGACAAAAATGTTATTTGCTTGGGTAAACAAATCTTTTACCTATTTTCCTGTTATTAAGTTGTTTAGATTGTATCCGTAATACTTTCGTCTTTTAGTCTCCAATCTCCGGTGCCAAGACGTGGACATAACGGCTTACTCACCAGTTCAAGGTCGTGCTATGAACGGAAGCATAGATAATCTTATCCTTCAAATATACAGAAACATACTCATTGTCACCCGAGCCAACTCCGTAATCAATACGCACGACCGGTATCTTAAAACGTTTCCAAAGCCATTACAGCCTCAGACGGCTGTCACCTGACATACGATACGCACTCACGACCGACCCTTCAGATACTGAAAGGCTCTCTAATGTCGGACTGACCATTATTCTAATGGCTGCATTATCTTGGAGAGCAGAACAAAGCGACCTTTCCGAGAATTTTTATCAATAATGTTGTTTGATGTGTTTCTAAAGGATTCGTAGTATTTTGGGACGACGAACTTGTAATATTTTTTTTATGGTATTATATGTAGTACATACATCGTCATAATAAAATATTGTATAATATTAACAATAGTGAATTTCAACAATCAAAATACAATACATTGAGCAGTTTTCCAATAGGTTTCCAAAGCATTCCTCACCACTCACTAGATGGCGCCCCGACAATTTTGGTAATTGATAATCGCTTGAAATAGGTTCTTAGCAAACAGGATATGAACACTGGGTACGTTGTATTCGATAATATTGTATTTGTCAATAGTTTTCAGCCATTTTAGAGGTTGTTATAATAATGGAACATAATGCCAACATCTATAAATATTTTTTTTTACATTTCGTTCAAGCTTTAACGTTATGTTTTTATTAATTAACATTTTATTTTTAAGTTTTGTATTAGTTGGCTGCATTAAATCACTGCCACCATCATACAGATTAAAAAAAGATTACCGAAATTGTAGGAGCGCCATCTATTGATAGTTATTGAAACCAACTATCAATACCTACTGGAAAATCCTCATTGAATAATTAAATAAGAAATAACAATCATTAGCATGTTTAATCAAAATATGCGAGTTATAATTCAATCTACAAGCAGTGATTGTAGATTGAATAATGTATTAACATTTGGGTAAACCAATCATATTTTATTGATATAAGTATAAGGTACAATAAAAAAGTTTTTTCAAAGATCTTTCGGAGCCTTTGACGCCCGTTGCACTATTGTGAAAAGCCGGCTCACTCGTAAAGAGGGCAAAGGGCGAGCATCGGAGCGTTTACGATACCTGCATTCAGGGCTGCTTCGCAGTTCTTGCTTTGAAAAGGAAATCCTCGCTGCGAGCGAAGTTCGCGGAATTGAGAAACGAGTTGCATGTTTAGAGATTTCGTTACGTGCCGATGAAGGCGATGGCAGAGCTATAAATAATGAAAAATCTGTTTAATATTCGCTTCGGAAAATAGTGTTTGGTCTTTGTAAATAACATTACATTTACATAAATAACAAAACATTACTTTATGGTCCTCACGATTATAATAGTACATAATGTAACCGACAGAAAAATCCGGATAAACCCGGACAAGTTTACATATACTCAAATATTTTCCAAAGTACTGAACAGATTTTAATAAAACAAACCTAACAGCTATTTCGACTAACGGGCTTTCAAATTGAGAAAACCATTTGCTTCATCTGTTCGAGCCCTACGATGCCACAGACACATATTCAAAAAGCTACAGTTACACAGATAGCTGCACAAATAGACACGACAAACTTATAGCACCCCTCTTTTTTGGTCGGAGGTTACACATTAGCAACATAATCTCGATGCAGGTGACGATTGCCGTTACAACCGGAAAATTTAACACTCTTCATTAGAACGATCAATAACTTAATTATACACGTAAGTAACACCATACCAATTTCCGTTCGTCAAAACCAAACAGCAAAATATACAACGACGTCGTATTAAGCGAACAAATTAAACGTCCTCTCAAGACCGTGTATCCCGTTTATAATTGACACCCCCGCAAATATGCCGGGTTGTAGCACAAGGTAACACATTATTAATGTCCCACATAAGCACTTGCATAACTAATTAGTTGAGTCGAGTCGAGTGGGAAGTGTTACTAATATGCGTTTGAAAGGGTTGCTAGGCTCATTTGACTCGCCCGTTTCTGCATCTGTGATAATGAATAAATAAAAATAAAAATAGAAACACTTTATTTTCAGACAACGTAGGTTAAAAAAATATAAATACTTTATAGATTAGAAAATATTTGAGTATATTTAAACTGGTCCCCTAATCCCACTCCGGCCATGTACCAATGACTGTTTTCTGAGTTATGTACATTAGCTGAATACTACCCGATGCTCTTACGGTGAGGGAAAACATCGTGATGAAACCTGCACATTCAGGCGACTGGATGTGTAACCATGATCCAATCTGGTCAGGTTCCCCTGGTAGCAGGGTCATGGAGGTCAGATGGCAGTCGCTCCACTGTAATTACCTGACCTGCTAAATCCTGGATCATGGTCACGGCGGACCCCGGGCTCTCGTGCGCGAGAGCACAACCGGGACATTAACGCCAAGATGATTATTTTTTTATTATAAACTGGTCAGAGGTTGCTCGCCTTTTTTATCTGGTAGGTTATAAATAGTTTTGTGTTCATGCCACTGATTAAGTTTCCAGCACTCCATAGGGTGGGAATTTGGGGAACTGTGGCTTTGGGAGTGGAGATGACTTGTTGCTGCCAGAACTACCTGTTAAAGAGTTGGGCAACGCATTCTGGGTACCCCTGCTATTACTAATGTCTAAGGCAACGGGGCCCGCTTGCCTGTTCATCTACCTATGACATAAAAACTCGTGTCAGTAAAAAAATTGCATCAGCAACGTCCTTGGCTCGAATGACGCATAAAAGAAAGAGCCACGTTTTAGTGTAAAAGGTGTGCCATTAAAGTGACCCATATTTTATTGCTACGACACATTAAGTTTTAATGACCCATTACGATGTGTGGCCTGTGGTTCTCATTACATCGCTCTCTTGGAATTCGTAGGTGTTTTTGCTGTTAGGGTAGTGTTTGTTTGGTATGACTAGTGATCGGAATGAAAAAAAATCCCGTTTTTTTTAATTTCTCCGTACAGAGACGCGCCGTACGAATTTCCACGATCCCATACAAACAAGCAAGTTAGAACTACTGGCTAACAGAAGGGTCTTTGGCTCCCGGTGTGTGTTCTATCGGCTGTACAATGGGGAGTGTTCCGAGGAACTTTTTGATCTGGTGCCCACAGCACAATTCCGCCATCGCACCATCCGCCGTGGGCTGGGTACTCATCCCCACTATGTAGATCCTTTGTTGGTCACCACGTGAAGGTTTGAAATAACGTTTCTCGCTTGTACGATTCGGATGTGGAATGAGCTCCCAGCTACAGTGTTTCCTTTGGACTATAACATGGCATCGTTCAAGAGGTATATAAGAGGTCTCTTCAGAGGCGGGCAACGCATTGGCGACTCCTCTGGTGTTGCTAATGCACTTAGGCGGCGGCGACCACTTTCCATCAGGTGGCCCGTTTGCCTGTTTGTCTGCCGTATAACATAAAAAAGAGAAAAAAAAAACAATATTGTTCTTATATATTTCCTAATCTTAAACATCACTATGCTTAAGATAATTACACTACAATTAATTGTAAAGAAACTTGAATTAGTAATTTAGAAATCAGCAAAAAAGACACGCCTACGCTACGCTGTTTTTGTCGAAATTAAGTACTTAAAAGATTTTTCCATAATTTTTCCATTCATTTATTTTTCTGAAAAAATAAATTGAGTAAATCTACCATTTGAAAATTTTCGGAAAACTACCCATCACTAGTTATAACGTAATCGTTACTACCTCCCATCATTTCAATGGCTGACGACGCGAAGCTGCCGAAGACCGGGCGAAACGAAGAAGAAAGAATAAGAAAGAATTAACCGCTAGGATGACGATGACAATGACTAAATCGACACCTTGTCCACAGCGCCAGAAGGAGCGGGCGAAGTGGAGTAGATTATTTACTATTATAGGATGATGATGACGATGACTAAACTGACACCTTGTCCACAGCACCAGGAGGAGCTCCACGCGATATCTCAGTGCGGGCGCTGCGACCACGGGAGCTGCACGTCATGTGGCAGGTAAGCCCTGAACTACCATGTCACTATAGAGGTGTCGCCATATTAGAGTGACGCGATGTGATGTGATGTACGTTACTTGCAATACTATGTCGACGTTTTATGTACTATCACTATGCAGTTGTCTAGCAGGCATTACATAAGCTTTAATTACTTTGGGGCTAGATGGCGCTGTGTGAATTGTTCTAGAATATTTATTTAGATCAAGCCGTACTATACGTATGTAATGTGGAAAGACGAGAGCAACGCGACATACATATGTGTACGAACCTGTCTGTGTAAGTCTGCGGGCCGAATGATGCGTGACGCGTCAAATCGCGTCATTACACGCCACACATGCGCTCTGACGCTGTGACCAAATCTCACATGCTGTGAGATTTGGTCACATTAGCGACGTCACGTGAGACAAGTGTGTTTTTAAATTGCGATTTTTTATACATTTGCTATGAGAGCTGAAGTCCCATGTATGACGTACGTCACATCACATCACTCTAACGTAGCGCTCCCTCAGGTCTCATGGAGAGCCGTCTGTGCAGAGCATGCATTGAAATTTTAATTCAATAACTAGTTTGATCTTAATAAATTTACATAGACTACCTTTTCAATAAATCAACGTCAAGCAGACTCATCGAATTCCGCGCTTACAAAGTCGTTGGCAAATGTTAGAAAATATAACAATTTATGATAAAGAGTCCAACAAGTTGCAAATAAACCCAATGCCCAAAACAATTTCCACTATATTTGTGGTTGTAAAAAGCAATATTTAGATTAAAAGTGAATCTTACGTTGCTATTTTTAGAGTTGCTTTTCGTTAACATCTTTTGGTGTTGCTTACACTGCACTTTGCTGGTGAAAGCCTCCACTCAGACAGTTTCAAGATTTGCTATGATTTTATGTGCCGATGCCGTCCATTGTTCGTTATATTGATTTGCTGAGCGAGAGAAAGATGTGTATTCAGAGAAAACTGCTTTGTAGCGAGTCCGTGACTAAAGTGCGAAATACAAAAGTGGGTGATAGCTCTGAGTTTTTTTTTTAACTTTCGACGAAAAAAGAGGAATGTTTGACATGTTTGACGTGTGTATCTGTTACTCTGTCGCTTTGTCTACTGTGTGTCTGACTGTGTCATCGTAGCTCACGAATGGATGGATCGATTTGGATGCGGTTTTCTTTACATGAGATGGTTCTTAGCTTTGTTATATTCAAATTGGTTAATTTTTTTTTCTTTTAATATTGTTTGACTAGCCAGGCATTTGACCGCCACCTCACCTGGTGGTAAGTGACGATGCGGCCGATGATGGAGCATGCCTGTCTAGGAACAGCCTATTCACTCTAGCCTTGAAATACTTTATAAAATATTTGAGTAGATGTAAACTGGGTCGGACGTTATCCGACTCTTTTTTGTCGGGTTACATTATGTTAAATATGTAGACAGACTGGCAAGCGGCAAGATAAGACAAAGGACAGCCTAATGCTGTCAAGGGCAATATAAACAGAAGTGAAACTAAGAATTAAAATATTGATCACGATTTCCCACCTCAAAGAGTATAGTGCTAAACAAATAGACTAACATACAATCAGGCGGACCTAATTACAGAATCGTTGATCAAAGGGCAAAATGTGGCACAAATTAGCGAGCTCTCACATTGCATCCCGGCGTTAATTTGGACACGTGCACCCGAAATGAGGAAACGTGTTGCCGCTAAGTAGTTGCTGCGGGTGGGTGTCCATTGCTTGTTTCTTTGTCGGATGAATTAAGTTTGCGTTTTGGGCCGTAAAGGGGTTCTTGATTTATATACTCGTATAATAATTATCGTCTTATTCATAAAAGTTGTTTGACGTAACAGACTAATTATGTGTAGACATGACATTTTCATAGTTTACTGCTGTGAAAAGAGTGCCGTTCCACATTCAAACTTGAATACGCAGCAAAAATTAAATATTTTTTAAAGTAACGCATGATATGAAACCCCTTGAGTTTTGTTTGATTTTAATAAACAATCTTTACTTCCGAAACATACATGATGGCATTTTTCTTATCCTTGGATTGACAGCCTAGACGTCATATTTGTAAACTTGTTTTTAGTGAACTGAAAACAAGACCGTCAAATTGGTTGACTTTATAATCTCAACCTGGCAAACCTCTAAATTTTATTTGTCAAAATTTTTGTTCGACGTCTATTAAACCTATTTTAGCTAAATATAAATATGGATTCTCATTTTCCTGCAAATCCAATCACTTCAGTGACAGAAAAAGACAAATCATATTTTCAATAAATTTAAAACACACAACGAACTTAAGACGGTCAGATTAAACAACATAAAAGCCCGAATGGGGTAGGCGCTATATTTTGCTCTAACAACTTCACTGCTGAGCCTTAATAAAACTAAACCTAAACAAGAATTTTTGGTTTTCATAATGCATTAAAATAGTTAAACAATACAAATCCGAATAGAAGCCTACCCGCTAATCGTCCTTTACAATTCTCCGTATCGGACTCAACTGGGAAACGAGCACACGCACCTAGACTCGTAACTTTGCGAACGAGCGAGCTTTAAACGAAAAGTTATGCTCGTCTCGTCACATAACACGTGACGTGCCAATGTAAACGCTGATGTTTATTATGCTACCATTCCTTATACTATTCCTTTACCACACGGTGTCATATACCATTACTTTACCACACGGTGACTTCTCGTCGTTTCGGTGCTGGGGTCGCGTGCTTTGTAGGCTGTAGTGCAGATGGCAGTGTTGAGTGCGGTCCGGCTTTACCTGGCATTGTCGGACGCGGTCTGGTTCTACCTGGCAGTGTCGGATGCAGGACACTTCCTGGCATTGTCGGACGCGGTCCGGTTCTACATCTGGCAGAGTCGGATGCGAGACACTGCACTGGCTCTGCCGCGTAATATAGGACGCAATGCGACTCTGCCCAGTCCTATTGGACGTGGTCCGGCATTGTTGTAGGTACGTGGTTCGGCTCTGCCTGGCATCGTCGGACGCGGGTAGGTTGTACCTGTCATTGTCAGATGCGGGATCGGGACCCGTTCTGCCAGGTGTCCGATTCCGATAGTCGGATGCAAATTGCGGTCCAAGAAGTAAATTGGAATTGCGGGCCAATTGTCTGTCTCAAACAATTTGAAATCGCTGTAAAAGTCATAAACAGAAACACGCCATAAGTTACTAATTTTGCTTCAGTTTTGTAAGCATATAACCACTTAAAACAAGTGGGAAAATTTAAAATATAATTAACAAATGCCGATGGAATATTGGTTTGAGACATATCGTAAAATTTAATCATCATTACAGCCCATAGCAGTCCACTACAGGACTTAGGGCCTCTCCCACGAGAGATGTTATGTTATTGCCATAATCTCCACGCTTGGCAGGCGGGTTGGAGATCGCAGTATTGTAAATACAACAATGGAAAACGCTGCTGCCCATTTTCCAGCCAATGGAGACTCTAGATCTTTTGCCTCGAAACATCAGTCGCCTTATACTACACCCACGAGTGTAAGGGTTTGGTGCTATTCTACTCTGCCGGACACCACACGGCCAAAAAAAAATTAATATTACTTTGATATAATACATTAATTTAATAAATTATCTACTCTAAGACATACTGATTTGATTTATCATCTTCATAGGCGCCTCCAAGGGAAATGTGGCACGGGACGCTACTCGGATACACCATACGATGGTGGGAGGTCGTAGAAGATTCGTCGACGAAGGCCGAGAGTCCAGGGTCGGAGTCAGGGGCCAGTGCGGACGCGACCAGCACCACCCTCAGGGGGTTGAAGGCCGCAACAAGATACGGGGTCACGGTGAGGGCCTACAACGCCGCTGGGTCCGGCCCCCTTTCTCCGCCTCATTACAGACATACGCTCGAGTCAGGTGAGTATTATAGTTAGACAGTTTGTGTACTGTTTTTATGTTTTATGTATTTTATGTATGTCTGGTGGTGTTCTGAATATGACATATTTGTTAACAACGACATCACGAGCAGATACGATATTGGGTTTTTAAGGCCTACAAATCAGCGTATAAATGGGGTCTACAGTAATAGGTTAGATTACATTACGCTTTACATTAGAGTCAGTGGTGTCGTTCGAGAATCGTTCGAGAGGTATATTAGAGGTCTCTTTAGAGGCGGGCAACGAATTGGTAGCGCCCCTGGTGTTGCTGATGTTCATAGGCGGCGGTGACCACTTTCCATCAAGGGGCCCGCTTGCCTGTTTGTCTGCCGTATATCATAAAAAAAGATAGAAGACTTAAAATTTTAAATAAAAAATCTGAATAAATGATCTTTTAGTCACTTTTAACATTAATATTGTTACAATAGACAATTCTTATTCTTAAAATTCAATAAGATTGTATTTAAAGCTTGTGTATCTTTGTTTATGTACTGTAGAAAACGATGAACAATTTGGAACTTTACATCTAAAACGTAAATTTTTTTATTTAACAATTTATGGTACACAAGATACCAGAAAATATTAATGGCAAGAAGTACAGAAGACACTACACTACTTATTTCTATGAAGAAATTTCTTCCAGCAGGTCTTTAGTAGAGAGATGGCGATAGTTTTTTTCATACCACTAAGGTAAACAAGCTTACGGCCTGCCTGATAAGCAGTTAGATCGCGCCCAACTTAAAATGGAAGCAACATGTTATTCGTATAAAACCAATTAAGTGGCACAGACCAAACTAGCACATAATAGAATAACAAAGCTACTACGAGTTACCTCTAGCTGCCATTTGACTAACTACTTAACGACTCTGGCTTAATTCCGCTAAAACTAAATAACGTGATTAAGTTATCTCGCATTCACACGCCGCTAGCTGCGAGGGTTTATTAGCGGAATTGGGCCAATTTATCACGCCCACTTACGTTAGGGGTGTGCCAAAATAATAGTTGTGGTGTTCAAGAGCATACCCGTTTATGGGTCACCGCTTGCAAACCGGATAGAAAACGCGTACGCGTCGCGCTCGCCCGGTGACAGTGTTGCAACCTTTGCAGACATTATTTTCTTAATGAATATTGCACAAAGTAGAATAGACTGCCCTCAACTTTTAAGCCATCTTTATTTTACATTACCGAATAGAGCGATACTACGTCGACAACTAAATGTTTTATCATTTCCATCTTTTTCCACAAACTATTGTAAAAATTCATATTTCTGTCGTGCAATCTCGTAATTCAACTAGTCTGTAAACAAACTGAATATTGACATATTTAATTGAAATCCCAACTGGGTGAAGAGGCATTTAACAATAAATTGGTTTGACTCTGTTGTCTAGTGTATTGGTGTGGTATTCTCTTTATTACTTGTTAGTAGTTAAGTACCTACTGAAATGTTAATTTTCTAAAGTACTATTATGTTAGGTTATAGCTTCGCAAGACAAGTCGCATCCCATCTTAGTTAAATGTGAAAACATACCATTGGCGTATTAGCTATTGACTTAGTTATTAATTTATTGTCATACATGCTGTTTATTTTCCAAATAAATATAAATAAATAAATATATAAATAAACCTTACACAAACCGTTTCCTGTAATGTTATAAATTGATGCAATAAAGAGATTACTTACATACATAAATACCGAGCAGTCTATGTGGCGTGGCATGGTAACTGTGCGGGTACGACGCGGTGACTAAGCGGTCGCTGCGCGTTGCTTTTCAAATAATAATATAAGCGTTTTGTCATTAGTATATTTGGGACAAATCGCGCAGAAATCGTATAAGTCTGTATGGACTCTAAGGGTCTTTGGTTTACCGTTATCCGAATATAATTGAATGAACGAAGGTCCCCAAGAGTCATCCTTATTGAAGACTTGAGTGGTTCAGTTGGTTAACATGCCGATCGCCACGCAGAGGTTCCGGGTTCGATTCCCAGCCGAGCAGGAATTGAAATGATGAATTTTAATTTCTGTTGCGGGTCTGGGAATAGTATTTATGTTAATTATTAATTTATTAGTTCATTTTACAGTTTAACAGCATTTAAATACATTATAGTATGTATGGAAAGTAGGTATATGTATAAAAAATTATAAAAGTAATTAACAGTAATCTAACACCCATAACACAAGCTTTGCTTACTTTGGGGCTAGATGGCGCTGTGTGAATTTGTTAAAGCATATTTACATATAACATGTTTTATCTAAAAAAAAAAAATTTAAATTAAATTATCTAATCATAACAACACATCCCTACACCCCTAACGCGATAGGATTTCACATTCGATAGGTTTCTCGAGCGTATCAACACGTTTAAATTAGGTAGATACGCTATTGCGTTCAATAGTTGCCAAGGTAAACTATTATCACCGACAGTAGTAACGTCTGACGTGAAATATTACCTATGCAATTAACCATTACCGCTCGATTCACGCGGATTCAGGTACAAAGGGAGACTCGCTAACAAGTTATTATAGCAAGGCAAATAAAAACAAAATGACAGAAAAGCTTTAAATAAAAAATGCGTACGTATCGCGCCCGTCGCCGCGTAGCAACCGCACACAAAACGCAGTCTGCCCTATTGGCGCGCACACGTTGCGCACGACGCGGTGCGGACGCGACACGACGACTGTGCGATATTAAAATAAGCTTTCTGTTTTTAGTATAGCAACCAAAATTGCACATTTGGGAAAACCGAGCCGAAATCGCGTAGGTAGTAATGGGCTTTTATCTTTTATGACACCTTCCGTTTTCACAAAGACGTCAGACGGTCCACCTGATGGAAAGTGATGAACGTCTGAGGGGATTAAAAATAATAATTGTACAGGTACTGTACCAAGTTATTCTAGTAATTCTACATCTTGCACGTGCGCGGTAAAAAGGCTCGCGATGACCGTACACAGAAGGCGATTGACATATCCAACTAGGATATATGTCTATCACCTTCTGACTTTTTCATCTGCAAACGTCCTTAGGCTTCGGCAACTGCTTACCATCAGGCAGGTCGCAAGCTTCTATGCCATCTTAGTAGATATAAAAAGAAATCTGCCGTTGCTCATGTTTTCCTTACTATTGTGACATTTTAGACATTTTGTACGAGCAATAGTATATATTTGTTTATCTGAATGACACTTTCCCGTACAAATCCTTTCGCACTCCAACAAAGCAATCTTGATACTTGAATGCTCTAGACAGTCGACTGTCAACGCTGTCAGTGAATAAATTCACGCGGCCATCGGCTGGGTGAGGCGATCGTAAATTTTCCCATCAAAATGCAAAATGGCTTAATTGGACCGTGGCCTCAGCCGATCTGGGTCGATCGGTTCAGAACAAATTGATGGCTCTTTTTGGACAGTCGCTTTGTCCCCAGAGGTACTATGCAGAGGTGAGACCGAGAATTAGGAAGTAATTACGTGGCATTACCCGTTCGCAATGGAACGGCTTTAAAATCGTTTTTGATGGAGGCGACGTGGTAATACCGATGCTTGTACTCGTATGTGGATGCCATCAAAAAAGACTGTTAAAACTGAAGAAACTCTTTGTTTTTTTTTTATGTTATACGGCAAACAAACAGGCAAGCGGGCCACCTGTAGAAAGTGGTCACCGAATAAAAATGCTTGGTGACATGTCAAATGTTATTGCAAAAAAATGTGATATCATTTTATATTCATAGAGTTTCCAGTTTACTCGGGTTTTCGAATTTCGTGCATCCTCCAAATTACTACTTTACTGTATGTAATTGTATGAAGGTATGCACTCGAAAACTATGTTCTAACACAGGACATAGATGGGATACACGTATCTTAATCAACTCTGGGTCTCCATTCGATGTGAAAAATATGAAATATACAACCTAACTGTATTGTAAGCCAACAATTTTCACCTGTGTACCACAAATAAATACATTCATTCATTCATAACTTAATACATAATTTAATGTAGTAAAGTACATGTTACATTTGCTTAGTTTCGATTGCTCAAGAATATTTGTTTGTTTGTGTGACTGGTCACATCAAACGTACGAAGACTTACTTACTTAAGATTATCTTTAACCTATTGATTGATACTGTTATTCTTTTTATGACCAATAAAGTGTTTATCTATCTATCTATCTATCAATTTTTCATCCGATGACAGGCCTAGAATACAACGCGAATACATTAAAGTAAAAAGGCAAGGGACAAAGGGTGGTAAAGGGGAACGCCCAACTCTCAAAATCTCTACAGCCGACTATAGCTCTACGCTTGTACGCTGCTCTGTAATTTATCGGCTCTTCAATGGACGACACTATCGATCCGGAAGCCTGCCTGTTATCATTGTTGATTGCAGGATTTCAATTTACGGTGAAATGTAGTTACAATTAAAATGTAGTTGGTGTTGGTGTAAAAATGCGTTACGTAAATGCAACTGCTTTTAGTGGTCATACTTTCGAATCCGTCACTTGGACCGACGCCAGGGGTTGATGTTGATACGTCACAAGATGTGTTTATGATTTCAAAATACCTATTATGTTACCTATTTACCTTAATTATTTTTGTAACATACCATTCATCAGGTAATCCGCTCGTATACCTCCATCTAATAAATAGTAATATAAAAACAGTACTCGTCAGTGTAGGCTACAACACTGAAAATTTTCAATCATATAAAAATCCCTTTAACAGCTTTTATGTGAAAGAGTAACTGACATCCAAACTCACAATCACAATGTTAATACATAGTAAAGAGTACCAAGGATATTCATTTT
The DNA here is from genome assembly GCA_905147135.1 of Blastobasis lacticolella. Taxonomy (NCBI): domain Eukaryota; kingdom Metazoa; phylum Arthropoda; class Insecta; order Lepidoptera; family Blastobasidae; genus Blastobasis; species Blastobasis lacticolella. The sequence continues at coordinate 683,583 of LR990048.1, forward strand.
ACAAATTCAGCAACTAATTTTACGACCCCAAGTCTTTGCATCACGTATTCACGTTGCAAACAGTTTCCCTCATTCAGGTGTATTGTCTCCTAACATAGTATTGTAGAAGCCCTCACAACCCATTTTCCCCGCAGCCCCCACGTCAGGCCCTGAGGCCCTCTCCTGCGCCGCCAGTGGGCCCACATCGCTGCGGGTGTCGTGGAGGCCCCCAGCCCTGGATGCCCGCGGAGGCCTCATCACACATTACACGCTGCAGTACACGAGAAGGGACGCAGACCCTCTGCTGCCGAGCCAGGATGCGTATTTGAGGGTGCAGGTATGTTTTATTACAGGACAAAAATAATCATCTTGGCGATAATGACATAAGTAACGCATAGTAACACATTGTATTGTGTACTCGCGCAGGCGGCCCGGGGACCGCCTTGACCATGATCCAGGATTTGGCAGATCAGGTAATTACAGTGGAGTGAACCTGTTAACAGGGGAACCTTGGATCATGGATCATGGTTACACATTCAGTCGCCTGAATGTGCAGGTTTCATCATGGTATTATTCCTCATCGTAAGAGCATCGGGTCCTCGTTCGCGAGAGCACAACTGTCCACAAAAGTGACCAGAGTACCAGCATCACAATTATCTTTGTCTGTAATAAATACACAAATATTTAGCTAAAGGTAATATTTTTCCTTGTTGTGACGATAATATTCTTTGTAAATATTTGTAATAAAGGTGTTTATTTGTTTGAATAGTACAGATGTAGGCGGTGATAAATATTGCTTGTAGCTCTTGAAACAAAATAAATGGATCAGCTTTATGTGTTGGTAAAACAATATAGATAATTAATTTTACTTGAAGACAACAAATTTGTAAAAGTGTTTAATTAATTACATCTTGATAAATCAAACGCTTTTTGCTTTCACTATTTCAACTTGTTATTATTTTACAAAATTTATTGATTTATTGAAGAAAATTTATAATAAATTGCGACCGGTTTCGACTAACTCATCCTAAGGCAATTTTTTTTCAAACCTATATATAAAAGAAAGTCGTGTTAGTTACACTTTTTATAACTCAAGAACGGCTGAACCGATTTAGCTGAAAATTTGTGGGGAGGTAGCTTAGATCAAGGAGACGGACATAGGCTACTTTTATCCTTTTTTTTTAAACAAAAGTACAATGGTTGTTTCCAAATGATCTCATTTGGTGAGGGAAAACATCCTGATGAAACCTGCACATTCAGGTGACTGAAAGTTTATAAACAGGAAAAAAAGGGTAAGTAGTTGTAGGGTAGATGTTGAGAAGGTGTAAGGTAGTTGTAGGGTAGGTGTAGGGTAGGTGTAGGGTAGGTGTAGGGTAGGTGTAGGGTAGGTGTAGGGTTAGAACGCTACGCGAACGAAGTCGCGCCGAGTCCACTAGTATAAAAAAACAATTTGTAGGTAAAAATCATTCCCTGAGTATAAGTTAGTCGAAACCGGGTAATATTAAAGGTCTCTTTAAAGGCTGACAGCGCTTTGGTAGTTACCAAAGGGGAGTTCCCCTGGTGTTGCTAATGTCCATAGGCGGCGGTGACCACTTTCCAACAGGTGGCCCGCATGCCTGCTTATCTGCCATAAAACATAAAAAAAATTTTTAAACGAATCTAAATAGTGGAACTAGTGTAAAAAAAAAGTGTTTGATTTATAATAATGGAGTTCCGTCAAGAATACACTACACAAAGTATTAACTAATTACATTTTTCTTGTTAGTACCGGCTGCAACATTCGCACAGACTTTGTACCGACGAAGTTTCACCCAATGAAAAAGTATACAATGTTGTTTGGATACGTAGCGGATCTTTCGCGCTCTTAACTCAAGATTGTAGTCTAAACTAACACGAGGGTGCAACTTTGTACGTCTCTGTGTCTCTGTTCTATTTCTGTCGTCATTGTAACACTTGAATCCTATCGAAATCGGTCCAGCTATCGGTATGTTGCCACCACAAAGTTTATTTCGTCTCGGTGGTTCATCATCATCTTCATTATCACTACCCCCGCAGTACCCATCACAAACAATCCACTGTAGGACTTAGGGCCTCTCTCAAAATTATCTCTCATAAGGTTATTGTCATAATTCTCACGCTTGGCAGACGAGTTGGAGATCGCAGTGTTATAAATATAACAACAGATAAGCTGCTGCCCGTTTTCCAGCCTACTTAAAGAGACTTTAGATATTTTGTCTCGAAAACATTAGTTGCCTTGTACGATACCCACGAGTGTAGGGTTCGTGCTATTCTACTCTGCCGGACACCACACTGCTACAGATATAGGTATACACAGGCTCACACGCACATAAACACACACACGTTTTCAGAAACCTTACTATGAGAATTCACCGTGCGCGCGAACGCACAGGGTTCTAAGACAATACTTAAAGGCAATATGCGTCCGTCAAAATGGACGAAATTGACAAATAGTAGCGCCGTATATTGAAGAGCGTCGGTGGCCGAGCGGTTAGGGTATCCGACCCGTAAGCCAGAGGTCCCAGGTTTGAAACCCGCTCCAGCCATGTACCAATGACTGTTTTCTGAGTTATGTACATTTGTTGAATACTAACCGATGCTCTTACGGTGAGGGAAAACATAATGATGAAACCTGCACATTCAGGCGACTGGATGTGTAAACATTATCCAATCGGTGTCTCGCCGGAGTAAGCCCTCGTACGCGCTGATCGGTCTGCATGCGTCGCCCCCTATCTGGATGAGCTCGCTTAACTTCCCTTTGCTTTCCGTTAGATGTTTGACTTTTGAAAAAAGATTAATTAACGTAATCCTAATTCAATAAATACTTTTTCATTTCATTTTCATTTTCATTTCATTTCATTCATTTTTCATTTTAATTTCATTTCATTCATTTTTCATTTTCATTTCATTTCTGGTCTGGTTCCCCTGGTAGCAGGGTCATGGAGATCAGATGGCAGTCGCTCCACTGTAACTACCTGAACTGCCAAATTCTGGATCATGGTCAAGGCGGATGATTTTTTTTTAGTAGCGCCGTATTGAACGCAGTGCATTCGCTTAGCAGATGTGCATTGAGAAATCGCATAGTAACGCTAATTAGATAAGTATTGTTAGTGAATACTGAATCTATCACGATACTGAACCATACACGTTCATCAAACCTACAATATCACTTTTTTAACCGCCGACGAAAAAGCAGGGGTGTTATGAGTTTGACGTGTATATATTCTGTGTATCTGTGGATTTAAAGATCTGGCCGTCCACGTAGTGTTCGTACGAAAAAGGTGGTCAAAGCAGTAACGGAAAGAATTCGAAGAAATCCTGTCCGAAAGCAAAAGATTTTATCTCGGGAGATGAAGATAGCACCTAGAACCATGTCGCGTATTTTAAAAGATGACTTAGAACTTTCAGCCTATAAGAGACGTACTGGTCATTTCTTAACTGATAATTTAAAAAAGAATAGGGTGGTAAAATCGAAACAACTACTGAAGCGGTACGCAAAGGGAGGTCACAGAAAAAATTTGTTTACGGATGAGAATTTTTTTACAATTGAGCTACATTTCAACAAACAAAATGACTGTATTTATGCTCAAAGCTGTAAGAAAGCTTCCCAATTAGTCGATAGATCCGACTTCAGTGGTTTGGTGGGGTGTTAGCTATGAAGGAGTGACTAAGCCATACTTTTGTGAAAAAGGTATCAAAATTCTTGAGAAGGTAGTTAGGCCCCTTAACAATACCATATTCAATAACCAAGAATGGTCCTTCCAGCAAGACTCGGCGCTGGGTCACAAAGCTCGGTCCACGCAGTCTTGGTTGGAAACGAACGTTTCCGACTTCATCAGAGCTGAAAACTGGCCGTCGTCTAGTCCCGATCTTAATCCGCTGGATTATGATTTATGGTCAGTTTTAGAGAGTACGGCTTGCTCTAAACGCCATGATAATTTGGAGTCCCTAAAACAATCCATACGATTGGCAGTGAAGAATTTTCCCATGGAAAGAGTGCGTGCTTCTATTGATAACTGGCCTCAACGTTTAAAGGACTGTATTGCAGCCAATGGAGACCACTTCGAATAAGCTTTTTATATTTTAAATTGTTTTATATTTACGTATTAAACTAACACATTGTAAAAGTAATAAATATTATTTGCAATAAAATATTTTTTTTTCTTTATTACAATATTTATGGCAATACTAGGTAGGTATAAGTAGTTTATCAGTTACCCAGCACATAGGACATGTACAAATATTTTGTCGGGGTTTTATGACGTTTTCCTGCCGTTTAAGGCCTTGCCACATACAAAGCTCGGCGCGAGCGCGGCGTGAGCGCGGTGCGATATTTGCTAGGCAACCATCGCGCGGCGCGTTATTTGCTAGGCAACGGTTGCCTAGCAAATAACGCGCCGCGCTCGCGCCGAGCTTTGTATGTGGCAAGGCCTTTAGGTTATGGACATTATTTCCTTATTCCTTAGGGCGTCGAAGCAACAGTTTCCCGACTGACTCCGTACGCCGAGTACGAGATAAGGGTGCGAGCACACAACGCGGCCGGCGACGGGCCGCTCACCGCGCCGAAGGTCTGCCGCACGGACGAGGATGGTGCGTATCTAATGCATAGTATAAAACAATGTTGTTTACCGCCATCTGACCCTGTGTATCATTGTATTTTTAATTATTTATTTAATTTGAAATATTAAGTTTTTCATGCCGATAATCAAAATTGAAAACCGTTCGAATTGAGGCGAGTGATTCAAAATAGAGCCCCTGGACGACTGTGGCCGCTTTCCAGCAGGTGAACCGTCCGGTAATAAAAATACCGGGATAACCATATGTTCATGATTACTGGGATAACCAGCTATCCAGTGATTTCCGGGATACTGAAAGAAAGAAAACATTTATTGCACGTAGACACCACGACACGATATATAGGTACAAAAAAAACAAAGAACTAATTATTAACAAATCGTACATAAAATTAAGATTATTTTAGAAAAAGTTCATTAATAAAAATAAAAAAATTACCTACCTATAGTTTACCTTTTCTCAGTGACATTATTTAAACTCCATGTCTCGGCTTCTAATGCAACTGGGCCCCTTCAAGATAACTAGATATTCAGATACACTGAGCAATGTCAGATCCGTGGGCAGGGTTCATTGGCGCGTAACTCGGTCACGTACCGATCTCCGAGAGGTACGAATTAAGCAATCGTGATGGGGTTTGGAAGTTTGTGGTCCTTTGAGTTTTGTGGTTTCAACAAGTTTATGTAAATGGGGGTATTGAATTGGGTAATGCTGGTTAAAGGATTTTGTTTTAAGAATAGATGGTAGGAAACTGAATGATAATAACTTGATTTTTGACATGTATGGGTTCAGACTGGTTTTATCCTAGTCAGCGGTAATTTACATCGGTTAGTTGAGGGGCGCTTATCACATTTGGCTAAATTCGGTTGTCTAATTTCAGAAGGAAACAGCGTGACAGCAAATCAAAGTTGAATGTTATTATATTAGACGGGTCTTACACGCGACGTGCCTTTTCGATTTGTTTTCCCGACGTTTCGAAAATGGAATGTATTGCTCAAAAAATAAGGTCCATTTTATGTCACCTTATATTAAGTTACGCATTGCATCGCTTTTCAAAATGTGTAATTAAAAAATGGACCTTATTTTAATTTGCTCTCACGCTTCTTGCTTCTGAGTTTAGACGACTGAATTAACTAATAGACGCAGTATTTACTCACACGCGTGTATTAGAAAATTAGATAGAGTGTACGGATCTAATGTGTGAATTTAAGTATTTAAGGTTTATGAATTAGGTTGGCCTAGTATTTTATCAAAAACTATAATTTGAAAATTGAATGAAATGAAACATAGGGCACATTACTTAAATTTATATTCATTCAGTACTATATATTCATATTCAAACACACAGATAAGATCAAATGAGATAAGTTATTTATATTGGATAGGCGATCATAGCAAACAAAATTAGATGGGAAATATGCCAATATATTCTAAACATAATAAAATATAGCAAAATGAAGTAAAGCAAAATGAAGTATAGTAACTGTATCTCCTGAGAATTGCACAAATAAATCAATTACAAATCAGCAATAGGCACCAAAGTAATACAATGCAAGTTTATACTTAACTCTGTCTGGTCTAGAGCAAAAGTCCTGTTCAGTGATTCAACTAGGTTTATATGCCCAACGTTTAGCCGGAAATCGGAGGCCGGTACATATTTCAACCAATCATAAGACGTTATACACTGCCAGTTAAAAATGAAGTTATTGTGCCAAAATACTTAACCAAAAACATCGAAATAGTTTTTAACACTATTGTTTATAACTATAGGATTCATTACACAATTACAAATATATTATTCAGTTAATTAGTACTTAATCTGTTATAAGAAATTCGATCCGAAATAAAGAACGAACATTTCGTTCGGAAACATTGAAAACTGCACAGAATATTAATTACTTAATATTAGCGTAAATACTTAGGGAAATATTTACAAACTATATTTTATTAGATAAACCATCAAATTAACATAAAAATAATTATAATGTCTAACATAGTCTACGAAGCCGTACTAACCGATATACAATTATATAATATATCTTATGCTAGATTGCACAAAATTTTTAGAGGACGCTTAATTTGATTGATTCATAATAAGAAAAAGCATTGCACCAACACCAACCTTAAGTGAAATCTAAACTCGTTAAGTCTCTCTAACTTTGCGACACCGATTTTGTGACTATGACTATGTGGAAAGTATATGGAGTGAAATTGAGTGATAGAGTGAAAATAAAGCCTTAGCTTTTTTTTATACCACTAAGGCGGCAAACAAGCATACGGCCTGCCTGATGGTAAACAGTCACCGCAGCCTATGATCTGTGAAAGGTGTGGCATGAAAAATGCTGTAGTGATAAAAACAGAAAGAGGGATGTTGAGATAGTTCGGGAGATGTAGAGCGGATGGATGAAAGAAGATTGACGAAAGAGGTATATAGCGCGAATTTGGAAAACCGACCCTTAAGAGGACGACCCAAAAAACAGTCACTGATCAGATCAATAATGCTCTCAAAAAAGCTGGGTTACGAAGTGGCAAGAATAAAAGGAGATGTATAAAAATAATTGTGGATATATGCCAGACTAGGGAGTTGTGTGCCTCTCATTGCCGGGCACGGTCCGGTCGTGACTGGCGTGGGGTAAGTTTGCTGCTGCCATGGGGCGGCCAGCGTGTCACTGTGTGCTTCCTTCCTACTTTCCTACCTCCCTCCTTTTTGACGATTGAAAGAGATATTTAATGTCCTAATCAATACATAAATTTTGAATTTTGAACAAGTGGCGGTCTCTGTCTACCCCACCTGTGCGACAGATGCGTGAGCGTTATGTATGCATGTGTATGTATATATTTTGTGACTCCTAAATGCTTAGGAATATCTTAAGGCGCCAACATAAGACTTGCCTAATGTTTAGTGCAATCAGTCGTTAGTGTCCTACTCACTGCAGCACTACACCTGTAGTGATGTTTCCATGGTTCCCAGTGCCCAGTGCACCCGGTGGCATGAAGCTGGTGGCGCTGAGCGAGCGCTCGCTGCGGGCGTCCTGGCTGCCCCCTCCGGAGCCAAACGGGAGACTCACGTATTACCTTCTGTATGTGAAGGATTTGTCTGGGTAAGTCGTTTAGAGCTTAAACTATGAGAGCGCCGTAGGTTAATCTTACGCCATTGAGTTTTTTTTTATGTCATACGGTAGGCAAACAGGCAAGCGGGCCACCTGATGGAAAGTGGTCACCACTGCCTATAGACATTAGCAACACAAAGAGTATCGCCAATGCGTTGCCCATCTCTATAACACGTTGCTCTGGCAGCAAAAAGGCAAACACCACTCCACTGCCAAAGCCACGGTTCCCCAAATCCCCACCCCATGGAGCACTAGAAACCTTACTCACCGGCAGAAACACAATACTATACGTAGATACAATAGAGTACGAGAAAAAATTCAATTGGAGCGATAGTCCGGGTTTAAAAGACCCACAAAACGTTGGTCTGCCCGTGCACAATTTTCTATCGGTCTATCGTCACATCTCAATGTAAGGTGAAATAATCACAGCATCACCAATACTGCCTTACTGCGAAGACACGGACCTCCCAACAACTTACTGACACAACACAACAATTACACTGGAACTGGCATTTTATTTTTGTGACCCAAACTTCGACGAGTGACGAAAACGATAACGTAGGATAACCTATGGCGTCCTCACAGTCTATTAGCATATTACATTGTTGCTTGGGTTTTAGTTATAAGATGTTATTTCCTCTTGCATGATAATGGTCGGTAGAGCGTGGTATTAAACATATACATTGACCATTTACATAAACATTTACCTCGGGTGACGCTACGCAAGCTGCCTCCCGCAGAAGCTGTCAATAAAACCGGCTCCACGTTTAGGTCTCAAGAACCCAACGTAAGCCGTGTGAACGCTTGCTCGGAGGCCGAGGGGGGCACCACGGAGTGCATGAAGGCCCTGCGCGGCCTCCGCGCGGGGAGGACCTATGAGGCGTGGGTGCGAGCGGCCACTTCCGCTGGTGAAGGCCCTCCGTCGACTAGCGTCGCTTGCCAGACTAGCGCCTTGGGTATGTACCATTAATCCGTTCTGTTCCGTTTTATTTTGTTCTTCTCCTGTGTAATAATAATACATCGCTCGGAGATGCTAATCGGCTTCCGAGACTGCTCAGCAAGCAGGATCCTCGGCGCAAGACCTTGGATACACTGGCTTGGCCAACGGTATTAGGAGGCAACAACGTGTGCTGAGCTTTTCTTTTATATCACTAAGGTGGCAAACAAGCATGCGACCTACCTGATTGTACGCAGTCACCGAAACCTATGGACGTTTGCAATAACCCTTTTCTTGAAGAACTCCTTGTTGCTGTTCTGAAGTTTCAGAACTCCCACATATTTTTAGGTTACTGCGAATTAGGTGCAAAAGAAATCTACGGCGAACAAATACGCGAAGATGCAGGATGTCTGTTTAGAAACAGCGAATTACTCTAGCTTTGAAGGTGTCCGTATTTGTGGTTAGGAACACACCTGCAAAGTCCATTCCCTAATTTTGGTGAAAGATTTAGTAGTAACAGCACGGAAATCCTCGTTCGACGGGATATTTCTGGATTGTTTCTGGACAGACATACTCGAATTTCGGCCCCCAACTGATGATATATTGTGGAACATGTTTTCGAACTGAACTAATGGATCTGATAGGTAAAATTGATTGTGTGTGGGCGTCTATTTACACGGGATCTATACTCAGCTCAACTTGGGACATCGATAGCGACGTCAAGGGCCCGAATGGGCCCGAATGGGCCCGCGGCTTGGGCCAAATGGTGGGAGGTAACAGGTGTCATTTGTGACCCCAAAATGCCGATTAAGCTGAAGGGACAGGTCTGTAAGACCACCACCAAGGTTGCCGAAGACCGAGCGAGGTGGGCCAGGAGTAGCAGGAAGACGTACCCCGGGGCCCCGCGTGCTACGCGGAGGCACAACCGAGGCAACGCCAAGATGAAACAATGATTTTTTTTATACCACTCAGGTGGCAAACAAGCTTACGGCCTGCCTGATGGCAAGCAGTCACCGCAGCCTATGGACGTTTGCAATACCAGCGGCATCATGTGTGTAGGCGTCTATAGATTACAGCTAGCGTAAGGAACTACCCAGGATGCTGTTTACAGCACCAGCGCGAATATCCTCCTTCGGTGGAGTGGCGATAGGGGCCGCCGGCGGGGCGCTGTCGCTCCGGTGCGTGGTGGGGGGCGCCCCGCCGCCCGCCAAGCGCTGGCTGCGCGCCGGCAGCCCGTTGCATCCCAGGCCGCCGTTCCACCTCGATGGGGACGCTATGCTGATACGGAGTGAGTTTGCATGTTTACAAAGAATACTTGTCTATTTTTGTCTGAATATGAAGATTTTGAGTCGAAATGAAAGAAAACATCACGTTGTTATAGGTGTCTATGGATGATGAACGGTGATCACGTAGAAACAATACAAGAGCAGAAGTGCATGACCACCATAAGAATCATATTCGTGTGCAATTTTTATAAGGTTTTTACCGCATTCATGAATTAATTTTGTTATTCACCATATAAAAAATACCCTGATTTCAAAGACGAGTTTCTTGAGTCTAAGGGACAGCTAATGCCTCCATCTTTTATCAAACTCATTTTGGCTAAAGATGCACCAAATAGCCTCATATGTTGCTGTAGCAGCAAAGGAATATTTTCTTGAAATGGTGAATCACTTCTGCTCTTGTACTGTACCACTATGTGCCCCACTTACTCGTTTGGCTCCTTCAACGCCTTAAAAAGTTAAGGATTATTTTTAATAACTGGAGTAAAGTTTTCTGAGAACTCATTTTTGTGTAGAACATCATCATAGATCTTATTATCAACAATATTAAATGTATAACCATCCACTGGTTGATCCGTGCGCAACCATCGGTCTAATTTGACCATCAGGTCCTCTGATCCATTAGTCTATTTACCCGATCGGCCCACTCAGTAAGTAGAAACTGATCGCGCGATCCGTTGCGGGTGGAAACGGAATACACTCTCATAGTGCGTTCCGATCGCAATATCAATTTACATAAAATTTAAAATTTAGTTCCCGGTCGGTCTACTATTCCGATCTGCTAATTTCTCTTTCCTGGTTTAGGCACCTTTTTCCACGTATCCCTAGTGCTTACGCAGTATCATCTTCGGTAACCTATTGCTAGATATACGCCACTCCTAGTCCTCTTTCCTAATTCCGGCATGTTTAGACATACTTTTGGCCACGTATCATCACGTATCATATCGTATCACGTATCATAGTCAACCTTTTGCTAGATATACATACGCATTTCCCAAATCGCACTACTTAGACCCGTCATCACTCTAATGATGAAATCTAAAGGTGCCTCCAGATCCCGCGAACACGTTGAATACATAGCTTGCTGCTGTTCGCGAGATCTGGCCACACCAGGATAATCTCAACTGACTCTCTGATCCTCTCAGACCTCGAGCTATCCCACGCCGACAACTACACCTGCGTGGTTGAGAACCCACACGGATCCGACTCGGCCACCTGGAAAGTCGTGGTCCTCCGTCCACCTTCGCCACCAAATCTGGCTCTGATAGAAGCCAGGCCAAGAGAGTTGGAACTCGAAATGCGGCAATCACCTAGAACTCCTGGCCACGCTTTACCAAAAGGATATACTTTGCATTGGAGACTGTCTGCGCCTGAGGTAAATGTCCCATCTGAATCAATATCTTGAGAACTGATGTCTATCTGATACTGATTACATATATGCTGATATACTGATTTTAGTCGTCGTAAAAAATGTTTTATGCTATTTAGTGACAAACGAGCAGACAGCACACCTGATGGTAGTACATTGACTGGTGGTAGGATTCTGTCGAGCCTGAGGAGCCTATCTGGGTGACTACCACCGCCTTGTCTATTTCTGCCGCTAAGCAACAGCGCTTGTATTGTTGTGCTCCGATTTGAACGACAAGGTAACCAGCGTATTTACAGGCATGAGGCATTTCATCTTAGTCCTCATGGTCCTGCGGTTTTGGATGATTGTTGCAACCTAAATGCATGAATCGTAAATGTTGCGGGCGATAGCTACCGCTTTCCGTCAGATGCGCTGTCTGCTTGTTTGTCATTGCGTAGCATAATAAAAGTTTTTGTGCTATATTCTCCTCTTCCAAACATTGCCCGACCAGCTTCTATGCAAGAGTTTGATCCAGGTATTGTTTCAGGGTGAATGGCGGAAACAAGCGTCAAACCCAGGAGTCATACTGCTATCTGGCCTGCGTTGTGGGTCTGCATATAGGGCATATGGTACAGCAGGTGGTCCTCCAGGGTCCGAAATAGCTGTTAGGACCTCTGGAGGACCTCCCACAGCCCCTCCAGATGCCAGGTGGATTAAATCCAATGCTACACATGCAAGGTTCGATACAACAGCCTGGGGTGATGGGGGATGTGGACCGGTAGCTCTGAAGCTGGAATGGGCCGGTTCAGGCGTTACTGGCGCAAGAGACGTTCCAGTTGGCGGAGAGGTTATCTTAGGAGGTAAGTGTGGTAGCAAAACTTAATTCTTGACAATCCCTACAAATATTGTGTTAGCGAAAGTAGCTCTATCTGTTATGCTTTCAAGGGTTAATCCCTGCAATGATTTTCATGAAAATCGGTATGGAGATAGTTATGTATCTGAGGAACGACATGTGCTACTTTATATTCCTTTCCATTTACAAGATACAGCTTCAATAAGTCACGCGTAGCCATGGCCGGAATACTAGTATTTATATTTGCGATTTTAACCAGAAAGTCTCAGACTTGCATTTACCAAGTAGGCAAGGACTGCATAGCACGTGATGCAAACGCAATCTATTCTAACGTATCGTATCCCTGGAGCTCACACAGCACGTGACCATAGCACCATACAGGCCCAGATATTATCTTATATAGCACAAACTCCCTCCATAGGCCTATCCCCTGGCTCCCGCTACCGCGTAGCCGCTCGGGCCTCAAACGAGGCTGGTTGGACTCGGGAGGTGTACGAGTTCACGACAGCCCCATCCGAGGGTGGATTGGCTGAGGAGGTGGATGCTCCCTTCCCGGCCACGGCGGGGGAGCTGGCTCTCCTGCTGGCTCTTTGCGCCGCATTGTCGCTGGCAGCGTTGACGATACTCGCTATATTGCTGAGGAGGAAGAGGTAAGTTGATTCTTTTAAGTTGGTGATCCGGGCATAATATCTTCCCTTATTCGTTTTTCAGGAAAATCGGTTATTATACGAGAGAATATGACTCAAATGAGAAAAAAAGTGTGGGTTGCCTGCTTACTGTTTACTAAAAATGGATAAAATGTTTTTTTTGTTATACGGCAGACAAACAGGCAAGCGGGTTACCTGATAGAAGGTGGTCACCGCCGCCTATGGACATCAGCAACACGAGGGGCGCCCACCTCTAAAGAGACCTCTAATGTACCTCTTTATGAATGTTCACTGACATTTCCGCTCTGACCAAGTTTTTCCCAGGCAACCATTGATATTGTTGGATTGCGATAAAAGTACCTTTCTTTTGTCATGTGACTCGACTAAATAACAGATGAGGGTAGATTATCTACATGGCAACACCATAGTTGGATCATGGTGAGAGTAGGCAACCCATATTTTTTCTGTCAATCAAAATCTTACGTTTTCACTTATAAATGTTTACTACTTTTTCTCTAGACTATTATTTATCGTTTGAGGTGTGATTTCGAGTTTAGTCTAACGAAACAAAAGTCGACGGTATCATGGACTTGTTACTATTTATTTATTATTTCTATGAGAGACACTCTGAAATTAAACCGTGTACCTGAAATTTAAGCTTTACGCATAAATACCGACCGACTGGAGCATGCTTTTTATTTTCACGCTTGTTCTTTCACACAACTGATACACACAAAAGTCGGATGACCCCCGATTTATTTTATATAATCTCAATTATTTTTTAAAACAACAGAACCGAGTTTAATAAAACAATGCTATGAAACATCTCGATTAAACTAGGTTTAAAATAGAGAAAACTGCATCCGAATCGGTCCATCAGTTCGGCAGCTACGGTGCCACAGACAGATACACAAAGCCACAGGTCAAACATATAACATTTCTTTTTTTTCGTAGAAGGTTAAACGAGACGCCCGCCCCCTGTCTACTAAAATTCAGTCGATTTTAGATCCAGTTGAATTGGGATTCCGCCAACTTTTGGCTTCAGCTGTTTTGAAATAAACAAAATTTAGATTTCATTTGTACTAGTGATAACGTGTCGGATAATTTGGGTATATGTTGGAGGGTAAGACATTTTTGGCTACTTTTTTGGTTATTATATGGCTTTAATATCGGAGCGTCGATGGCCGAGTGGTTACGGTACAAGCGACTGAATGTGTAACCATGTTCCTAGCTGGTCAGGTTCCTCAGGTAGCAGGTTCACGGAGGTCAAAAGGCAGGCGCTGCACTGTAATTACCTGATCTGCCTAATCCTGGATCATGGTCAAGGCGGACCCTAGGCCCTCGTGCGCGAGAGCATAACCGGGATATTAACGTTGAGATGACGTTGATGTTGATGATTATGGCTCGAACTTGAGAATAAAATGTAGTTTATATTATCTGGGTTACTTGAAAAGATTTGCCGAGATTTGAGATTGAGCCGTGTGGTGTCCAGCAGAGTAGAATAGCACCAACCAATAACACTCATGGGTTTTGTACAAGGCGACTAGTGTTTTCGAGGCAAAATATCAAGAGACTCCGTAGTCTGGAAACTGGGCAGCAGCATTCCATTGTTATATTGAAACACTGTGATCTCCAACCCACCTGCCGAGCGTGGAGATTATGGCAATAACCTCCCCTTTTGTGGGAGAGGCCCTAAGTCCTGCAGTGGATTGTTACGGGCTGTGTTGTGTTGTTTGTTGTTTGTTGAAAAGATTAACGATATCCTCAATAAACTGTATCATTACCAATTTTCGTTTCAACGCTATTAGACATTCATTACTTTAAACCGGGCTATTTTCTTACACACCGTTACTGAACGAAGACAGTAAAGTCTTCCCCCTAATCGAATTTAGCAGTATAGGACCTTAGGGCTTAATTTATTTTATCTAGTCATTTGCAATGTTGTTCGTTTTAATGATATTGCCGGAGCAGCTGAGGAAATAGCTGTCAAGCGTAACTTTAAGCCGAGACGAAATGTTAATAGCTAAAGTAAATTGTTAAATCGGGACGCGCTATTCTGAGGAGATATGGTTGCTGCTGCTGCAAGAAGTTAAATATAATGTTACTTATTTGAAGTTAAATTTTAATGTGATCCTACAATTTGTATCAGATTTTGAGTTGGAATTTTTTGGTACAGTCCTGTGCATAATTGTTTTGCCATCTATAATAATATGTGTGTCATTTACCAATTTGACATATATTTTATTTATTATTTTATCGTATATTTTACCTTCTGGGTAACTTTTAATGTGACATTGGAGAAAATTCTTTTCTTTATTTTTTATATAAAACTTTGGATTATTAATTTATTTTTGACATTTATATTATTTATATATATTTTTAGGTAAATTTTACTATTGTGTAATTTTTTATAAAATTTTGTATTATTTTGACGATCTCTTTTATATATATGTGATGATATTATTATGTAAAGTGTAAAAGAGTAATAAATAAATCTAAATCTAAATCTATAACACAATAAATTATGTATTGAATTAGAATTAGGTAAATAATCTTATAACAAACTAGTGGACTCGGCGCGATTTTGTTCGCGTTCACCTATTTTACCCCTACCTACTCTTTTTTCTTACTTATAAACCTTCCTCTTGAATCACTCTATCTATTGTTGAAAACCGCATTAAAATCCGTTGCGTAGTTTAAAAGATCTAAGCGTACTTAGATACAGACGGCGGGAAGCGACTTTGTTTCATAAAATCTATAGATAACCAGCGGGTCAACTTGACCCCTTCAAAATGAGCGGTGTCGAATTGACCCGCAAAAAGCCGAGCGGGCTAGATTACTCTTGAGAATTTAAGCTCTGTAGTTTCCTAGTTTCGACTTAAACAGCCCCTAGTTATTTAGATAAGCCCCTTTCACCTTCATTAATTCAACCCAGCGTTGTCAGCACCCGTCAAGGTTTCGCAGACGATTCGCAGACCGACGTGACGTTTTAATCAAACTTCTACTGAGTCTACCTATAATCAAGGTAGCGTAATATACCAGGACTGCTCCGAACCTGTTATAACCAGTAAGAAATTTCCTAACTCCTATATTATTGAAATTATCTCATCTTGGCATTAATGTCCCGATTGTGCTCTCTCGAGGGCCCAGGGTCCGGCTTGACCATGATCCAGGATTTGACAGATCAAATAATTACTATAGGTATTATTGTGATACCGACATTTTTTTAAGAGAGCGTCGGTAGCCGTGTAGTTAAAGTATCTGACTCGTAAGCGAGAGGTACCAGGTTCG
Organism: Blastobasis lacticolella; assembly: GCA_905147135.1. Classification (NCBI taxonomy): domain Eukaryota; kingdom Metazoa; phylum Arthropoda; class Insecta; order Lepidoptera; family Blastobasidae; genus Blastobasis; species Blastobasis lacticolella. The sequence goes on from LR990048.1 coordinate 699,621, forward strand.
AATCCCACTGCGGCCATCTACTAGTGACTCTTTTCTGAGTTATATAATAGCTGAATGGTAATTGATGCTCTGGAGCAGGGTTAGACGGCAGGGTTTTCTCACAAGCAATTTACGCAATTTTAAGGTATTAATTAGAATAAAGACTTCCATTGTACACTATTGTGTACATTGGACTAGATATAGACGTTTCTTACCGTTGTTAAGAAACTTTAGAAATAGAGTTAAGACTTTCCTGTGCTCTACCCATCTGAACAAGAAACATGCACAGGACACCCCCAGTCAGGCCGCAACAGCCTAGGACGTCTGGCGCAGGCGCCAATACTGACAAAGCAGGGCCAGAACCGCACACTGCGGGAGCAGATGCACTGCAGATAGCTACAATGTGCGTGCAGGAGATCAAAAAACAACTCACCCTGTCTGGCAATCTAAAAACTTCTATTAAGGAGAGCGTCAATAGATGCGTCAATGATCTCTTCCATCAAGTGACACAGCTGATTGCGGCCAACGTGGAGCTGCAAAAGAAACTTAGTGACAAACGAGAGGCGGAGACCGCCGCACTCTGTGGCAAAATAAAAGAATTAATTAACGAAAGTCGACTCCATTCAGAAAAGGCAAAACTCGAAAAGGCTGAGACCGCAGCCCTTCATGCAGAGCTGAGGGAGTTTTTTGGACATATCGATGTGACGCATGAGAAAATAAAAGACCAATGTCATGGAGTAAAGTGTTATTCGTCTGGGATAATGGAGATTGTGACCGAGGGGGTGACAAATACGGAAAAGACAAGGGACAGGATTGAGGAAATGGCTCTGAATCAGGAGAGGTTTATGGAGGAACAGACTGCGATTATGGAGGAATTAAGGACAAGGGAGGTGCGCTCGTACGCCGACGTACTGGCTGGCACACCCAAGCCAACGAGTGCGTCGGCGTGGAGTGCACCACCTAGCCACTCGATAATCGTGAGCTCGACACATGAGGATGACACGAGTGAGGCAGTGCTGACAGAAATTCGTCAAGTGGTAAACGCCAAAGAGGACCATGTCCATATAGACCGGGTCAGGAAAGCACGCAACCAGAAAGTGGTCCTGAGCTGTACTTCTGAGGGGGAACTAGAGAGGCTTGTCGAGAAGCTTAAGCTTTCCGACAGACTCGAGGCTAAGAGGGCAGCAAACAAGGATCCACTGGTCATAATAAGAAATGTGCTTTCCGAAAATACAGACGACGATATAGCAAAGGCTATTAAAATCCAAAATGAACACCTACTCAAAGGAATACCGGAGGAGGACCGTAGAATGACGGTAAAGTACAGGCGCCGTGCACGGAATCCCCTGGAAAACCATGTGGTGATCCAGGTATCACCGAAGGTGCATGCAAGTCTGACGGCGGCTGGCGCGGTTTACATTGACCTCCAAAAGAGGGCGGTAGCTGACCAGTCGCCGCTGATACAGTGCACCAGGTGTCTGGGTTTCGGGCATGGTAAGAAATACTGCACCATGTCTGAAAACCTCTGCAGTCACTGCTCCGAACCACATATGAGATCTGAATGTCAAACCTACACAATGGGAGAAACAGCGTGCTGCAAAAAATGTACAACAGCAAAGCTAGATAAAACAGACCACAACGCATTTGACATGGCCTGCCCAATAAAGAAGAGATGGGATATCATCGCTCGCTCGTCAGTAGCCTATTGTTGCTGAAGAAAAGTAATAGTCCAGAAGGACACATACAATGAGATATCCTTCCATAACAATAGTTGTTACCCAAACAAACTTATAGTTAATATAACTCGCTGTAACAGTTCGACAGCAGAATGTCGTACGTACAAACGGAGGCTTTATAATCTATTAATGAACATAATAGGGGTTAAAAGCTTAACAGCATTCTGCTGTCGAGCTACACATTGGAATAATATAATACTTAGTAATAAATTAGATGTATAAGAAAACTTATCTCAGCTCCACTGTAATTATCTGATCTTCTAAATCCTAGATCATGGTCAAGGCGGACCCCGGACCCTCGTACGCGAGAGCAAAACCGGGACATATCCGCCAAAATAATTATTTTATTATTTTACTTACCTATAAGTATGTTTTATTTTTCAAAGAAATCCGCATCGAAATACATCAATCCGTTCAAAAGCTACGATGCCACAGACAGACACACTCAAACACAAACAGATCTACAGATCCACATATACAACCCTAATTTTTCGTTGCTGGATAAAAATAGCTATAGCGGTGACCATATCACGTCACCTTCCAACAGACCCTTTGTGGAGACATGACAAAAATAGCCATAAAAGGCGAGGTACAAATACCACGTCATTTCATTACCTCACGGGCTGAAGTGAAGAGTGAGAAGGGTCGAACGCTCAATAGCCGACAGGCGACTCCATATCCGCTCCGTGTCATATCCAGATCACTTGTTAATGACCTAGCTCAATTTACAAAAGGTGGGCTTATGTCCGGCCAATTGCGTTCGGCTTGGCAGGTTGTATGGGGTAGTTTGGGTTGGTCGGCTTGACGAGTGGAATGTTTAGATTGATAAAAATAAAAATGAATCGCAAAGTTCGAAAACGGCTCTAATAATTCGGTGGTTTTTTTGTTGGGTTTGTAAATGGGCAAGGTTAGTAAGGAAGAAAAAATCGGCAGGTAGAGGTAGGGTGGGGTTGGGGTAAGATACCACGCGAACGGAGTCGAGTCGTACCAGCCAGTTGGTAAAAAGGTATAACTACGACAACCTTAAGAAATCTTAAATCGCGTGTAACTTTGAAAAGATATATTTTAACCAAAATCTGAGAAACCACAAACACGTTTACGTTACAAACACGTAAGTTTACGTTAAACAGTCTTGGGAGCCGATTGGCACCCCGTTACGGTATATAATAGTAGTTTATGCAACTGTCATATAAAAGGGGGTATTAAAACATGAGTGTATGTAAAAAGCGGTGCTATAATGGCTACATAAGCTGATGATGTCTTAGGAATATTTTTGTTAAGTATATCGATATCTATAATATTGCTTAATATAACATATCGAAAGAATATATCGACAGAGTGAACATCCCTTTTTATTTGATTCTGACAAAAACTTAAGGAGATTTAATTATTTTTTGTCTCTGACCTTGCACGCATTTTTTGTATGAAAAAGCTGTCACAGCCCCCTCTATAAACTGACAAGAAGGTCGCTAGCATTACAATCTCTTTGAAGGGTACACTTTTTTCACGCCAGACTATAAAATTTTAAAAAATTACTTTTCGATACAGCATTTCCCATACTAATTTCATTACAGCTGTAACGTAAAATAACTTTTTAATCATTATGCAACACTTCCATTTTTTCTTCTATTCTTGTCGGGCGCCTGGACACGGTCAAATGTAGGCTGAATACCTAAATGTCCATAACAAATTCACAATTCAAATTTTCCTGTTTATATTTGTGAGTATTTTCCCGCTAAACAGAATATTCTTTTCTAATCGTTGTAAGTTGTCTTTGTGAATGTTTTTTCTTGTTTGAAGCAAATAAATAGATAAATTTGAAAGTAGTGAAGTGAATTTCCCGCTGCTTGATATCCTTGACGCGTAGATACAAACACTGACTCGCAGCTTACTTCCAGCAAAGTTGAGAAAATTATAGGTACGATATTTTAACATAACAATATGAGTGTAGATAAAGCAGTGTATGCAACTGCATATAATTAGGTAGTAAATACTCGTGTCAAACTATTATCATACTCGGCTACGCCTCGTATGATAAACAGACACTCATGTTTTAATACCCCCTTTTATATGACAGTTGTATAAACTACTATTTTTTAATTTTATGTACTGGCGTGAAAAAAGTGTATCCTTAAACGACTGTTTTCGAATATGTAATTGGAACATTACGATACGAGTGTAGATAAAATATTATTAAACACTGTACTATTTTCATGGACGCAAAATAAAGAACTAGGTATAGGTATATAGCGCGAAATTGAAATCACGACCCAAAAATCCATTCACTGATCAGAAGATCAGTAATGTTATCAAAAAAGCTATAAAAAAGCTATGAGGGTAAATATTTTCTGCCTACCCCACCTGAGAGATTGACGCACGATGTATGTAATATAAAATCAATTAAGTTTAAAAGGCAAGTTGAAGACAAAAACACTTGAAATCGGACCTACCATAAAAGTGACAGGCGACACGCTATTACAGCTACAATGTCGTCATCGCCCACTAAGATCCCTCAGACTATAACATCATAGTAATGGCAAGCAAAGCAACAAACAAGGCTTTATATGCCTTTTACGACGCACTAAAGGCAGTAATGAAATCTGACTTGACATTATAATGTGTACTGTTACTAATTAAATTATCACATTAAGTTTATGACTGCGGTGAAGGCGTCACGCGGGGAGATAATTACATCTTGTCTTATCATGTTTTTCTTGGACGACTAACAGGTCTAATATGGCATAAATGTCAGATCACCCTCGACAATGTATGCCTATGCCTAAGAAACATGGTAGGTCACATGTCTGGCTATGCCAATGCAAAAAAAAATCATATAACCGGGCCTATTTCAATGAAGCAAATCTAAGACTATCTTAGTTTAACCGGTTTACAAATAAAAATAATCAAGTGGGGTTAGAATATACGGCCGTTGGTTTTACGTGAAACGTCTATCTTGGCAGCTTTGATACCTTCTCGAAACCGCCTCGCTTTCTCAAAGCCGGACATTGGGATACCCACGTGTGACTCATAGCCCCCTGCTTCCGGCGACAGCAGTGATTTGTATTTCTTACTGGCTCGTGCAAGGGTGGGCCGACATATTTCATTTTTGGATTTTTTTTTACACCTTTGCTTTGGTTGCTTATTTTTACTATTAATATTTTCCTAAGTACACCTATTTTTATATGGATCGATTATTGTAGACAAACTCAATAAATAAACGCAATAATCACCGCCCTATCAGGTGTGAGTCGTGAGTTACACTGAATAGAAATGCGCGGGAGTCCGCGTTTCGTTCACTCAATGCAGTGCAATGCACTTTCTTCTTTCATTCAGAGCTGAGTAATCTCGGAATCACACCTCACAAATAGAGTCTTTCTTTCCAATTGTTAACACCCGACATGAGGAAAGGGAGGCAAATGTTCCAAAAGTATCGGTTATTTATAGCCATAGGAGCGACGGCGCGGCAAGGGTGACCACCAACACTGAGAAACCTGGGTGCGGCACCTACAGGGCGCCTCCGCATCAAGCACCTAAGTTACCACCAGAACCTCCAGGTAAGGCTTATAGCTGCTGTACAACGATCTCTATTTTGTGTCCTTATACTTAATAGTTGTCCTTTACAATTGGGTATTGGAAGGCAATCCAGATATGCTAATATACTTTTCTTGTATAACCCATTCTGCCACCAGAATCTACCACTACCATTTATCACAAAAGAAGAAACTTTCCTTATTTTGTATGAAAGACCAGACCACAAACAATGATATTGAGATATAATATTTTGTTTTAGAAGAGTTCTCTCCACATTTAGATGATACAGGCGTACACGATTTCTGCACGACTTGTCCCGAATGTTTATGAAATTTTGGTTTGGCTTTGGTTTCTGCCAGGGTCCGGTTTAAGGCTCATACTCCTCCATTTCGCCGGGTCTTGGGCATTTCGCGTCGTAAGCTATTCTCGCACCCGAGTCGGCGATGCCAATCCATCGCTTCTTAGGTCTTCTTCGGGACCTCTTTCCAGATACCAGAATGTTTAGGCACCTATTTCCCACGTATCCGTTTTCGCAATACGTGATCAAACCAGCGAAGGCTCTCCGATCTAATCCGCGATATCCCTCACACCAAGATTTCTGTCATTAGCATAGAAACCAAAATTGCAAAAATATCTGGGACAAGTATGTCTATGTATGTATGTAAACTCTTTATTGCATTAAGTACATAGGCTCTTACCATACAACTCCACAAAATCCCCCTCCAGACGTATACGAGATATCGCCGTACGCGACGTTCGCTGGCGCGGCGGCGGGCGCGGGGGGCTCGCGCGCGTACACGCTGCAGCTGCGCGCGCTGGCCCGGCACGACGACGACGCCGCGCCGCCCGCGCTGCCGTGCTGTGATGGTGACTATTGCCATGGGGATAAGGGTGATATTGCAGTGACTAGGTTGCAGCGCAGGATGGTGAATATAGCTATGGGGAAAGGTTGATACTGCAGTGAGCAGGTTGGCGCGGGAAACGCAGCTGCGCGCGCTGGCGAGGCACGACGACGACGCTGCGCCGCCCGCGCTGCCGTTGCTGTGACGGTGACTATTGCTATGAAGATAAGGGTGATATTTCAGTGTGCAGGTTGCAGCGCGGGACACGCAGGATGGTGTTGCTATGGGGATAAGGTTGATATTACAGTGACCAGGTTGCAACGGGCATTCACGATGCGCTACAACCTTCGGCCCAAGTCGGTTATGTTTATTTTACTTACATGCTATTGATATTCAATTGAGACTCAATTGCGACTCCATTACGATTGAGTCAAATTGGGAACCTACTTTTTCATGAGAAATCATCAATATTATCAGCCTTTACTAGTAGCCCACTGCTGGACTTAAGGCTCCACCAATGAGCGCCAATGCACGGGCATCCACCTGTAGCCTGGTATTTGACCACCATGTCATCTGGCGTTGAGGGACCATGCGGCCGAAGATGCATACATTGAGCATGCCTGTCTAAGAACAGCCTATTCACTCCAGCCTTTATGGCTTACGTAAATCATCACTCCATATAGGCGGATGGTATCCTACACCACTCTTACGAGTCTCATACTCTATTGACAATATTTGTAAATAAAATGCGTATTTCTTTTAGAAGAGACGTGCGTAGACGCATGCGATGCGCAGCGGCGGCGACGGCGGCGCCGGCACTACTGCCCCGATCATGGTGATTATTGAGATCATTTCTCGTTTTTAGACTAAACTAATATTAAAGAAGGAAGTATTATGAGGCCAAATGGTTCAGAGATCCGACTCGTAAGCGAGAGGTACCGGGTTCGAACGAATGACTCTATTCTGTGTTTTTCACATCTGTTGAACACTAACCGATGCTCTTACGGTGAGGAAAAACATCATGACAAAACCTGCACATTCATGCGACTGAATGTGTAACCAGTATTCAATCTGATCAGGTTCCTCTATTAACAGGATCATGGCGGTCAGATGGCAGTCGCTGCACTGTAATTACCTGATTTGCCAAATTCTTTATCATGTTTTAGGTGGACCCCGGGTCCTCGCGCGCGAAATTACAACCGGGGCATGAACGCCAAGATGATTATTATTATTTTAAATGCTCTCCAAAAAAGGGCATGTTAGGAGTGCCATCAACCAGCGTAAATGTATGAAAAGATGAAAGAATGTGGAAGAGGCAAAAGAGGTATGTTGGGATTGTAGCTTGTGGCACTCCATAGTCTCTGCCTACCCCCATGTGTATGTATGTATACATATGTATTGTAATGTAGTGAGGAGCTGGTGAACAAAACGTCATAATTACATGAAATAAAATTTTATAGGAGCAGTATAAAACTGAAATGGTTTCGATTAAAAACGGTATAATTGCGCCGTTACGATCGAAACCACGAACCTTTGATGCAATTTTAACATCGTTTTAGACCGTTTTGGTTGGAAATGATTTAAGTTCACATTCAGCAGGCCTCCGGAATAAAAAAAGAAGAATTTTTAATACCACTGAGGTGGCAAACAAGTTTACGCCTTACGTTTTTTTAAAGGTTTTACGGGGTCGGCAACGCGTGGGTGATGCCCCTGGTATTGCAAACGTCCATAGGCTGCAGTGACTGCTTACCATCAGGCAGGCCGTAAGCTTCTTTGCCACCTTAGTGGTATAAAAAAAACCTTATTTCAACCAGAAGCGTTATTATACCGTTTTGATAGCTAGCTCGCCAGATTCTATAATAAGTTCTTTCCTTTCTCCAGGTTGTTCACAAGACTCAGGGAGTTGAGAGCCGAAGCTGCCAAAGGTTTAGTGAAGAATATCTAGTCGATGTAATTTAGAGAATTCGGTTAACATATTAATTAATATGTATACAAAAATTTATACAATAATATTGTCTATTTACATTGATGTTGTTTCAATAATCCCTTTCCACTAACTCCAAAATCAGAAAACAAAATTGTCGATTTGAAATTTTCAAATTAGTTTTGAAACATGAAAGAAAACTTTTAGTACACACAGACATCACAATACTATTAAAGTAGATACAATACAGCAGTGCATGATACAAATAATAACATTGTGAGACAAAAATGGAGATAAAATAAAAAAATATTGAAGATGTCGGGATATCCCGTTCGAATTGGATATGCCCGACTGGGGAACAGAATACAGCAGCCAAACTATACTATTTAAATATTAAATAGTATTGTGTTCCTGCCTGTTTGCTCTACGGAATGGGGATTTTAGGAATGTGGCTTTGGCAGCTTAGTTGCGGCGTGACATACAAAATACATAAAATCATTATATAGTTGCGTAGATCTGGGCAGTAACTCTTGAGAATAGATGAATAAATTTACAAAAATGGGGAAAGAGTAAGTAGTATTTCGAGTAAACATCCGCAAGTTCCTCCACCTTCAAGTGACCGACGCAGGGTGCGGCCGGCATGTACAGTTGAGATGCATTATACAACCATCGCGGGGCGTCAACTTTACATACTTGGTTCAATACTCTATAACAAAGCCCACAAACTATTAGGTACTACAGAACTAAGCACACATGAGGTTAAGATCAGAGTTCGTGATTGGTTACTCAACCTAAACTATTCAGATACTGAGGCTCTATTATGCGTGTCCCAATAACGCGACGCTCAAAACCTGCACATTTATATAAAGCACTTAAACATCTGCACTAAAAGATACATATCACGCACACACACCCACCTACACTCTCACACAAACACATGCATACACACATACACGTACACATACATACATTCAGTTAAATATTGTTTTTTTTTTTACTATGTTTTTTGTTTTGTTTGTTTTTAACCTAGTATAAATCAAGGTTACTCGACCACTGTTCGCGTTAGGACACTAGCCCTTAAGTCACAAGTGTTTGCTTAGTTTAAGGGTTAGGGCCTCATTGTATAGAGCAAACCTTATTGAATAAAGAACATTATTTATTTATTTTATTTAGTATTACTTAAAAAGGAAATGGTGGCCAGTGAACCAGTTGATACCACTGAACCAAAACGGGATGTGGAAAGGAGGTGAGGTAGTGGATATGTGTTTACGAATTGTCAAGGAAGAGAGAAGAGTGGCACCTGTCAAGATATTGTGATGTGGCGTCACGTTCATTACAAAAGTATTACTGGATATATATGAAGATTCATCATCATCATCATCGTCCTAATGCTTATCCCGGCCTCTACCAGGGTCCGCTTTCCTACTAATTCATTTGACGACCTGAGTGGTTCAGTTGGTCAGCATGCCAGTCTGCCACGCAAGAGGTCCTGGGTTCGATTCCCGGCCGGGCAGAAATTTAAATGATGAATTTTAATTTCTGTTACGGGTCTGGTTGTTCTATGTATAACAAGTATGTATTTAAAAAAAGTATTTAAGTATTATATTAGTAATCTAGCACACATAGCGCAAGCTTTTCTTAGTTTGGGGATAGATGGCGCTGTGTGAATCTGTCCAAGATAATTTATTTAATTTTATTCTTCTCCACTTCGCTCGGTTTTCGGCATCCTCGTCGCAAGCCGCAATATTCAGGTTGTCACATAATATATGTATGAAGCCGTGAACTGGATGGAGTGTTAAACGTAATAAAACGATAGGTACAACTATTCCACGTACGACAGAAATAAATGTACCGTTATAATATGGTTAGCACTCCATCCAGTTCCCTGTAATCCCTGTATATGAAGATTATTATTGCAAATCGCCCTCTTGGTTTCATCAATGGCAGTTTCGCTGTTTAGCTACATTATAGACACAAAAGCAAAGTAGCCAAGAGGATGTAAAGTAGCTCGTTTCTTTTACTTCTGTTCTAGAAGGTGGGTTCTCCACGCAAGAAGGTATGTAAGTATTATTGCCACGAGAAGTCGAAGTTTTAACAAAACAAAATCTACTTCTTCTGCTTCTTTGACTCCAAGGTTTGCTGGTGGAAAACTCAACTGTTGAGTTAAGCTCGCCTTTGTACTTAAGTTACCTTCAGTTATGTTTTTTGTGTACAATAAATAATTTAAAAAAATTTTTTATAAAAAAAAAAATATATGTTTTACCATGTTGTGCACGAGCAGATCAACGTTTTGTGGGTCTCCTAAACTTGTACTATTGCTACAAAGTGGATTTTTTGTACTCGATGACTTAGAATAACCTACGGCGCCCTCACAGTCTATTTTTTTTTATGTCATACGGAAGGCAAAAAGGCCAGCGGGCCACCTGATAGAAAGTCGTCACCACTGCCTATAGACATTAGCAACACCAAGATATCGCCAATGCGTTGCCCACCTCTATAACACGTTGCTCTGGCAGCAAAAAGGCAATTGCCCCTCCACTGCCAAAGCCACGGTTCCCCAAATCCCCTCCCTATGGAGCACTGGGAACCTTACTCACCGGTACACAATACAATTTAAAAGAATATTATTTAGCTGCGATATTCTGTAAGGTGGAGGTACTTCCCCAGTCGGGCGTCTCCAATTCGAACGGGATACCCCGCTATGCCCTACCTCACTTAAATCTATTACATGATATTCTAATTAAGGGGTAGGAGAAAGGAGTCGCTAGACAGGAGGTAGGCAAGTGAAACCTGCTTCGAGACTAACTACGCCCTTGTTGTTTAGATAAGGATTTTTAAAACGGCAATTACTCGATAAAGAGATAAATTAATGTCTGATGAAACAAAGACATGAATTTTGTTGGTCACTCAATAATATTTCCATAAGTATTTTTATCGTTTACTAGCGACCCGCTCCGGCTGTCAGTTTTCCGTCAGGTTGCTACGCGGTGACTACTTTTGCGGACACGGTACGTTCGCGTTGTCTGTCCGGTTTGTAAGCGGTGATGTATAAATGGCCATAAGATCTGTATTAAATGCTACGCAGTGATTAACTTGCAGACAGCCCACCTTGATGGAAAGCGGTAACTGTCGCCCATAACAACTACGATTGTTGCAGGCAACTCGTGATCACTCATGATCGCATGATCTGTTTAAACTGACTTGTCTTATTTGGTGAACAAACAATGCCCAAAATCACGACTTGCCGTATCAATCACGCTACGTATATTGTGTATAGACGTCGAGATTTATATAAGAAACAAATAGAATGTGAATTTCAACGAATACAGCTGCGCATTATCTATTTAAATACATAATGTCTTAACCAAATAAGACAAGTCAGTTTAAACAGACACACAGAGAGACAGTTGGCGCTGTGTGTGAATTTGTCCACTATTATAATGCCAGCTTGTCTGCCATATATCATAAAAAAAAACTGCGTCGAAATATCGAGCTACTCGTCAACAAAGTTACGCGGTAGGAAACCCGGCACCAGTTAATGCCTGTTTTACTACTTTTTCTAAGAATATATTTGAATGTTGTACCGTGTCTAAGCAGAATAAACGTGTTTTACTTTACTTACAATTACGCTGACTACCTTATCCTTCAAACCAAACACAACAAGGCGGCGGAGTAAGACAGCAGAGAAAATAGATAAGGATAAGAAGGATAATTGTCCGGATTCAGGAGAAATTACTGTCACAGCGTCTCTAAGAGGATTACGAGCTAATAGCTGGGTAAGAGGCTAGAGTAACTCAACAATTAAGTGCTTATTATAATTGCCTTCATTATACGAGAAACTTGAAGGACCGTGACCTCTATAGGCCTCTGAGGACGGCCCTCTCCGCTGTGGTAACGAAATTGGAAGTTTAATTCATTATTATTCTATGCAAATGCTCGTTATTGAACACTTGTGGGTATTTAGTTGGGTAGTAACTTTCGTATTGATTACGTTTAGAGTGCCGGCCGTGTTGTCTGCCAGAGTACGTAATAGTTTAACCAAATTCTGCAAATGTGTCATTGAATGGTACAAATGTCTGTAGTGACACATGGGTGTGTCATAGAAAGGAACCAATTTCTGTAGTTACCCATGGGTGTGTCATAGAATGGAACAAATTTCTGCAGTTACTCATGGGTGTGTCATAGAATAGAACCAATTTCTATAGTTACCAATGGGTGTTACGTACATACGTAAACTGGCTACCTGGCTAGGTCAACCGCAGGCCAAATGGTACCCTGAAAAAGTATGATTTTTTTAATTTTTTTTTTTTGTCATTTGTTTATTGCTTCACATGGTAATATAATAACATTAGATCTTACAAATAGCTAAGTATCTCATGTGACCCTGTGAGGGCACTGCAAAATAATAAAAAATATAGAAAACAAAATTATCTTAACAATTAAATCTAGATTCCATATTGCATAAATTATTACATGTTCATTAATAACAAATTAATTAATTAATCAATTTGCGATACGTCAAACATGAGAATATGTCAATTATTTAAATAAAATTAAGTTAAATTTCACCTTATCAAATTTAAGTACATGTCAACAATCAATTCTTATTAAATTAAATGTCAATAACCGATAAAATTAATTGGAAAAATTATATTCTAAGTCATCACAAGTACAGATATGTACGTGTGAGAATGTGTTTACCATTAAGATCGAAAAAAATTATAATAATTAGCTCTTAATGTATAGTTAACTTTTTAATCTTTTGGTGACTACCCTACCCACTTCCTTTTGGTAATCCACTAGTGCTCGTAGGGACCCCAGTGACCGCGTAGCGCCTCCGTAGCGCCTGCGTAGCTTACTTATAGCATTTTCCGTCGTAGCATCAATCTGCGTAGCGTGGCCGCACCGACTGCGTAGCATATGTGGTCGTAGTAGCATCCGTGTAGCGTCAGTCATAGCACGTGTGTAGCATTTGGGACGCTGTGCATTTGCTCTTCGATTGCTGTACGTTGGCTGTTCGGTGGCTGCATGTACGCGGTTTCCAATAATCTTACAGGGCCTGCATCATTATTGTACAGATTATAGAGTGAGGAAGCGTCGGTGGCCTAGTTAAGAGATCCGACTCGTAAGCATACCGGTTTTGAACTCTAGTGCGGTTATGTATCAATTACTTTTGTGTGAGTTATGTACATTAGTTGAACACGAACCGATGCTGTTACCGTAAGACGAAAAGTGATAAAATCTGAAACCTGCAAATTTAGGCGATCGAATGTGTAATCATGATCCAATCTGATCAGGTTCCTAGGTACTTATCTGATCTGCTAAATCCTGGATTATGATCAAGGCTGACCCCAGGCCCTCGTGCACTTGGGCTCATCCGGGACATTAACGTCAACATTATTATTTTATTTTTATTATTGGACTTAGATCGTACGAAATAGCAATTAGTCCGAGATAAAAACCAGTTACAGCACAGAGTCACTAAAATAGCACATTCAGACTCAGAACCAGCAAAACGAACCAATTCGGAACACCGTAAATAAAACCTCGGCGTCTACAACAACCCCAATCTATATGCAAAGGCGAGCGGCAACGAAAATAAAAATATTATTCCTGTCCCCAAAACTTTGCCTACAGAGATATGTAGTTCCCAAATTCGTCGCATTACCTTACATAACACGTTTGTATGCTAATTTTATTCTCGAAATCCTTCCTGATGTGGACCCTGTCCCTTGGAGCCGGTATTATCGGCAGGAAACAACTTTTGGGTCGGCTTGATAACGCCTAAATGCCTCCGACGAGCGTACATTGCCATTCGTGTCGCTGATATAGGTGTATTGTTATATAAATTTTGATTTGAACCCCCCTTACAAAAATGGGGTTATCGTAATATAAATAACCAAATCCATATAATGGGACTTAGGATGTTTATAATAAAATAAAGTTAAATTGAAACATGTGGTGAACATGATAAATGTAATATAAACCAAGGACTGCGTGCGCGCAGTGAACTCTGCCCCGATTTTTTTGTATATTAGTGCCTAAAATGCTGTAATGGCGCCAACGGTATGAATATTTATAAAAACAGCAAGTGCACTGAGCTCGAAAATGTATGGTAAATTGGCCATTAAAATCCAAATTGATTATGTAAATGGGTAGAAAAGAGTGTGAATTAAAAAAATGAGCGAGCGTAGCAAGCACGAAATTTTTCCAATTTTGGTTCTATTGACTAGGGGTGAACATTATACCTAAATATAATATAAACCAATGACCGCTTTTGGTAACTACATATTGGCTCATTAAATCCGAATTCAGCACGCGGCGCGATTAGTGTGAATGTGTAAGAAATGAGCGAGCGCAGCGATTGATCATGCGGCGCAGGCGGTGTGAAATGATTTCGGGGGGTTTGAACCCCCTGAACCACCCCCCTCGCTACGCCTATGCCTGAGCATACTATTATGAGTCTGAATGAAGAAGTGCCTTCAAGGTTCTGTTTACAAAGAGTGTGTATATCGGCAGTCTTTTACTAAGCTCTGCAGGATTGTGTTATTATGTTTTGGTTCATTTTTGGTTAAAAGGTAATCGTTAAAGTTTTTCGCAAAATAGATACAAGGTCATGTTATATGTAGTGTCTAGTTTTACATTTTTACAGATATCCACGTAAATAATTAATAAGTTTTACTTTTTATTGGCTCCCTGTGTGTGTTCTACCGGCTGTACAATGAGGAATGTTCTGAAGAACTTTACACACAGCACAATTCCGCCATCGCATCACCCGCCGCGGGCTGGGTATTAATCCCTACTACGTAGACCCTCTGTTGGTGTCCACGCGAAAGTTGGAAAGAACTTTTCTAGTTCGCACGGTTTGGATGTGGACTATAACATGGGAACATTCAATAGGTATGTTAGAGGTCTCTTCAGAGGTGGGCAACGTATTAGTAGCGCCCCTGGTGTTGCTGATGTCCAAAGGCGGCGGTGACCACTTTCCATCATATGGCCGCTTGTCTGTTTGTCTGCCATTTAACATCGTTCAGAAACTTGAGTACACGAATACTGTCACTGTATAATATGAAAAAAATTATAGAAAATTTATAAAGAACGTTAAAAACTACGCACTTATTATTTTTAGAATTTTATTAGTAACTAGCGGCCCGCCCCGGCTTCGCACGGGTAGTAAACCTTAACAAATTATACACCTGAACCTTCGTCATGAATCACGTTGTCTAAAACCGCACTATGTAGTCTGTGTGTGAATAC
Source organism: Blastobasis lacticolella (assembly GCA_905147135.1). Lineage (NCBI taxonomy): Eukaryota > Metazoa > Arthropoda > Insecta > Lepidoptera > Blastobasidae > Blastobasis > Blastobasis lacticolella. The sequence goes on from LR990048.1 coordinate 714,890, forward strand.
CGCATGAAAATCCGTTCAGTAGTTCTTGAGTTTATCGCGTACAGACTGACAGTAAGACACGGCGTGGGACTTCGTTTTATAATATGAAGTAATTATATTATACTTAAGTATGTACTGAGTAGTGTCCCGTTACAAACAGGACACCATATTACGATCACAAAAGTTCCAACCGTCTCCTCAACCATTTTAGAGGGAAGGGGCGACCCGGCTCCTGACTGCCGTATTTCTTGACATTGACTCCCCCGTACGTACCCCGTGCTGCCTAGATAGCCGAGCGGACTGAGCGGCGAACACGCGACTTTTTTCTAATATTTACATTTTTAAACTCATGATATCTTTCGAATGGAATGTCTGAATTGAATAATTCAAAAAGTTATATAAATCGTGAATGTGAAGTAATTGATTTTGATAAGGATTAATATCAAGGTACAAATAAAGAGCGTTTTATAGCGGCGGCATTTTAATTAAATTTTGAAAATAAAAGAACACTTATTGTGACATAACTATAATAGTTAGACATATACTGTCGCGACACTTTTTGTAGATAATGATGTGTTCTGCAAAGTCGTAGTACATTATTTTGTTCTATCATCAATAGTTTTCGCAGCGCACGCGATGTAAGGAATTTTTTGGGTATTTTTTTACACCTTGGGTTACATTATTGGAGTTTTATTAATGATCCGTAATTTTTTAGAAAATATAATATAGTGTAGCTTCCTAACGGTGAGAGAATTTTTGAAATCGGTCCAGTAGTTTCGAAGCCTATTCAATACAAACAAACAAACAAACAAACAAAAAATCAAACATTTCCTCTTTATAATATTAGTATAGATAGCCCGTCCCGGCTTCGCACGGGGAGACAATTATTTATTTTTGGAAATTTGGATATAAAACACTTTTTTTCACAAATATTTTTATTTATTAAAAATTATTATTAATTTATATTGACATTGACTGCTCCCGTACGTACCCCATGCTGCCTAGATAGCCGAGCGGGCTGAGCGGCGAACACGCGACTTTTTTCTAATATTCACATTTTTAAACTCGTGATATCTTTCGAATGGAATGTCTGAATTGAATAATTCAAAAAGTTATATAAAGGTATTGAAGCAGTCGTGAATATGAAGTAATTGATTTTGATAAGGATTAATACCAAGTTACAAATAAAGAGCGTTTTTTAGCGGCGGCATTTTAATTAAATTTTGAAAATAAAAGAACACTTATTGTGACATAACTACAATAGTTGGACATATGCTACCGCGGAGTTTTTTGTAGACATTATGATGTTCTTCAATATTGTTGTACATTATTTTGTTCTATCGCTAATAGTTTCGGCAGCGCATTCAACGAAAGACATTTTAAGACTCATTTTTCAACACCTTCGGTTACATTGTTCAAATTTTACCAAGGATCCCTAATTTTTTTCAAAATGAAATGTAGCCTATGTCAAATTGGAAGAATGTAGCATTCTATTGGTGAAAGAATTTTTTAAATAGGCCCAGTACTTTTTGAGCCTATTCATTACAAACATACAAACATACAAAAATAGGTACAAATCTTTCCTCTTTATAATATTAGTGTAGATATGTCTAAAATTAGTTCTTTGAAAGATACGAAACCCAGCTACAACTCCCTTTAAACCGCGTAAAAGACACAACGGAACAATAAACGAAATTAAGCGAAGGTTCTAGATTGTTCCAAGTTTTATCTCGACTCCGAAATGAATGGAAATCCTAATAAACTCCGCCTAACGACATAAACAACAGGTACTTATCTCAGAAAGGAATGGACGGCTAAATAAGAAATGTTTAATATCTCCAGTTCTCATCTTCCATTTTTTTCTTTCTGTTCAATTTATTACGATAAAATTAACAAACGCCCGTCCCGTGACCTAGAAACAATAATGGTTCGTTATTGGTTAGTATAATTATACGAACAGCTTAATGGCTCTAAACTTTGATAATTAAGGTGTATGAAATTTATACTTTATACTTTAATAATTAATGTGAATGTAGAGCCAATTAGCACGACTAGCACAAGCGTGCTCGCGACTCAGCTCGCGCCGCGAAAGAGCGTTTGTTTCTTTCTCTCAATACTAAGAAGAAAGAGATAGCAGTATCTTAGTCACACCTTTTCTCGCTTATCGCATACGATAGCACACTTGTGGTAGCAGTACTGGTCAGATTCCTGGGTAACAGGGTCACGGAGGTCAGATGGCAGTCGTTATACAGTAATTACCTGAACAGAAATAAAAAATCATCATTTCAATTTCTGCCCTGCCGGCAGTGTTGGGCAAAGTTGAGTTTGATTGACGACTAAAAACTGACAAATTTAGTTTATGTAACGATTGAAAAATGAATTAGTTTCAATTGTGAGATGACTAATTTAGTAGACTAATTAGTTTTAATTTTTAGTCATAACTGATAGTTTTGATTAAAATTCCAGTAAGTAACTTATTACTGTTATCTTGGTTCTAACATAGATCGCCAGCGAGTACAATTAACTTACAATTAAGCTGGTTGTCTGTTCGTCCATCTAAATTCAGATATTTTTATAGTTTCTTATATTTGATAGGAAAGTTAATTTAACTGAAAACTAAAATTGATGATTAAACATTTACTCATAACTAAAACTTAAACTTTTAGTTGTGATTTATTTAGTACAACTAATTCAGTCACTAAATTTTTAGTTTGACTAATCAATCAATTGAAAAAAATTGTGATTGCGCTCAACAATGCCTGCCGGGAATCGAACCCGGGACCTCTGCGTGGTAGTCTTTAACCAACTGAACCACTACGTTGTCGAAAGAAAGGTCAGCTGTATTAAAAGAATGACGACCTGAGTGGTTCAGTGGTCAACATACCGTCTGCCACGCAAGAGGTCCCGGGTTCGATTCCCGGCCGGGCAGAAATTGAAATGATGAATTTTAATTTCTGTTACGGGTCTGGGTGTTCTATGTATAATAAGTATGTATTTAAAAGTATTTAAGTAGTATATCAGTTATCTAGCACCCATAGTACAAGCTTTGCTTAGTTTGGGGCTAGGTGGCGCTGTGTGAATTTGTACACGAATATTATTATTTATTACCGCCACAGAACAAAGGTGTGACGTTCCGTACGAATGTAATACTCACAGATATAAATAGACCCGTCAAAGCAAACCCTGCCTAATTCGAGCTTGTCGCCTTGTTTGACAAATTTGCCCCGCTGTCATCCGCCAGTAATCTCCTGAGCCGTTACGATGCTGCTAATTAATTAAACCAGACTGATAAATTAATTAAAACCAGCAATAAATTAATTTTGGAGTCACGTGGAAGCTGTTGCCACCGAGTCGCCGACAGCTGGGCTACGAACTATATGGAACTGGAAGACTTTATAGTACTAGTGCCTCGCTCCGGTTTCACGCGGGTGTACGCGGCTTTATACTTTAATATTGTAAAGGATAAAATTAATAGGTAGCGTCGGTGGCCGAGAAGTACCGTGTTCGAATCCCACAGGGGTCATGTGCACCAGCACCAATGACTCTTTTCTAAGTTATGTACATTAATTAACTGGTGCCCCTGGCAGAAGGGTCACATAAGTCAGGTGCTAGTGTGTACCTGCATGAATTCGTATTAAGCGTGAAACAGAAACAACGAAATATTAAGTGTATTTAACCGCTCACATCCCAAGTATCCGCTAATCTATTGTTATCAATTGTTCTCGCGACCCACTATTGTGTTGCTGGTACGCGACAGGTTAAGCAATAAAGTTCATTCATTCATTTACTCATTCAAAAATCTGGACAATTCTGTCAACACGCCGAGAATCACGAATTCGTACAACACAATGTATACTTTTCAGCAACAAAGCCCAATTAAATAAGACATTAAACATCTTCAACGTTCGCCCCACTCCATTAACGCAGGAGGTAGCAATATTATCGTTTAATTTCAAAAATAGAACGCCGACTCCGGTCGTGATTAATGGCACGTAGCAAGAATTTATTAAAAAGTTAATTTAAATCTCTGGGGGCCATTCTGCCGATCGTTAGGCGCAAAGGTGCGCCCACACCGGTGTGGCGAAACATTTGTGAACGTTTAGAAATATCCGATTTCGAAACAGTAAAAATAAAGTTTCGAAGTTATTCAATTGTTCGAAACCTACAATTAGAAACTTTTATAAACCTAACTTAACCGACAGAAATAGTAGGAAACTCTTCTTATAAGAAACTGAAACCATGTTTACATATAGGTACTCAAATATTTTGTAAACCACAGAATCAATAATGAAATAAACGAGCACGATTAAACTGGCTTTCAAATAGAGAAAACCGCAACTAAATCTGTCTATCCGTTCATGAGCTACGATGCGACAGACAGACATATACCTCTACACATACACTGACCAATATATAGTCACAAACACATATCTGTGTAGAGCTTGTCTAAGCTGAAATGACGCGCCCTGTGTATAAACTCACGTCAATCTCATAATACTCCTCTTTTTTTGCCGGGGTTAAAAAGTAAACTTTTTGCAACATTTCTTAAAACCGGTGGGCACCTAAATGTTTCATACATAATTTAAATTTAATTTATAATTCCTAAACAATATTTCAAAATTTCGTTAAGCACAGGTGTGGGAGCATCTTAAATAAGCGCCCATAAGCGCCTATCTGCATCAACATTCAAACAATTAAGACTGCCAAAGTCAATCAATCTTCGTCCCTAAGAGTTAATCGATAGAGACTACCGCTTGTAAGGTCGTAACAGAACTCTGTGATTTTCAAGGTACTTAATTCACTCTATGGGAAATTGTGTAAGGGATGAAAATAGGCAATTCCGTACATTAGCTACATTCGCACACATCTACCGCGGTGGGGATAGCGTAGGGTCGCGTAGGTTAGGTGTGGATGTAGGGTAGGATAGGGGTAGCAGCTACCTATACGACCTGAGTGGTTCAATGGTCAACATGCCGGTCTGCCACGCATGAGGTCCCGGGTTCGATTCCCGGCCGGGCAGAAATTGAAATGATGAATTTTAATTTCTGTTACGGGTCTGGGTGTTCTATTTATAATAAGTATGTATTTAAAAAAGTATTTAAGTAGTATATCAGTTATCTAGCACCCATAGCACAAGCTTTGCTTAGTTTGGGGCTAGATGGCGCTGTGTGAATTTGTCCACGAATTTATTTAAGTATTATTTATTATTTATTTATTTATAACATGGAAGGCCTGCCTTAAAGGTCTATTTGGCGGTGGAGTGAGGGCCGGCCAACATGCCACTGTGTGATTCCTTCCTATTTTCCAACCCGCTCCTTTTTGACGATAGAAAGAGATATTTAATGTTCTACTCAATTAAGAAATTTTGATTTCATTATAATACTTTTAACCCTCAATAGGGGTGTTGACTTGTGTATCTCTCGCTCTGTTTATGTGTGTCTGTGGCGTCGTTGCTCAAGAACGGATGGGCAGAATTCGATGCGGTTTTCTATATACATGAAAACTAGTCTAAGGCCCACTTGCGCTTACTAACTTAGGGTTAATATATTGTACCAATAAAATAAAAAATCCTTATTAGTACTTAGGGAGAGAATTTTCAAAAACGCCTTCTTAGAGCACGCCTACGTCATATAATAAATCTTAGTGAAAAATTTCAAGCTTCTTCTGGTTTCGGCTCTGCGTTAATTACACAGATTCTGTCTACAGTTTCATTACATCATATAGCTAGCTATATTAGGTGCAACTAATTCATGTGTGCACTCGTTAGTCTGTCAAGAGTGGTCGTACTCTGATAATGTATCTAGCTTATCTACGGCTATGATCAAGCAGTTCTGTAGTAGCTGATAAGGTCTGTTTATGTTTAAAAGTAATTTAATAGGGAAGTCCTACATAAATCTAAATAAATAGACATAATTCTTTGGATTATTGCGGATAGTCCCTAGCTATGTCATCGAACTTGAATACTTACAATCAGCTTGTCTTCCAACATCTCTTCGTGGTTATTGAATAAAAGACAATGGGTCGGTAGTTATTTTCAGACTGACAGAAAAAGTCGGACAATCCTCGACCGATTTTACATTTATTCAAATATTTTCTGAACTACTGAACCGATTTTAATGATACAAAGCGAAGAACCATCTCCAATAAATTGGCTCTCTCGAGGAAACCGCATCAGATCGAGAGGTACGATGCCACAGACAGTCACAAACCGCCACAGATGCATAGATACACACGTCAAACATATCTATGCTTTTCAACTATTCATCATTTCAATGAGCAGTTTTCCAATAGGTATCTAAAGCATTCCTAACCACTCACTAGATGGCGCCCCGACAATTCTGGTTATTGATAATCGCTTGAAATAGGTTCTTAGCAAACAGGATATAAACACTGGGTACGTTGTATTGGATAATATTGTATTTGTCAACCATTTTAGAGGTTGTAATAATAATGGAACATAGTGCCAACTTCTATAGTCTTAACCTTTAACAGTTATGTTTATATTAATAAACATTGGATTTCTAAGTTTAGTATAAGTTGGCTGCATGAAATCACTGCCACCATCATACAGATTAAAAACAGATTACCAAAATTGTAGGAGCGCCATCTATTGATGCTTTTTGAAACCAACTGACAATACCTACTGGAAAACTCCTCCTTCTTGCGTGGCAGACAGGCATATAGACCACTGAAAGCAATAACAGGCAAGAGGCATTCAGCTTAGTAATCACAGTGACAATGCACCTGCGGTTCTACATTTTTGTTGAATTGTAGATGTTATGGGCGACAGTTACCACTTACCATCAGGTGGACTGCCTGATCGGTTGTAGAATAGAATTAAAATAAAATCTGTGGCTTTGTGTATCTGTCTATAGCATCGTATCTCCCGAACCGAATTTTATTCGAAATTTTTGAAAAAGTTATTAGCTGAAAATAATGAAACAATCATTAAAATCGGTTCTCTAGTTTACAAAATGAGATTCTTAACTATTTTTAAGATCCAATGTTATATTATATTACCATGTGAAGCAATAAATAAATGACTATGACTATGACTAAATATTTAAGTTTAAGTAAACTTGGTCCGGGGTTATCTGACTTTTTCTGTCGTTTGTTTATTTGCGTTCACAAAATCAGTTGAGATTTTAAAGTGTATAGTATAGTACAGTAAAGGAAAAGAGTATACAAAGAATCTGCATTAAAACAACGACACCAATTTCCTGCAGTATTAGCAAAAGCCAATATAATTAAGTTATCTTCCTCTCTCGATGTGGATTTTTCCCAGCTCCGTTTGACCTCGTACAGTTCATATTTGATAGGCGCATATGCAGTTAACGTTGTAGCTACATCCTGTATGCAAACGCATTCAGCCCGAAATGTAATTACCGTTGTATGCAGGCGCGGACTACATAGATGTTTCTTATAAATAAAATATAGACGTTGGTAACGTAATGGGTACCAGTGAATTATAACATTTCTTATCATGATGACGATTATTTTATGTGATCGTTTAAAATGAAGGAAGATTGAAAAAAGGACGACCGAGACTAACATATTGTGATGAAATCGATGATTAAGTTTGATTTGATTATTTATTTAAATAATGGCCAACAGTATCAAACCGACGAGCGTGTATGGAAATGTTGATGAATGTGTATAAGCGAGAGACACGATCGTAGCAAGTGGAACAATGTGATCTTGAGATTAACAAGAAATTAATTTGTGATCCGCAGTTGATTGAAGCTAAGCTGCAGAGCCTCGAGCATCAGCGTAGGGTTGCGCGTTTGTCGGTCTTCTACAGGTTGCACTTCGGAGAGTGTGCGAAGCAGTTGCACGACCCCTTTCCACCATTGGGAGACGCGATCCGGGCGAGCGCTTCATCCTTATGTCGTGGATCTACCAGCTACCCGCACGAGCCGCTTTGGCTCGACTTTTATAATGCGTACTATAAGGAGTGGAATGCGTTGCCTGCGAGTGTGTTCCCTGATCAATATAATCTGGGTGCCTTCAAGGCTAGAGTGAATAGGCTGTTCCTAGACAGGCATGCTCTATCATCGGCCGCATCGTCACTTACCACCACGTGAGGTGACGGACAAATGCCTGGCTAGAAAATAAGTAAAAAAAAAAAAACTTTGCCTGCCTTTAACCGTATCCGCTAATCTATTGTTATCAATTGTTCTCGACCCACTATTGTGTCGCTGGGACGTGATAGGTTAATGAAGAGCCATTCGATTACACTCACTTTCAAATAGAGTAAACCGCATCTAAATTGGTCCATCCGTTCGGGAACTACGATGTTACACATACCTCCACACATACAAAGAGCCACAGATACAGACATATAACTTTTAACTCCCCTCTTTTTTCGTCCGGTGTTAAAACTAAGTAGGTATACAGTACCATACAATATCCATTCAGAAATACACACATTACCCATATCCCAACGCACAGCGTGTAAGCTCGCAACAAATAAAATGATCCATCTCAATCGATCACGCTCTGTCATGGCGGCCATTATCATTCGACGAAGACATCACGAGAATAGCATTCAATTAGTAAATGTTATTTGGCCGTGTGGTGTTGGGCAGAGTAGAATAGCACCAACCAACCAACACTCGTGGGTTTCGTAGAAGGCGACTAATGTTTTCGAAGCAAAAGATCTAGTCTCCGTAGGCTGGAAAATAAGCAGCAGCGTTTTCCATTGTTACATTTATGTCACTGCGATCTCCAACCTGCCTGCCGAGCGTGGAGATTATGGCAATATCCTCCTCTTTCGTGGGAAAGTCCGTAAGTCCTGCAATGGCCTGTTAAGGGCTGTGATTATGACTTATTCGACTTATAAGGCAACTAGCAGACCCGGCGCGACTTCGTTTGCGTAAAGATACTTTACCCCTACTTACCCCTTTTTTCCTTATAACCCTCTTGAGTTATAATAAAAACAATCTTTATTTTTTTTATTTACATCAGGATACAACCCAAAACAGATTGTCATAACAGGTAATACATATTATGTTTGATATATTTCTTTTTTTATAATTTCAAACATTAGTTATACCATTACCATACTGGTTGTAATTAGTTTATAGTTGAGTCCTTGCTTCCCAAACTAGGAATATCCTGTGCTATTTGAAACAGTTACTCGATATAAAATCGTATTTAAATCCGTTGCGTAGTTTAAAAGATCTAAGCGTACATAGATGCATGTTTCACCAAGCCTCGATTATTTAATTTCTAAACTGTTTGTCGTGTTGTTGTTTTTACTTTTTGCTGCGTGAGCATGCGACATGGCCGAGCACTGAAAGTTTAATGTAAATAAAGTAAAATGGCGGGCCGTGGGGATACCTACACAGAAAAATAAACAAGGTTACCATTCCCTAAAAATGAGTAGGGCATGCGGCATGGCGATCGCTGGCGTGTCTTATTTTTATTGCAAGGGCGCCGTAGATTATCTTTACAAGAAAAAACCCACTTTCTACTGATAGTAGACGTTTAGGAGACCCACAAATGTCGGTCTGTCTGTGTTACAATTTTTAGTTCTCTCGACTCTTTTCCTTTAGACCTTACTAATTCTCTATGTGGGTTCTCCAGTCTGCCACACATCCTCTTAGCAGTTTCGCTTGTCAGCCACATTAACGTCATGCGCTTATTTCACATTCCTAAATTCAGTGACTGAATTCAGAAACAAAAAGCGTGAGAGCAAATCAAAGTGGAATGTATTGCTCATAGAATAAGGTAAATTTTTGTATCTCGAATTTTTGAAAAGCGGAGCGACGCGTGACTTAATATAAGTGATACAAAAATGGACCTTATTCTATGAGCAATACTTTCCACTTTGATTTGCTCTCACGCTTTTTGTTTCTGAATTCAGCCACTGAATTTAGGAATGTGTAAAAAGCGCATCAGCCAAAAAGCAAAATCACTTGAAAGTGGGTCCTCTACACTCTCTTCTGTCGCTACATAGTGGAATTTGTTTGTACTCGATGATGAAGGATAGCCCATGGCGCTCATACAGTCTATAACATCCGGAAATTCTCCACATTGCTGACCGGGGTCGGTATTTTTGAAGGAAGCTTGTGACACGGTACACGACACAGGTAGAAGACTTGATGAGATTGTAATTACATTCGCTCGCCCTGCCGATGGTACGGTGTCTGGCCAGCAATTTACCTTCAAAATTTTGTATGACGCTACCTACTTCTATATAGGATGGGGTCAGTGACTTTGCGAATTCGCTGTGTTGGTTGTTATCGGTTTTTGCGTATAGTATTGTTTATATTGTGCAATGAAATATCAGAATATTACTGATATACTCTTTTTTTCTTTTTATTTCGTAAAATTCATAATATTACATGTCATTGTAATTTAAAATAATATGGAAAATACGTCATTAGTCAATGTCATCAAAATATAAATTATAATACGCAGTCTGAAAATCAATGCTGCAGGGCTTTAGCTCTCAGCGCAAACTGAAACTGTGCCCTTCCACACAATTTCTTTTTTTCTGTTTTTAATATTTTATTTTGTATGTACCCTAGGTATAACGTTTCAATGTATATGACATATTACGTTATTCTTGTGTGGAAAAATAAATATTCTTATTCATATTCTAATATTTTTTCAATATCTGCATTTTGACTTGACACGCCAACTCCTCCGCTTTTTTTGACCGGCTTGCATTTATGAAAAGCGACGATGAGGTCGAAGATGTAGCATACGTGTCTAGAAGATACCTATTCACTCTTGATTTGTAGACCCCAATAGCTTCGCGCTTCAATAACAAAATGTATGATTTGGTTGTACTGTCCATATGTTAGTTCCCTTTAGGAAAACATTAATAAATTCTTTCTTTGTTTAATTCCAGTCTTCTGTCGTCCTCTATGGATTTCAACATTAAATTAAGCAATAGGAGCCTATTGTATAGACATCAAAGCTCTCATTTTTTAAATTTCTTAATCACTTTACGAAGCAGCTATACAAGCACGCATTTATTTGACAATAGGAAAATATGAAATTACGACATCGTTCCTCCGTCTCCATTTTTAATAAGAACGGGCAATGGAAGCCGTTTAAAATTCCTTTGAAGCTTTGTAAAACTAACAAACAGAAAGAGTGATCAACATAAATAACGTAGAGTAATGAAAAGGCCTTTGTTTGAAGCATTTTTATTTCACGACAAAGAGCTAATAATTCCTTTATTACGAAATGAAAATGTCAAATACCAAAATTGTTATGAAATTTAATTGTGAAATACAAATTTCATAATTAATTTTCATACAGAGGTATACCTACAATTAGGTTTACAACTAGCTGTACCCGCGACTTCGTTCGCGTGGAGTACAGGAGGTTAGGTATGTCTAATATTTAGCAACACTGTGATGTATTTTACAATGGATTTGAAAACATTCAGGTTGTATTTCAAAAGACAGGAAGTCAGGCAGAGTGTTCTATCACGGTTTGCACAATAAATGTTGAAGCAAAGTGGTTTGTGCGAATAGTATTATGATACACACGCTCCAAAAATATAACGGTTCTTTTGACACAGTCTATACGACTAAAACAGATAGTTTAGACAAAGAAAGACTGATTGCAAAGATATTCTAGATTTTAGATTAAGAGTTTAATCTAAACGTAAGTAAGCGTCTTTCGTAGCGTATCCGTATCCGCCTCACTCTTGTACCGTTGGCGAGTAAGTTTAGAATTAAATAAAGAGGATTTTCATGGAAAAATATCATTTGGCAATATTTGATTACTTCGGAGTGGTCTGCTCTGAAAACAGACTTATCCATTTAAAGCCTATACAATAAAGTGGACACGCCAAGAGGAGCGTCGGTGGCTAATGTAAGGTGTTAAGGTATCCGACTCGTAAGCCAGAGATACCGAGTTCGCATCCCACTGCGGCCATGTACCAATTACTCTTTTCTGAGTTGTGTACAAAAGTTGAATGCTAACCGGTGCTCTTACGGTGAGGGAATTCATCGTAATAAACCCTGCACATTCTGGCGTTTGAATCACGATCCAATCTGGGTCAGATACCTCTATTAACAGGGTCACGGAGGTCAGATGGCAATTGCTCCATTGTAATTGCCTGATCTGCGTAATCCTGCATCATGGTTAAGGTGGACAAGGGCCCTCGCGCACGAGATCACAATCTTGATATTGACGCCAAGATGATTATTATATGTTCTACACACTAATAAAATAATAATAATCATCATCTTGGTGTTAATGTCCCGGTTGTGCTCTCGCGCATGAGGGGTCCGCCTTGACCATGATCTAGGATTTCGCGATCAGGTAATTACAGTGTAACGACTGCAATCTGACCTCCATGACCCTGCTACCAGGGGAACCTGACCAGATTGGATCATGGTTACATATCCTGTCGCCTGAATGTGCAGGTTTCATCACGATGTTTTCTCTCACCGTAGGAGCATCGATTAGTAACATTTTACCAATTACCATCAAAAAAAATAAGCAGTTATAAGTAAACTATTACAATAATGCAGGTTGTTCTAGTGTTTTTTTTATAAAATGAGAGTGGGTACATAATAATTAGAACAAAACACAGCGTACCCACACCAAGGACAAGTTAAAAGAAATGGGGTGCATGCATGGGCATTATGTATACATAGGTAATCAAAAAGTAAGTAGCAAAAACCAGACCAATCAGTACAAAAAAGCAAATGTTTAGCGCACGACCTTTTTCCTATCACGCTGGCTCTTCTTTCCAGGCACAATAGGTGTCCCCGCAGATGCCTTCATCGATGAGACTGGAGCTGTGCCGCCGTCCGGCAGCGAGCCATCATCAGGGCACACTTTCGGATGTTCAGTCTTGAGCTTCTCGAGTTCGCAAATAGAAGTCACTCGCTTGACACTACCTTCGGAAATCTTCACCAGAATGTTGCCATCCGCCGTCCAAACGCTCCGCATCCCAAAATACTGGCGAGCCATTACGAAAAGTGATTGCCGCATCTTCGTGAGGAACTCGTGTACCACAATCTTGGTCCCCTTGAGCTTGGTTTTATGAGCCCAGACAGTCGCACGAATAGAGAGGTCACTGAAACGCACCAGGACGGGACGAGGCCCTGCATCTTTGTCAGGTCGACGACCCAAACGATGGCAAGTGCGAAAAGATGTGGAAGGTACACTACTGACCTCAAGCTGCTTCCTGCAAATACCCAGCATTATGGGTTCAATCTCTTCGTTTTCACTCTCGGGTACACCATTGAATATAAGGTATTTGTTGCGGTGCCTTATCTCCATGACATCAACCCTGTTGTTCAATTCAAAAATCTGAACTTGGAGATTTGACAGGATCTTCGCAACCAGATCCTTAAGAGCTGTAAACTCCCCAGACACTTTGTCTTTCTGCGATGGTTGATACGCAGCACTGAGCTGGCTCTGGAACTCATCTATCTTCCTCTGAACTAAATCATATATTATGTACAGATAATTAATATCGTAGTAGTTTAGGCTTCGTATTGACTCACACACATGCGTCACAGGCGATGATGACATTTTTCACCGCCAACACTAAGATTTTTATGTAGGTAGCTGAGTTTTTGTGTATATTTTTGTATTATACAACGTACCCCGGCTCTCACGTGCCGCGCGGGAGCGCAACCGGGACATTTATTTATTTATACTTCATGCACAAACAGTACATTAGCGGACTTAAAGCTAAAATAGCATTATCTACCAGTCTACCAGGAGAGATAACAGTTGGCAAAAGGTATGCGATGCAGGAAGATTACTTACAAGTAAAGATTACACATAAACTTATTCAACCACAATCAAATTTATAAATATAAATAAATAATAATAATAAATACACTAAAAGTTAAAAGTAGCAATATATATTTTACACTAATTAATTAATTAATTAACTGCATGAGTTACCCAAAATTATTCAGACATGTCGCCGAGATGATGATGATGAGTGTATAATTATATTGTAACTGTAAATATTTTATGTGTACCTTAATTTTGTGGGTACCGATTCTGGTGAGCAATGCAGTTGTTATTATGTTGCAATGTAACTGTGATGTTACTATAACTACGTCGTCGTTTGACAACTAAGAAAGATGCAACTTAGTAATTTATTAATTTATTTATTGGAGTACCAACAGCCATATAAAACCATAATGCAACTAAAGTACCAGGAAACGAATTGTGGAAAAGATCGAACTCATGAAAGTTACAACTCAACATCTGTCATTTAAATAACATTTACACGTTTGACATGCATTTGTAATGTTACTGCAACTGAGACGATTTCCGTACCAGAATCGCAGCCCAGGTAGTATTTTTATGATCACGTAACTATAAGTTGCTTACGGTACATATATGTATAAAAAATAATAAATAAATATTATACCTATATACCACAACGCCTGTTTTAAAGCTAACACTACACCGTAAATTGCCAATCGACGTTCCGGCAGCAAAAATGTTTTGATCGTCCGTTGGTTTTTGCTTCGGAGTTGCAGAGATTAATTACCGATTCGACAGTTTTAATTAGTTTGGTAATTAACAACGCTTTCCTTCCACCCTCGCACGCCGAACTAAAATAAATTACTACAATTTCCCTTTATGTTGTGACGTAGGCGAGGCTATTATCCTGTATAAAAGTTGTTACGTTGGGTTATAAGTTCGTATTCAATTATATTTTCATTGTATCAGTGGGTAGGTCTCCCACAAGGTGGACCGACGACCTGGTAAAGATCGCAGGTACCAGCTGTATGCGGAAGGCACAGGATCGGCTTTGTGGAGATCACTGGGGGAGGCCTATGCCCAGCAGTGGGCGTCTTTCGGCTGATATTTTGTACCAGTACTAAATTTCAATTATGCATTTTCGCTACGAAGCGTCGCTAGGAGCGTCGGTGGCCTAGTGGTTACGGTATTCGACTCGCAAGCGAGAGGTACCGGGTTCAAATCCCACTGCCGCCATGTACTAACAACTCTTATCTGAGTGATGTACATTAGTCGTGATGACAATCTGGTCAGGTACCCCTGGTAGCAGGGTCACGGAGGTCAGATGGCCGTCGCTCCACCGTAATAACCTTATCTGCCAAATCCTGGATCATGGTCAAGGCCGACCCCGGGCTCTTGTACGCGAGAGCACCAACGGGACTTTAACGCCAAGATGATCTACAAAAATTAAAATTACGTCGTATTCCATTTTCTATTCAATATTTCCAACGACCTTTTTACGTGACAGGACTATACTCTATATCAAAGAATAAAATGAACAGCTAATTGACTCGCGGAATAGTTAACGTAGTAGTCAATTTAATTAAAATAAACTTCTGATATTCCAACTCCCTATACTTGCAACGATTAAACGATACCCCGCAATCGTTAAACGTTCCCAATACCTATACCCAAGCAAAGTAAATGCTCGTTCTATTTCATTTAATCAGAAAGAGCGCACATTGTTCAGAGCGCAATTCGTCACAATCGGAATTGTGACAATTCCCTCGGGAGAGCTTTGAGAAAAATTGTTGCTAACGAGCTTGTTCCCCCTCCCCCCACCCCCTTTAATCCACACCCACCCTTTATCCGTAGCCGTAGCACTTTAAAACCCTTTTGCGATTTTCTGCTCGGTGGCATCCAGAAAAAGTGGAACAATTTATTAATTGTCCACCGTTTTTAATTATTCCCAATTAATTATGGGCTAAAACATTCTGACGCAATTCCACGAAAGGTGTTTGGGCTCCAATTAATTTGATTGCTCGGGATTAGGTTAAATTAGGCTCGGTGTTGGGTGACGTAATACCTATTTTTTTGTATTTGTTCCTTGTTTGTTTTAGTCATCATCATTACTAATCATTATCAATGATTTAGAGCACACTGCAACCGATTTGAGATTGTAACAATGGAGCGTGAAAACCATCCGCTATTCGGAAGAGGTAAAAGTTCACCGTTGTGAAAGTAGCGACAGTATTAAATCGATAATTCTTATTGAAATTTTCAGAATTCCCGTCACTTTTTAAATCGAAGCAGCTGCCAATTTACTCCCTGCAACGGTAACAGTGAAAGACAGAAATCTCCGGCAGTCTCGGAATAAAACATTAGGCAAATTCTCTTCCAGTGTGTTCCTTTTTAGTAGCATTCAGCCTCATTAGCGATTTTCCACTCGAGCGACTCGCAAAAGACAAGAAAAGGTGGCGGAAACCCCTATTCTTATAATAAAATATCTGAAAAGCGTGTCGGACTTGAAGGGAAATTGTCATTTGCGAATCGTTCACTTGGAAAATTATCGTCGTCGCTCTGAAATGAATTGCTGCTTCGTTGTGTACTCGTAGCGTAAGAGTTTTGCTCGGGATGTTACTTTAAATTGTGTGGGCCCAAGAATGCTACCCTGAGTGATGCCTGTGTTATTAAAAATATGAGTTTCTTTGTTTTTGATGCAACATTGGGGCAATCATGCCCCATTGTTGATTAGTTAGTTAGCTTTGGCGCGAGCCCATCTAAATATAATATGAATATTACAGACTGTGAGGGTGTCGTAGGTTACTACGTCGTCGAGTATAAAAAAAATCCAATTTGTAGCGATAGTAAAGGTTTAAGAGACCCATAAAACGTTGGTATGTCCGAGCAAAAACAGGAAAAAAAAAATTTTTTTTTTGGTGACCCAAATTTCGACTTTTTGTAGCGATGGTGCTTACATATCAACTTGTGTGGGTTCTAGAAGTAAAAAAACGATCTGCCTCCCATCCTCTTGGCAATTTCGCTTTTAAGCCACATTATAGTCCCCAAAAAGAAGTGACTTTGTATAACCTACGGCGCTCTCACTGTGTATTATGTTTGTAAAGGAATTCTCGGAAACAACTGAACCGATTTGCAAACTGTTTTGCTATTATGAAGCTAGCTGCTCCCAAACAAAAATAAGGTTTCCAGGCACCTAAACTTGAATGTTCACAGATTCGGCTACCACTTGAACGAAAATCGCTAGAAAACAAGTATTCGGTGGCTTATGATAACAATATTAACCGAACTAATATAAACAAGCGAGCCAACAAGCGGAAACCTGGTGAAATTCCTTTTTATCATTAGAGATAACAAAGCGTAAACTATCTAAATCATCGTTGTGGGAAACAATACTAATAGACAAGTTTGCCTCGAACCTTGATTCTCTAAAGTTCCTAACCTCTATTAAACGAGACCGTGTAAGGCCTGTTTTCCATTGGAAGCTCTAAGTAGGTAAGTAATAAAGGTATTGAATATAGAGGCGACAAGTTGGAATTACGCACAGAGTTGAAATGAGTTAAATGTCTTATTTTATTACTTACGGTTATGAGGACTCCTGTTTTAACATTGGTTCAGCATGTTGAATACTTGTTGTAGTATAATATCGTTTTTAAGGGTATCTTTATATTTGGCCCTTCAGGCTCTGATTGCTCATAATTCCTCCCTGGAAAATTAAGTCTATTCTGAAAAATCAGACTACGTTGTAACTACGGTTTACTAATGTTTTGATTCAAATAGAATTTTGTAGTATGTAGGGTTTAACCCTGACTTGTGTTATTACTTACGACTATTAGGACTTCTGTTCTAACGTTGGTTTGGCACGTTGATACTTTAATTTTTAATTTTTCATACATTAATAATGGTTAGTTATGGGTACCTTTGGTTTTGGCCCTTCAGGCTTTAATGGCTCTCCAATTCATTATATTATAATCTGAAAAAGAGAGGATACTATGTTTATTTGGATGCGATCATTATTTTAAATGATCTACGAATTATGTATTTCTAGACGTACTTGTTTGTTCTGTTAATTTATTTCCTTTTTGGCTTTGAAGACGTAGTTTCTATTATAATATTATTCAACATTAATCTTGGTATAAATAATGTTGACAAATTGTTGTGAAGTTGTCAAGCAGTGACGTACCACAGATCGATGCCATGATGGCGAAGATTTTATTTCTATTTACACGAAAAAGACTGGCTGTGATAAATATGAAATTGATTGTCTGCTTGAGAGAAAGAAAAAAAGGCGGACAGATGTCGGGGTCTGAAGTTTGGAGGTGAAAAAAGTGGAGGTTTTTTCACGATTTTATTTTTACTAAATCAGCCTTCGAACAAAAGGGTGGACCTAGATCGCCACTAGGAGTTACTGTTAGCCATGCAAAATAATGAAATCGATCTCGGACTAAAATGCACAAAGGCTGCATCTTTATCAAAGTGAATTATGTGATTCTGCTGGACAAAAGTTACGTGTAAGACTCTTTTGGACCTATATATAGTGCTTTACTAAAGTATTTTTTATAAATAAATTTGTATTAGCTAGCTAACTGGACTGAATAAAACCCACTACCCTGATTCTTTAGTTTTCTTTATACAAATGAACCTGACACTGCCCTGCAGTGTTGTTACGTTACACAGTACAAAACAAAAAATTGCATTTTGTACTTGGGACTACGGGCGAAGCGAGTGGGATTTGACGTTCTGAGTGGTCCAGTTGGTTAATATGCCGCGCAGAGGTCCCAGGTTCGAATCCCGGCCGAGCAGAAATTGAAATGATTAATTTTAATTTCTGTTGCGGGTCTTGGTGTTATTTCGTATAAGTATTTTTTATATATTAGACTAGACAGACATTTGACTGTCATCTCTCCTGTATTTAAAAGAATATAAGTAGATCAGTTATCTAGAACCCATAACATAAGCTTTGTTTACTTTGGAGCTAGATGGCGCCGAGTGAATTGTCCAAGCATATTTATATAAACTAAAATCGTACTTTCCGCTCTGAATCCTATACTACCCCGAGTATCTCCCGCACTGGAAGGTCGGCATTATAATAGAAGCTCCTATTAAAGTGGGGATTAGTGGTACGACCTCTTATTTAATATGAAAGCCCGGGTCCGCACTCTGTAATGGTAATCGGCCACTTTCCTTCCATTAAGCGTAATGGCTTATGCTACTTCCTCCGCGCCAAAGCCCGAGCCTTGCGGTATCCCCGCTCAAATACATATTTGAACCCCAATTATCAACACTTGAGAAATTATATATTTTAGGCGGGCTTCTGCTAGTATTTCTGTGATATATATGCAGTTTTTGATGCTTTATAGGCAAACTGAGAACCCCGTAGACTGGAAAATGGGCAGCAGCGTTTTCCATTGTTATTTATATAACACTGCGATCTCCAACCTACCAAGTGTAGAGATTTTGGCAATAACCTCCCCTTTCGTGGGAGACACCCTATGTCCTGCAGTGAACTGTTATGGGCTGAGATGATTATGATGATATATAACTTTTAAGTTGGAAGGAGGTAGGTTAAGGGTGTGAAATGGTTTAAGATTTTACTATGTAGAATTGTAGATTTCGTCTCAAGGATAATACCACAGAACCTATTCAGCTGCAGCGAGGTGTTAGACAAGATGAGGTCATATCACCGAAGTTGTTCAACGCTGCACTGGAGGATATATTTAGGCTTCTGGACTGGGACGGACTTGGCATCAATATTAACGGTGGGTACCTCACTCACCTCAGATTTGCTGACGATATCGTAGTCATGGCTGAAACCCTGGAAGACTTGGGCAAAATGCTCGATGACATCTGTAGTGCCTCTCAACAAGTAGGTCTTAAAATGAACATGGACAAGACGAAAATTATGTCGAATGTCCATGTTGTGCCTACTCCAGTGACAGTTGGAGGCACTCCACTTGTAGTTGTTATGTCCAATTTCGAGAAAGAGGTCAATCGACGAATTCAACTCGGTTGGGCAGCGTTCAGGAAGCTACGTCTCATATTTTCGTGCCAATTACTGCAGTGTCTCAAGACGAAGGTCTTTGACCAATGTGTGTTGCCAGTAAAGACTTACGGAACTGAAACGTGGCCGCTCACTGTGGGCCTTATAAGAAAGCTCACGGTCACCCAAAGGCCAATGGAAAGAGCTATGCTCGGAGTTTCTTTGCGCAAGCAAACCAAGGCCACCGACATAGCTCTAAGGATTGCCAGACTGAAGTGGCAGTGGGCAGGGCACATAGCTTGAAAAACAGATGGCCAATGGGGCAGTAAAGTTCTCGAGTGGCGACCACGTACCGGAAGACGCAGCGTGGGTAGACCTCCTACAAGGTGGTAAGGATCGCAGGTACCAGCTGGATGCGGAAAGCACAGGACCGGGCTTTGTGGATATCTCTGGGGGAGGCCTATGCCCAGCAGTGGGCGTCTTTTGGCTGATATGATGAAATGATTAATAATAATAATAATAATGCTCAGACATATCTTCAATGACGGTAGATGTTGTGACGGATGCTCATACTGCCAATCATCCGTCACCCGCTACTATCAAACCTAGTGCGCGTAGAAAATTGAGTTCTGAAATAAACGAATTCATATGGCGTACGTACCTTAACATAACTACCACAACTGGAAAGATAAATAGTCATAAAAGTGTAAAGTGAACTAATGAATTTGACTCGATTTATCAGTGCTAAAAGTAATAATAATAAATAACCAAATGTGCCTTTTGCAACTACATACTACTACTGCTACTACGTTCTACAACAATTAAAAACAGAATGTTGTTAATTAATCCATAATCAATTATCAAGTTAACGTTAAGCATCTACCTTCAACAGTTCATAATCAGCTGTTCAACGGAACATAAATAAATACCGCAATCATTACGAGTTTGAATCAGGATATATGGAACGGTGGATATATTATATTATGCATGATGCTACCAGTACGCAGTGAGTAATATTCCAATATATTCCAATATTGTCATAATTGACTACTTCATAATTAATCTTAATAGATCGAAAGCCTGCGCCATCTGGTGTTAATCCCAGTGCACTATCTAACCATCTGGGTTCATATTTCTTAAACTGTGCCTGCTAAGATAAGCGCCATCTAGTGATAAATAGCCGAACACAGTTCTGCCGGCTAAACGATAATTCTATCGATTGAATTGACCTTGATAGTTTCCGTCAAATCTGGTTGCAAGAAGAACTTATAAAGATAAGCGCCATCTAGTGATGGGTAGTCGAACACAGTGATCTGTTGAGATTATTGGCTTTCGTCAGAAGTATAAAGAAGTAATGCGATATGGCGCCAGCAATTGAAACATGTTCTAAATGTCGCAAAACCTGCAAAAGAAATGGATTTTTATCATGCTCCATTTGCAATGCAAAATATTGTTTAGATGGATGCTCCAATGTCGCTTATAAACGGTATGCCCTAATGGAAGTGTCGAAACGGGTACAGTGGAAATGTGCGCAATGTATTAGAAAATCTAGCACACCCCTGACTTTAAGACGACTAAATGACGCGAAAATAATACCACAATTAGATGCGAAAATTACAAAAACAAAAACGACAGTGTCACAGTCTGAAGTTGAAGGTTCGGCCAAGTCAAACCTTATAGAGACCGAAAAACAGGCTCAAAATGACAGTTTCCACTCGCTCCAGTTATCCATTATACAAGCAGAGGATTCAAGATCCGACAATATTTTAACAGAAGGGACTGACCCAGCCCCAACTATTATATCAAACTCCAATTTGCAACCGCTTCCGCATGCCGACTTGCACATGACTGAGTCGACAACAGATAGAATAACTTATCGTAAAAAAAAAGTTATAGTGAACGTCTCCACAAAGAACTCTTTCGATTCCTTGGCAAGTTCGATGGACTCTGAAACTGAAAATGAAGAGGAGTGCTTATCTGGATCCCGTATGACGAACCTGAGAAGAAGCTGCCCAGAGTTGAATAATGTGGTAATGAAATGGAAGATCTGAAAGATGAAGTCTCTTCTCTAAAAGTTTCCCTGGCTTCGGCAGAACAGGAAATAATGAATATGTTGTCTGAAAATTGTAAGCTGAGAGATGAGCTCAAAATGTATTTAAGGAAGATTGACTATTTGTCTAAATTATGCACGAAATCTTTAACTAAAGTCAAGAAATATCGTAAAAAGAAGAATAAAACTATGCCTAATCCAACTTTTGAAACATCGTTCGACCAATCAATAAATATGGAGCAAGAGAGTGAGACGAAATCTCTTCAATTATCTGTGCCGGCACAACATAACACTCTGCCGTCTTCAATTGAAAATAATGAGGAACAACTAATCAAAAGAAACAAAATTTGTTTTTTAAGTGCAAGCAAGTCAAACAACATTTTATCAGCGGTGGAGAGGACTGAACTTTGGAACTATGAGTTGTGTCACTATAGATTACCAAACCGAGGCATACAACAACTTCTAGCAGACATAGACATGAAGCTGAAGAATTTCACTTCGGAAGTCTATTGTGTGATTATGATGGGTGAAAAAGACTTCGAGACGACCTCAAACTACAACGCACTGATACAATTCATTAGGGAAACTCTGATGCCGATTAAATACACTAACATAATTTTTTGCATACCTACTTACAAATACGGGCCATTTGTGGAGCTATTTAACAAACGCATTGAACTATTTAACGATTTGCTTTATCGGGATTCATTAGCGAATGCCTATGCTTATTTCTTGGATTCAAACCTAAACTTACGTTATGATGTGTCAATGTTTAGAAGATACGATTGGTCTCTTAATCAATTGGGCATGAATGTTGTTATGCGGGATTTATCTACAATGATAGCGAAAAGAGAGAGATATACACGGGAAACATTTTTTCGTCACTAACGGTTCTACCCAGAGTCTGCGGACAACCGCGAAAGCAGATGTCCCTAACGCACTGAAAAAGGGCGGTAACTGTACTCTACCAGAACGTTCGAGGACTGAAATCTCAAACTAAATCTTTAAAAAATATTTTACTAGGGCTTCATAGTAACATATTAGGACTCACAGAAACCCGACTTGACCCGAGTGTACAAGATTCCGAATTATTTCCACCACAATTTTCCGTTCTACGACGGGACCGACTAGGTGGTAGAGGGGGAGGAGTATTGCTGGCGGTCCGACAGCCATATCAAGTACAGCGTTTAAGTTTATGCGATAGCGGACCGGACGATGAAATAGTCGCTGGTTTAATCCAAAAAGGTAGCGCTAGGTTCATTTGTTGTATTGTATACCTACCCCCGAAGGTTCCAGATTATAGATATCAATCGATTTTCAACTGCATCACTTCTCTTCTATCTACGCATAAAAATTCACTTTTACTAATAGGTGACTTTAATCTATATTCCGCTACACAGACGATACGTGAAGACTATGAATTGTTTTTATCGATAAACGGACTTAGTCAACACAATACTGTCGTCAACGCTTTGAGCCGTATTTTGGATTTAGTGATCACTGAAACTTGCAAATTGTTGCCAACTGTGATTGAGTCAGAAGAAAGTCTCGTGAGATCAGAGCAGCATCACGTACCGCTTGGCATATCTTTTCCTATAAGAAATATTAAAAATATAAAGGTCCGCGCCTCGCGAGTAAATAAACCCTGTTCACAGACAACTTCGTATCGTAATTTTAGAAAAGCTGATTACAATGAGCTATATTCGAAACTGTTGAACGCGGACTGGTCTCAAGTTTATGAGGCAAATGATACCAACAAGGCTGTAGAGCAGTTGTATGTGATAATTAATTCGGTTATTGACGAAGTTGTTCCATACACAAAATCGAATAATAATCCTAGATATCCTGAGTGGTTTAACAAAGATTTAATACAATTGCTAACATTAAAAAAATACTACCATAAAATATATAAAGTAACGAAAAACCAGTTACACTATGCATTTTTCTATTATTACAGGAAGCAATATAAATATTTGTCACAAAAACTTTACGAAGCCTACATGTCGAACATTGAAAATAAAATTAAGAGCGACCCTAATCATTTCTGGTCTTTCGTTAACAAAAACAGGCGATCCTGAAACTTTTGGGGCTAGTACAGCTAAAGAAGTAGTAGACAATTTTGCGCGGTTCTTTAAGACTGTATTTTTGGCTGAACCCCCAGAATTAAACGTAAAGTTAGCCATGGAATCGGCCTCAGCTCGCGCCCATCATTCGAATTCCAATGCCGCAAACGTATCTGTCAATAGCGTTGACATAAAAGACGTCCACTTAGCTCTCAAAAATTTAAAACCGAAATCCACTCAAGGTCCTGACGGAATACCACAATTTATAGCAAGAGACTGTAGGGATGTATTTGCAGGCCCTCTGGTGCACATTATTAACCTCGCCCTGAAACAATCTGTTTACCCAGAATTATGGAAGGTGTCAAAGGTTTTGCCAATCCATAAGTCTGGTCCTAAGTCCAACATAACCAACTACAGAGGAGTGGCAGTCATATCTGTATTTGCTAAGGCTACTGAGATTGTCTTATATAGATCCATTCAAAGCCAGTTAAGAACATGGTTCTGCGAGGAACAGCATGGTTTTTTGCCGAATCATTCGTCCGCTTCGAATCTCCTTCATATTACTAGCCTGATTGCGGAAAAGTTGGACTCAAAAAAGCAGGTGGATGTGGTCTATTTTGATTTCCAGAAAGCTTTCGATCGAATAAGTGCTGATGTTATTTTGAGTAAACTAGCAATGGCTGGTTTTACCGAACAAATGCTGTTATTCTTCTCCGACTATCTGAATGATCGAAAGCAGTTCGTCCAGTTTCAGAATATGGTATCAGACCAATATATAGTCAATTCCGGGGTTGGTCAGGGAAGTTGTCTGGGCCCTCTACTTTTTCTGATAATAATCAATGACTTGCCTTCAGTCGTTCAACATAGTTTGTGCCTTATATACGCTGACGACGTTAAGTTGGCCCTGACTATAGAAACCCCTGCTGATTGTGACCGTCTACAGGAGGATATTGAGCGGGTCCATGAATGGGGAAACAGTAACAGTTTAAGGCTCAATAGTGAAAAATGTGCAGTAATGTCGTATACACGGGCACGCGTCCCCATTGAGTCAAATTACAAAATAGGCGAAACAAATCTAACGCGAACGACATCAATGAAGGATCTGGGTACCTGGTTTGATACAAAGCTAACTTTTCATGACCATTACACGAAGCTATGTGACTCAGCACGAAAGGCTCTTGGCTTTGTATTAAGACAAACAAGACTATTCAATGGTAGACACACATTGTGTTTAATATTTAATGCTTTTGTCAGGAGCAAACTAGAAACCAATGCGGTGGTGTGGAATCCTACGAGCGTAAGTCATAATTTAATGATTGAGAAAGTACAAAAAGCCTTTCTCAGATGTCTATATAGGAAAATTTATGGGTTTTACCCCTACATGTATCCTACTAATTTTATCCTAGGAATGGTAGAGTACCGCACACTCGAACTTAGACGAAATGTGTCACTGGTCATTTACGTGTTCCGATTAGTCCGTGGAATTATATGTGATGGACCCATGCTATCATCGGTTACTTTTGCGGTTCCCAGGTCTCATGTGGTGCGAGCCCACAGACAGAAGCTGTTTGTAGAGTCCGCAGCACGCTCTAACCTGGGTAGGGACGCGCCGCTAGTTCGGGGCCTTCGCTACATGAATTGTATTCTTGCTTATGACTCTAGTTTAGACATGTTTACATGTACCGAAGGCAATTTCAACATAGTAGCGGGTCGTTATTTCGAAACTTTGACACCAAAATCTTCTATAAATTATTAATTTTTAAACTAACATTTATTTTAATTTGACATTATATTATTATATTGATGCCAATAAATGTTTGTATGGGTATTTGCTATGAACTCCCCATAGAATGGGTGCCTATTGTATGTTGACATTTCTTTTTAAAATTTTGTTGACATGTTTTATTTTACACTAGTCTATTGATAACGTTTGAAATGTGTATTTATGATTAGGTACTGTGGAGATAATAGCGGGTCATTATTTTGAAACGTTGACCAAAACCTTCTACAAATTATTAATTTTAAATCTGACATTTATTTTAATTTGACATTATATTGGTATTGGTGCTAATAAATGTTTATGTAGGTATTTGTTATGAAATCCCGTTTAGAAATAGGTGCCTATTGTATTTTGACATTCCTTTTTTAAATATTGTTGACATGTTTTATTTATTTTATTCTAGATCATGTATAGAGTATATTTATGATTAGGTATTGTAGAGATGGAGATAAACACTATTGCGATTGGAAACTCTGTTAGCAATAAGTATGTGTATGAAATAAATAAATAAATAACTAAATAATTGTTTGACCAAAGGCCCGCAATTACGATTAACCCTCAGAAATGAGAGAATATCGTACATAAACACATAATAATAACAATATTTACAACTTACATAAGACAAATTAAATTATGTGCATGATATACAGGGTGTTTGGAAGCTGGGTACAAAGCCTTAAGGGGGTGTTAGTATAGACAATCTAGAACATTTTGAGTCATATTTGTCCTAGCCAAAGTCTGTTTTTTTTTGTATACAAGAAAAGAAGAGAGAATTAGCATATATCATTGCAGCATCCGTCAATACAAACGAATTCACAAAATGTCACATAAATCTTGTTTTGTGAACTTTTTAACCTCATTGTTTATGTTCATTGTTAAAATTTCCACTCCCGCATTTGGAATTATGTAATGAAGTGTTCCGAAGTAATTGTAGAAAATTTAATTTTGATATTTCTCATTATGACCTTTTACTGTTTACTTGTAACAATGCAGATCTTTTGTTTTTTATTTGTTTATTTATTTTTATCTGACTTTTTGTGTTATGTTCCTAGAGTCATGTTTACTGATATATTTTGTATTAAAAAATTATGAGTTTGTCATTATGTCAATAGATTTTATTTCATTTATAGTCTTATTTAAATTATATTTAACTTTCTGTTAATTATTTCTTATTCTATGTTTTAATTTATTTTCCAGTATTTGTGCGTAATTGACTTTGTCTGTCGTTATCGGTGTTAAGATAAGTAAATTATTTTTTAATTCCATATTCTCTAATATCTGGTTCTATAGCTAATTTTTGGTACTTCTAAGTTGTGATATCAATTA
The DNA here is from genome assembly GCA_905147135.1 of Blastobasis lacticolella. Lineage (NCBI taxonomy): Eukaryota > Metazoa > Arthropoda > Insecta > Lepidoptera > Blastobasidae > Blastobasis > Blastobasis lacticolella. The sequence goes on from LR990048.1 coordinate 741,775, forward strand.
AATAATTTATTCTCTCTGGTTATCATTAGTGCTATCTTCATTTAAACTACTGTAAATATAAAAAGCAAAATTTCTCGAAACTATACACAGTCATCTTAATCCACAATGTTTGTCGATGTATTAGTATCTAAATCTGGTTTTGAGTTCTGTGTACAGCGTTTGGTTTTATGTGTTACCTATCTAATACTTTGTGTTCCTCGTCATTTGTTTGTTTGTTTTGTGTTATACAACCCTTATCCTTAATTCCATTTCAATTTCTTCAATTAAATTTCGCGATGTGACTTCCAGCTTTACCTATGTACCCTTCCTAGGAGCCAACCTTGACAAGTGAACTTCCCTAGAGCGGTTCTCCTGACAAAATGCGGATATCGGAGGACTGGTTGCGGCAGGCGCTTCACCTGGCCAGGGGCCCGAGGCACCATAGTATCCCACTACAAACGTGACATAGCACTCTGCCTTAATTCATCTCTTGTTTTATGTATCGCGTATAACATGGAGAAATTCAAAGCTATTTCATCTTCTGAGGAGTGGTTGAGTTGTCAGTTTGACAAGTAGAGTGACGTCTGTCAAAAATGTTAACGCCACATGGGCTTTTGGTCTTAGCATAAACAAAAATATTTGTCTACCTGCCATTTGCGGTGCTTTTTCATTTTTATTATTCGTCCAATTACTTTAATGTGGTAAGAAAAGTACATTACAGTAATAGAAAGTGTTAACATCGAATGTGTTTTCCGTAGAAGTCGGCCATACACCAAATATTTTATAACATGGATATATATTGCATAAAAAATACAATATTCATAGAAAATATTGCTTGCATATACAGAAACATTAACAATTATGGGAGATGGGCGAGACTTATTATATCGAGTCGTGCACTAATTGAGTTTTCCGCAATTATATTGTGCATTCTAAAAAGCTTCAACAAATATTATACAAATATAACCAATTATACCGTATGGCTTCCTAGCCTGTCCTGGTCGGCTTTCATAATTATGAATGCTATTATCACAAGTAGAAGTTATAGACAGTTTCTGAAGAATCTCGATGAAAACCATTCGTACCTTAAGATGAACAAGAAATACACCCAGCGGCTTCTAAGATCATGCAAAGTATTTGTGACTCTGACAGTTATATACACTGTGATAAAATTGGTGACCTTTCTCATGTATCAAAATATGGAGTCGACTGAAGTGGAAATGTCTCTTTTCTTTGGTATAACGTACGCAATATGTAGTTTACGTAATAATTTTGAGCACTATGCTACGTACAGTTATCTTTTTGTGATATCAGAGCAGTTGCAATGTGTGACCTGGATAGTAGATGATCTCAGTATAACTATGAGAAATTCTGCAGAAAGCGAACTTCTCAAGAACTTCGACAAGCTTAAAGAAGTAATCACAAACCTCAATGAGACACCAAATTTGTTTAATTCTATTTTCAGTGTTCAGGTAATTATGTAAGCACGTTACGATAACCTAAATGGGGTGCCCATAGAAGTAAAAAGAAGCATTCACAAATTTAAACGTGATTAATTTTATTAGAATAGCATCCAGGCATTTGAGAGACATCTCACGACGCGGCCGAAGATGGAGCATGCCTGTCTAGGACAGCCTATTAATTCTAACTTTGAGTGCATTCATATTATAATCATCAGGTAACAATCGCAGGCAACGCCCATTCCTTGATATGTAGGCAAGCTAGTCGACGTATACAACAGTTTTTTTATAACTTAGGAAAATAACCCTGATAGTAAATGATCACCGCCGCTTGCAACACCAGCGAAAATGTCACGGAACCATTTAATTTTTCAAGATTTTAAAATAATTTTCAGCTTATATTTGTGATGGCATCTCTAGTGCTACGTTTCATCGCCATTGCGTACGATTTCGCCTACGATGGGGTTGAAGTAAGATACACTTTCTATTATTCTACGTTTATTGACCTTTGCAATAGCTCCTAATAATATTAAATCAAATAAAAATGTGCGAATGTATGAGTGATATTTAACGAATTTCTAAAAGTTTTTTATAATATTTAATGTATTATGATAAACGAGCATGCAGGTTACCAAATTGTTGTAAAAATGTGTAAAGGCAGACTGACAGAATTGAGGGGCGTGAAAGTTTCTCTTTTCAAGGAAGCACGCCTTTTGTTTATAGAGGAGTGTTCGATCCAGGCAAAAGTTGGATATGGTAGAAGAAGAAAGAAACTGGGATAAATGCAGTAGAAATGAGAGCGTTACGAAGTATAGATGTAGTCAAGAAAGATACAATTTTAACGGATAAGTGTTCGTAATACGGGACTTTCTGTTTGATTCGACAAGGATAGAGAAATAATAAATAATAAATAAATATTCGTGGACAAATTCACACAGCGCCATCTAGCCCCAAACTAAGCAAAGCTTGTGCTATGGGTGCTAGATAACTGATATACTACTTAAATACTTTTAAATACATACTTATTATACATAGAACACCCAGACCCGTAACAGAAATTAAAATTCATCATTTCAATTTCTGCCCGGCCGGGAATCGAACCCGGGACCTCTTGCGTGGCAGACCGGCATGTTGACCATTGAACCACTCAGGTCGTCATCCGTCAGAAATAAATGCTAAAAATCTTCTAAATATCTATAAAGAATGGTGAGTTGCAGCGTTTTCTGTTCATCATTTTCAAGCAAGAGTATTGAGTGGAGGTTATGGCATTAATATTGATAAGATTCAAGTCCTATGACTGTTGTGGTTTCTTGAGTGATGTGAAAAAAGCAAACATGCCATCTTCACGTCATATCACTATTCAAGGAGCAGCTATCGGCAGGCTCAACGACGACATACATGATAGCTGTGGGCAGCATGATGTCGATTCTAATTGTCATGTCCTGGATGGGGGAGCGCATCAACCGTAACATGAGAAACTTAAGAAGGCGCCTGGCGAGACTGCTCGTGCAGTCTTTGTATTGTAAGTATTTGTAAAAATATAGGTATTATGGATTGTTATTATAGATTGAGGAAAACTATGCCAGATATGTGTGTATGGGCGGATACTAGTGCAGCGCGGCGGAAATTTTCTTTCCAAGTCCAGTCATTTAATCTCAGCTTCACCTTTTGGGAAACTTTACTGAACCTAAATATATTTGTGTTTGACTTGACTGTATTTATGGGTTATAAATTCAAGTTCACTCAAAGTTTATTTCTATTATTTAATCATTTCTAAACGGACATAATCAGTGCTTTCAAATCAAGAAAGTTTAAGTTCAATCAAAATAATATCAAACAAAACCTATATCAATTAGCAAGTTCTCCCAGGACTATTTCTTTATGTCTGATACATTTAATATATTTATGTATTTCCCCTCGATCAGGTGAGAACTCAATCTACTGCGACTGTGTCAGACAGCTGCTACGCGTGTGTTGCACAGGCGCTAGCAGCGTGCGTGCGTGCGGAGCCGTGCGCATAGAGATGGCGCTGGTGCCCAAGACCGTGCTGTTCTGTGCGTACTACTCAGTCGTCGTGCTGCAATTCAATAATGTCTTTTAATTAAGCTAAAAAAATAATACATTCAGTGTATAAGAATGCTTACGCACTCTATTAGATCCGAATCCGACAAAATAGCTATCGAAAGTAGACCACGAAAATTAAAAAAAATCTGCTCATCCCAACTCTGACTCTATATACTATCTATCTAAAAAACTATCAAGGGCGCGCAAGATAAGTCTGCGTTTAGGTTTGGCGCCCTGTAATTGCTTTGTTGGGTGTTGTTCTTCTTGGCTGACTGTTCATTGTCAGACGGTAGCGCTTTATTGCCATCTCACCTGGTTATAAGCGCGAAGTGGCCGAAGATAGTGTGGTGTGTGGTAAATAAGCATATAATTAATTAGATATAAGCTGTGTACCCCTTCAATATGATTCATTATTAAACATGGTGTAGAACTAATCGGACCATATTTTATTCTACAAGTCCCGTCTACATGGCGACCCTGCTTGGTCACGCCACGCGCGCGCGTGTACCAAATACGGAAGATGTAATAGTGAATAAACTTTAATTAGTGCGAGGAGAAATTGATTATTAGATCAGACAATTAACGTTAAAATAATTTCGAAATGAATTTGCTATGAAGTAAACAAAATCAGTGAGATACTTTTAAGTGTTTTATTGCGCGAAGTTAAAGTGATTATGTGTTTTAGTCTAAGACTATGGGGACGATAAGATACAGCAATATGGAATTAAAATAAATAATATTATCCGATTTTACAACAATATAATGTAAGGTTTTTTTATTAATTTATGGTATGGCAGATATTTAAAAAGATGTATACAATACATTGAAGAATATAAAAGGGAATTTATTAAAGTTGAGTTACGAGCGCAGAACTCGAACATATTTAAATCAAATGTTATACGACAGTAATATTTTATATGAAAAGTTTAATGACTTAATTATTAATTTAAGTCTAAAAATAAATAATTAGCAAATGACTGGTGACAGCCTAATACTGAACAATCATATTGTGATAATAATAAGGAATTACATTTGCAAATAAGTGACTTTTGTAAGCAAAATTCGAGAGAGTTTCAGTGTCTAGTAAGTCGGAAAATCCAGCGGTAGCCATGTCCAAGTTCGATTTAAAAACAGCAGTGTCTCTGCTGCCCCTTATGAATGGTGATGAGGAGGTGGCGAAAAGGTTGATTAATGCAATCGACTTGTATATGTCAATGTTAGACCCTAAAGATGAATCCCTACTAATCACATTTGTGTTAAAGTCCAGATTAAGTGAGAGTGCAAAGCTTCGTCTTTCAAGAACTTACACTACAATTTACTCGTTAATAAATGACATGAACACTCATTTAATCACTAAAAAATTGATTTTTTACTTGAGTACAGCTATACACAATGAGTTATTTCATACAAAACAGAATGGTGATACGAGTACAGTTGAAGAATTTGGAAAGAAAATTTAAAAGCTCTTTGTGGATTTAACGATTTCTCAAGCTGACGGAGATCAAAAGTCGTATGAAATTTTGAAATTGGTCAACGAAAAGTTGGCAATAAATAGATTTACGGACGGTATGCGAAATCGTAATTTTAGCTGCACGGAATTACAAATCATTGAAGGATGCCATCCGAGCTGCGAAGGACGAAGAGCTGTCCAGGGGTAACATGGAACCAACTTGCTCCATTTATGTTGGTCAATGCAGTAACAGAGGTACGTACTCTAACAATCGTTAATTCCGTGGTCGAGTATACAGGGGTTCTACCACGTTTAGTGGAAGATCAGGGTGTAACTGCCAGTGTCAACACAATAAGGGAACTTTGCACAATTCAGAATATCATCATCAGAATCAGCCCGATTAATTGAGGTCTCCCAATTATAAGTTTCGAGGTACATGGAATAATAAATATTAACGCGGCGGAAATCGTACCTCTCGTCCATCAATGAACTGTATGGATACCGCCGATAATAAACAGACACAACAACCAGTGTCCGATTCCACTACTGATCCAGATGCCGAAAATGAAAAATGGCAGTTTTCTCTCTCCTGAAAGTATTTTAACTTGCGATTACAATAATTATGTACATCTCATGTTATGTGACACATAATGTAGCTGACTTGTAGATACGAGTGCGACATTGTCAGCTGTGAAACTCGAATCCATCTCGGTGTTGAACGTCCCGATTTATAAACAATCAATATGTATCAACGGATTAGGTGGACAGATAGAGACCGAGGGATATGTTTATTTAAGTCTATCTATAAATGGCTTGACTCTGAGTCATAAGTTTCACATTCTTAAACAGTTACCATGCAAAACCGATGGTATAATTGGACAAGACTTCCTTACAAAGTTTAAATGTAACATAAATTTGAACGTAATAACATCACGTTTCATGGCATAGAACAACAAACGCAAACTACGATACCAATACATATGGGCAAATTGGGTAAAAATTCATATATAACTATACCGCCCCGATGTGGAAAAATATTCCATATCGATTTAAGTTTAGACGAAGATTGTGTGATTTTAGCGCAAAGCTTATGTGAAGGTGGCTTTTTAGCGAGTAGTATTACTTAAACCTAAAAACAATAAAGTAGAAATACAAATATTAAATACAAGAGAAGATGAGGTGTAACTTAGTTATTTTAGAACAGAAATTGAAAAATTAAGTGATTATTTAATTTGTAACCTTAATTCAACTAATATAGTAGATGTAGAGAGAGCAAAACTAGTACTTTCACAATTAAAGTTAAATTTGAATTCAGAAGAGAAATCCGATATTCAAAAGATTTGTTCAAAATTCGCAGACGTATTTTTCCTACCAATACATTACCTACATAATATTCAGTTAAAGCCTGACGCCGACTCTGTGTATGTCAAACAGTATAGATTACCGTATGCACAAAGAGGTGAAATAGAAAAACAAGTTCAGCAAATGCTAACCGATGATTTGACAGAGCCCGCGAAAAGTGAGTGGTCCAGTCCTATCCTTCTAGTACCCAAAAAATCAAATGATGGTACTAAAAAGTGGCGATTAGTCATCGACTTCAGAAAATTAAACGATTGGATAGTCGACGACAAATTTCCGTTACCAAACATTAACGATATTCTAGACACCCGTATTCGTTTTTTTTTTTTTTTTTTTTATGTTACTTAGCAGACAAACAGGCAAGCGGGCCACCTGATGGAAAGTGGTCACCGCCGCCTATGGACATCAGCAACACCAGGGGAGTCACCAATGCGTTGCCCGCCTCTGAAGAGATCTCTAATATACCTCTTGAACGATCCCATGTCATAGTCCAAAGGAAACACTGTGGCTGGGAGCTCATTCCACATCCGAATCGTACGAGCGAGAAACGTTCTTTCGAACCTTCGCGTGGTGACCAACAGAGGGTCTACGTAGTGGGGATGAGTACCCAGCCCACGGCGGGTGGTGCGATGGCGGAATTGTGCTGTGGGCACCAGATCGAAAAGTTCCTCGGAACACTCCCCATTGTACAGCCGATAGAACACACACAGGGAGCCAAAGTCCCTTCGGTTAGCCAGTGGTTCTAACTTGCTTGTTTGTATGGGATCGTCGACAACTCGTACGGCGCGTCTCTGTACGGAGTCCAAAGGATTAAGCAGGTCAGCAGTTTCGCCGGCCCAAAGATGGGAACAATACTCCATATGAGGCCGCACCTGTGCCTTGTACAGCAGCAGGCGCTGCCCTGGGGTGAAGTATCGCCTGGACCGGTTAAGCACGCCAAGCTTATTTGAAGCCAGTTTGGCTTTACCTTCTAGGTGACTCCGGAATCGCACGTTATTCGATATGTCGACACCAAGGATCCCGATACTATTTGAGATGGAAAGGGGTGTCCCTTGGAACTGCGGCACTATGACAAAGGGATCCTTTTTGGCGGAAAATGCGCAGACCTGTGTCTTTGAAGGGTTGAATTCCACTAGGTTCAGTCTGCCCCAGTGAGCAACTTGCTCCAAGGAGTGTTCAATCTCTGACACAAGTCTTATTCGGCTTTCCGATACCACGGAACGAGGGATATTGGCACGGCCAGTATAACAAGCATCTCCAGTACTGTCATCTGCATAGCAATGACTACTGGGAATATTCAGCATATCATTGATATGCAGAAGAAACAGCGTGGGAGATAGCACTGAACCTTGGGGTACTCCAGAATTAATGGTCTTGGTATCGGAGCAGCATCCGTCGACAACGACTTGGATGCTCCGTCCAGACAGAAAGCTGGATACCCAATTGCAGAGCCCCTCGGGGATACCGTACTTCGTGAGAGTGTTGAGTTTGTTATGTGAAAAAATTAATATAAAAATTTAATACGTAATAAAAAATTTAAATTATATAGATTTTATTAAAGATTTAACGCAGTTTATAAGCAATTTATCCAAGTGGAACGGACTACAAATACGTATAGTAAAGGGATTAAAAAGAATACACGATAATGACTTAAAACGTGTAATATTGAATGATTACCACATGTTGCCCACCAGTGGACATGCCGGTGGACAGTATAAGGCGAATGATAAACAATATTCGACGAAAATACTTTTGGCCTGGTTTGGAAAAAGACATAAGTGAATTTGTCAAAAAGTGCGACAAATGCCAAAGGCAAAAATATTGCAAATATATAAAGGAACCGATGGTACTGACAAATGTTGGAAAATGTGCTCTTGATAGGATATATTTAGATTTAGTAGGCCCGTTATTAAGTGATAATAATAGTTATACGTATATTTTAACGCTGCAATGCGATCAGACCATATACGTCGAAGCCTACCCGCTTCGGAATAAAGAAACGGAGTCAGTCGCATCAGCATTAGTTAAAAAACTATGCAAGCTAAAAAACGAACTTCCACTGCTTTTCATCACCAAACAATAGGAGCACTAGAAAACACCCATAAACATTTAATAGCTTATTTGAGAATACAAACACAAAACCAACCGCAAAATTGGAGCTCATGGTTACCTACTGGTGCTTTTCGTATAACACTACTGTGCACACTGAAACCAAATCAAATAAACGCCATACGAATTAGTATTCGGTAAAATGTGTAACATATCAAGTAACTTACAGAATACAGTAGATCCTTTGTACAACATTTACGATTACCCTTTAGAACTTAAGTTTAGAATTGAAAAAACACAGCAGGATGCAAAGAATAATTTAGAATTAAGTAAAATGTTGCGAAAACAAAAATATAAAAAAGTGCAAATCCAATTGTTTACACGCCAGGTAGTCAAATATTATTAAGAAACGATACACCTACAAATAAATTTGAGTTCTTATATTTAGGCCCATTTGTAGTAATAAAAGATATGGAACCCAATGTAATTATATCATATAAAGGAAAAGAACTACTAGTTCAAAAGAATAGGACTAAAATGTTTATAGAATAATTATTTTACATACCTTCAATCGTTATTTGAATTGTAAAAAATAAAAATAGAGTACCATTTATTTTCATTTTTTTAAATTGCCGTGGGCGTGTGGTGTGTAGTGAATAAGCATAGAATTATTTAGATACTAGTGGACCCGGCGCGACTTCGTTCGCGTAGCGTTCTAACCCTACACCTACCCTACACCTACCCTACACCTACCCTACACCTACCCTACACCTACCCTACACCTACCCTACACCTACCCTACACCTACCCTACACCTACCCTACACCTACCCTACACCTACCCTACACCTACCCTACACCTACCCTACACCTACCCTACACCTACGCGTTCAAAATTTCAAACTTTTTTTACAAAATTGTGAATCTAAACCATTCCCAGATCCCCTTGAACACACACAAAAAATTTCATCAAAATCGGTCCAGTCGTTTGAGAGAAGTTCAGTGACATACACACTCACAGAAGAATTATATATATAAAGATACGCTGTGTACCCTTTTATTATGATTCATTATTAAACATTAAACATGGTGTAAAACTAATCGAACCATATTTTATTCTACAAGTCCCGTCTCTAAAATAGAACATACTTGTCCAGGAACTTCTTATTTACTCTAGCCTTTATGGCATCCAGATTATAAAGATCAAGGAAGACACTTGCAAGCAACGTGTTCCATTCCTTTGCTATTCGCAATATAAAGGTTGAACCAAAGCGGCTCGTGCTCGAAGTTCCACGACATAAGGATGAAGCGTTTGTACTTTCGGTAGAAACTAGACACAGCTATTTATATTTTAGCTTAAGATATCAAACTTGAAAGAAAGAAAGAAAGAAAGAAAATACATTTATTACACAAAGCACACCACGACACAATAACAGTTACAATTACAGACAACGGACACATTAACATTTAAAATATCTTAATAAGACAATATAATGTAGTCTCCCATGACACTGTCGGTGCCGCAGCGGCTAGCGCAAATGGTACCCACTCAGCATGTGCTGTGAGGCGCATGAAACGACTCACAGCGCTGGTATTCTGTGGGCCCATTGTTTGGGTACGTCACGTAACTTCTATCTGGGTTTTCGAAAACGTCATGTATAAATTATCGCTTGGTAAGTAAACAAACTAATATTGATAGTAATGTATTTCGTAGTTACTCTGTTTAATCTTATGCATTCACTTCATTTTCTGTTTCAGTTTTACCATTAGTAAGGTTTTTAAACGAAATGATTGAACTGTAGAAATATGACGGTGTAGTAGATGATGGTGAACAGGTATTTGGGCACCAATGCCATATCCAGTCTGCAGCCAGCTGCCAGTACGAGCTCCTGATCCGCTGTCACCTGTCTCAGGAAGTCTCTCGCAGCTCTGTACTCCATCTCATCTGCGAAGATATGTAGGTAATTTATTGGAAGACAAAGTATTAAAGAAAAAAAATTTAAGTGTTAATTACTGCATTTAAATGACAAGATGGACTTGGCGTTGTTCATATCAATATTCAACTCCTCATATTTTTGCACTGAATAAGAGCATTAATGCCTTGTTTTTTCTTCTTTCATTTCGCTCCGACCTTATAAATAATTTTGGCAGGATAATTACATTTCGTAAGCTGTATTTTTTAACCATTGTGTCCACCACATGTCCAAACTATTTTATTTATTTTATTTATTTTAGACCTATGCCAGTTTATCTCTTTTAATCCTGGTCACCACATCATTCTTCAGCTTACGACGATCTTTTATTACTCATCCTATCATCTAAGGTCATCAAGGAGTATGTATAAGGTCCCTCACACATCTCTGTAGGAATTTTCATGATCTTAGTCATTTTATTAACTTACTGTGCAAGCAATATATACAAAGTCTGCATAGGCGCTGCCTCATACGGTCAGCACTGTTTTTCAATCTTTGACCGGCTGAGGTTACCAATAACAGCATTAGTAGTAACATCACTAGCAGATATACAATAAGCACTTTTGAGACTATAGTGCTATTATGCTGCAACAATAAAACAAAAAGAGTGCCACAAAATTGAGCCAATACTGGAACTAAGTGACGCTATGTTGTATTGTCATGTCAATGTCAACAACAGCGACGCTGCAGATAAGTTTAAGATAAGTGAAGTTAATATATGAATCATATAATGAAACACTAATGTCCGAATGGTGCGAAGTTGTAAGAATAAAAGGAAATGTATGAAAAGTGATTGCTACTTTTATAACAGTTACAAGAGTTTTATATATTTAGTTACAAAAGAGAAAAATGACTTTAATGTAGCGGAAAAACGAAATTGCCATGAGAATGTTAGGCACCTCGATTTTCTTACTTATAGAATCCACACAAAAGATTATGTAGTGTTACCGAGAAGTCGAAGTTTAGATCACTAAAAAAAAGTTTTTTTTTTTGTGACACGACCAACAATAAAAGTCGAGGCGGCTCTACACCGCATGAAGAACCGGAAAGCCGTCGAATCCAATATTGAGGCTTGAAAATCGATGGGCTTTTGTGGTGTGAGGAGTCGCTTAAGAACAGCGATCTGAAGATAAATGTGACAAAGACAAACGTGGAGGTCAAAGAAACGGATTAGGCCAGATACCTGGGGTCGGTACTAAGTGCAACTGGTGACATCGACAGCGACGTCAAGCTAGAATATCTGCGGCTGAGGCCAAATGGCGGGAGGTGGCGGCAGTCATTTGTAACCCCAAGATGCCGATCAAGTTGAAGGAATAGGTCTACAAGAATTTGATGGTTGAATGTTGTGGAGTTTAGCCTATTGATTCTATTTTGTGAGTTGTAGTTCTCGCTGACTTGGGGAATTTTATTTTTAGTAAGACTGTTTTCAGAGTGACCAGAATAGTGCTGTGGTCCGTTTTCAAAGAAAGAAGCCTGATGTCATCAATCTCATTAAGGTTGACTTCCACAGAGTTGGCTTCATACTTATAATAATATGTTTTCAACTATTCGTGTGTTCGTATACTTACTCGAATACTGCTTGTTATAACCTTATAAATAAATCTCAAATTATAGGCTATTATGGTTCCAATCATTAAAGTTAACTGAAATTAAAAGATAACATTATCTTAAAAATTATTTATCATTATTTATAAATAATAACTGAGTAAAGACTAGATTAGGTAGGTACCAACCTCATCTCTAAAAATCTTGTTGAATAAATTAGAGCTTTCCTTAATAAGCCTCAATATTTCATTCCATTTTCCAATCATGTCTACTGAGGCAGTATTATCTTGGATTTCTGATTGTTTTTGTAAAGAAAAAGCGGCATCTATTGACCTTGAGATAGCGTTCAACTGTCTAGATAATACAGTTAATATACAGTATGCAGTTACAAATTCTTGAACGTAACGCATTGTCATAATTGCATCGTTAACATATAACAGCAACATTTTAAACATAGGATCTTCAAGAACTCTCGATGAAACATACGAATTGTAAGATACCACACCATAAGTGAATGCAAATATAGAAATAAATATCACATGTTTAGTCAAAGTCTCTATTTCTTTTACGTATATTGTGTCATTAATAAGGTGAAAATTAACCTCATCAAGGAGCTTGATAACGTTCTTGAATTCTTTGATGTAGTATATACTCGATGTAATTATAACAAACGAGTCGAAACATACAAGCAAATAGAATAATTGAAACTCGATAAAATTTTCTTCTAGCAATACAATCACTGTAGCCCAAACGATACCGCTTAGTTGCATTATTGCGTTGACACAAAAAACTGCTCTCATCGGAATTCTGTATAAAAGAATACTTTTAGGCACACCGAGAATATTTTCGAGCAACATTGCAATCTTCATTGGTTTTATATCCATGTCTTCAAAAACTACAAAACAATTCATAAATGAAATGCTTGCTGTGGTCACTTTTAGGTAATTTACACTTAGCTATGTTCGTTAATCATAATCAACGTAATGCTATATTGCATATTTATGTATCTTTGTATAAATTGTTAGTGATACGAGAACAGAAATTACCCAGATTATGCTCAATCTTCTAATAATTACATAAAGTATTTTTATTATTCTACAATGAAATTAATTATTCAGGACGTATTTATAATCACATTGAAATTTAAATTACATACTTTAGATGTCTCTTTGTGCAAGTAATAAAATAAATATATTTTTACTGAGAACAATACCTAACTTTATAGTATTTTTGTAAATCGTAAGTTTCACAAATGCGCAAGCGGGCTACCTATACAAACTGATCCCCGCTGCCTATAGACATCAGCAACACCAACGGTATCGTCACGCCAATGCGTTAATCTAAGTAATTAATTTACTTAATTGCGGTTTTAATTGAGTAGAAGCTGACTATACAGTGGAAATAAGTAATGACTCCGGTGTTGCTGTTTCCAATACAATTATTTAAGCAAGTTATCGTATTATCTTAAACCAAATAATAATATTTGTGCAGTTGTTGGAAATTTACAAAACTAGATGTCATGTCAGAATTATTGACATTTAAGAATTAGGTCTTAAATGTTTAGACTACTGAGGCCATGTGGATCAATGTGAATTTGTACGTAAAAAACCGGCCACGATGTATCGTGTCACGTGCAGTGTAGAGTTCCGTAGTTGCCTGTCATACTATGCTTGCAAAAGAGGGCCTGATACAATAAAAACATTAGAAAGTTACACATTTTTTTCATTTAATTTGTACAGTGTTTCCTTTATAATATGACATGGGATCGTTCAAGAGATCTCCTCAGAGCCAACAAACCAAAAGAAAAAATATTTATATCGGTCCAGCTGTTTTCGAGTTATAGCGAGATTAACGAACAGCAATAAATTTATAAGTACATAGATTTTGCAGTAAATTATTATATATGTTTGATGTAGGTACATAATATGAATATAATAATATACAAAAAATTTCGCGACTCTGGGTATTTTTACATTTCAGCTTTTTTTAATAATAGTTATTGAGATAAGCCGCGACGCTCGGATATATGGACGGACATGACGAAACTATAAGGGTTCCTTGGTTTACTGTGGAACCCTGAAATACGATAAAATTACAAAGTAGATGTAGATTATAATTTATTTCAGCTCAAAATATCTGAACGTCATTTGGGGTAATTTAATGCTATAGATTTAACTCAGAATGTTTTTGAAAAAGTTAAAATTCATATTATCCTCTTTTCGCAACACTGTTATTTATTAATGCTGCTGGATTCTACCGTAGGTTCTTTCTATTTCATCACATTCACATTTGCTAAAATATTGTTTTTGAGTAAAATGTATGGTATGTAAAGATAGCTCGAACTTGTAGAGAGTATGTACAAAAGATGACGTCCGATGTATATGGGTCTTTTCGCTAAAAGTAATAAACAAAATAGAAAAAAATCTAAACCAAAGACATGCATATAACACAATTTGTTACGTGTACCTATATTATTAAGCAATTAAAGATGTTTGGATGAGAAATAATAGAACGTTTTTATTGGGTACAAAACGTTAGACTATGTTATTGATCTGTAGTATCATGACGGTGTAGTAGACGGAGAAAAACACGACTTGGGGCAGGAACGACATGTCCAGCGGCGCGGCGGAGTGCAATGACAGCGGACTCGTTGCCACCTGCCGCAAGCAGTCCTTCACCGCTCTGTATTCTGCTTCCTCTAAAGAAAAAATGAAAGTTAAGCTACATCATCATCATCTCAACCAAAGGAAGTTCACTGCTGGACATTGGATTTCCCACACCTCCAACATCGGGCGATTTCAGGCCACCTGTACCCATGAGCGACCGCCATGAGGCCAGATCGATCTCCAGATCGAGAGGGGGGGGGGGGGTCGTTCTAGGTAGGTACAATTACAACAAAATCATTATAATTCAATTAGATGTTTTCAGGAATAACATCAAAAATAATGATTTATTTTTAAAGTTAAGCACCGAGGAGCACTGACATTCATAAATTAACAGATTTAAAATAAATTGCAGGAAAACAAAGATACATATCAATACCAAATAGACAAGAGACTATGATAATGTCTTCGCCGAGCGCGAGCCGTTAGAGTGAGCCTTCTATGGGAATTTGTAGGAAGGTGGTCAGTGACAAACTAGCACACAGCCCACCCGATGCACCCAATTTTTTGTGTGGCGAGTCTTGCGACATAGAGATTTTTACTGTCCTTATTGAGTTTATAGATATACAGATACTTTTGCACACATCACTATGTAAAATATATTTATTGCACTTACTTGCAAGGCACAAAAGTACAAACATACAAGACAATAACAAAAAGAAAAATCAATAAAATATTAACAAAAAAATACGCCAATTACGCCATGCCATGGAGAAGTGCATTGGGCCGCACTCAGTGTTATGCCACGGCTGACGCAGTGGCGCTGGTTTTCAGTGCACTCCACTTGACTTACTACTGCAGATGCGACTACATAGCCTCCCCAAGAGCCGCTTCAGTTTCTGGTAGCTGTTCTGCGTATTTTGACACGCGGATGTGATTAAAGTCAAAGACACCAATAATATCAGCCATGTGGTAATGCTGAAAATACCAGCACCGTTTGTCAAGGTTCCCTGAAATTTTTTAAATTATATCTGTTGTGATTATATTTCGATTAAATAAAATAGGATGATAAAATAGTTCAAACATTGAAAGGAGACTAAGCAGCAGCATGACGGTGATGACCTATAGGTTAGGGTGCCTCAGCTGCATATTTGTACAAGATGGCATCAAAAGCATTCTTTTGTCACACTTGTATGACAAGTGCCGTATTCTATGAACCAGTAGTGACATGGTTACGGAGTATAGGTTGAGTGAGAACCTTAAGCTATGTTCTGCCGGGTCCGATTTTGATATCATCATCATCATATCAGCCAACAGATGCCCACTGCTGGGCATAGGCCTCCCCCAGAGATCTCCACAAAGGCCAGTCCTGTGCTTTCCGCATCCAGCTGGTACCTGCGATCCTTACCACCTTGTAGGAGGTCTACCCACGCTGCGTCTTCCGGTACGTAGTCGCCACTCAAGAACTTTACTACCCCATCGGCCATCTGTTCTTCGAGCTATGTGCCCTGCCCACTGCCACTTCAGTCTGGCAATCCTTAAAACTATGTCGGTGGCCTTGGTTCGCTTCCGGATCTCCTGATTTCTGATTCGATCGCGCAAAGAGACTCCGAGCATAGCTTTTTCCATTGGCCTTTGGGTGACAGTGAGCTTTCTTATAAGGCCCATAGTGAGCGGCCACATTTCAGATCCGTAAGTCATCACTGGCAACACATATTGGTCAAAGATTTTCGTCTTGAGACACTGCGGTAATTGGGACGAAAATATGTGGCGTAGCTTCCCGAACGCTGCCCAACCGAGTTGGAGTTGGGATTTTGATATCATGAATCTTTTTAAGTTGAAAATAATATTTTATTTAAATTAAATTTAGCCATAAAATTAGGTGTATGGTAAAAGAGGGGAAAAATACAAATACCTTCATCCCCATTGATATAGTAAAGTATAGAACTTGGATGAAGTAATATGTTACGAATCCGACCATCAAGATAAACTGTAACAATTAAAAAAAATATTATTTGAAAATGTTATCTGGAAACGAATCAGGAAACAACTATGATGAAAATTATAATTTGGCTAGAATACGCACTTGTTCACGAAACATTTTTCGTAATAATCCGGATAATTCTTTGATATTTATGAAAACATTTCTCCAAATTTTACTCATGATTATAACCGAATTACTACTTTCGTCACCAATACAAGATTGGACAGATCTCGAAATCGCGTCTAATTGCTTTGAAATAATATTTATGATACAATTTGTGGTAATTAATACCAAAACGTGTCGAAAAGTCATAATAATTTCGATAGTGTAAACTACATATATTCCAAACGATTCATTATTTTGGTTATTGTGAAACGTATATAATTGGTCTTTAATTAGAATTGCAGTAAATAATCGAATCATAAGCGTACAGGAGCAAGTTGTTATCAGAAAAATTCTCATTGTCTTCAATTGTTTTAAATACAGTAAATCATTACCAAAACATGCATGGTTCAAACTGAAAAGTGTAGTAGCCTTCTTAAATTCTTTTCTATACAAAAAACTTGCTATGATAAAAGATGCTGACTCAATGCACAATAAGAAATAGCTTAACTGGTACTGCCTATTAGTCTCATAAGAAATAAAAAACAGAAAACTCCAAACAATACAGAATGTCTGAGTGATTATTTGGAGAAATGAAAGTCCTTTTCTGATTGTTCCGTGCATAAGAATGTCTCTGTGTACACAGAAAATATTTTCAAATATAATTGCTGTCCTCAGAGGCTGGATATCCATGTTACGTGTCAAAGAAGGAACTATAAACACGGTAACGAATGATAAATACGAACGAATGATAAGGTTTCCAATGCCATTAGTAAATAAACAATATCTTACATACAACTAATTTATTAGTTGAAACAATAAATTGAAATTAAGTTGTCGGGTCCTTGATCCGTTTCTAAGCAACAGCGATGTACAACACACACATGCCATCAACAGATCAGTACAGTCCCCTGCTGGACTTTTTTATAATGAGATATTTTATAGTAAGTCAGGTGATGGTATGTGTACACCGCCACCCATGGAACATAATACCAGGCTATTCGCGAATCCGTTTAAAGTCAATAAATCCTGTCCATTAGTATCTTACGGTACGTCCAGATCCGGCAAATGCGAATCATGCACGCCGCTGGCAAGCGCGTGCATTTCATCGTACGAAACAACGCGCGCAGCTCGAGGACACTGGAGCTGGGCGAGTGCATATGCTAGATCTAGACGGAATCTCACAATTTATTCTTCAGAAGGACTTTAAAAAATTATAAAGAGGCATTAATAAGTATAGACATTCTTATTAGGGTCATTACGTTACTGGCAATTAAAAAATATGCAGTGTTGTATATAATAAATCTCATGAATTTGCATGTTAAATAATTTTTTATATTATAAAGAAAAGGACATCAGACAATGTTGTTGATCTGTAGTATCATGACGGTGTAGTAGACGGAGAAGAACAGGCATTGCGGCAGGAACGGCATGCCCAGCGGCGTGGCGGAGTACACGAACAACGGACTCGTCGTCACCTGCCGCAAGCAGTCCTTCACCGATCTGTATTCTGCTTCCTCTAAAGAAAAAAAATAAGAAAGTTTAGCTACATCATCTTCATCTTAACCAAAGGAAGTACACTGTTAAACATTGAATTTCTTATACCTTCCACCTCGAACTACTTTGCCACCTGTACCCATGAGCGATTATCATGACGCCGTCCGTCCATCTCATTCTATAATTACAGCAAAATGATAATTATGAAATTGTGCCAAACGAGTAGACAGCCGACCCAATGCATTAGTCTGGCAAGTTTTGCAACATAGAGATTTCAAATACTGTTTATTGAATTTACAGCTATAAAGATTTTTATACACATATTTTGCTGCTGAGAAACGGAACTTATCAGAATTTAAGTTGAAATTGAAATGATGAATTTTAATTTCTGTTACGGGTCTGGGTGTTCTATGTATAATAAGTATGTATTTAAAAAAAAGTATTTAAGTAGTATATCAGTTATCTAGCACCCATAGTACAAGCTTTGCTTAGTTTGGGGCTAGATGGCGCTGTGTGAATTTGTCCACGATTATTTATTTATTTATTTATAGGTCCTCGCCAATAAAGACAGCAAATGTAAAAAGCTACACAAACACACAAACACGCAGTAGCGCGTACAATAAGCACCAAGGTAAATTATTAAATAGATTAAAAACCTTTTCAATAGTACAAAAAATAGAGAAGTACATATTAAATTAAATTACAATGATTTCATCCACAGCTACAGTAGGTACCAACAAGAATGAAAAAAAAAAGAAAACAACATACACTTGCTATGAATTTCCACTCGTAACGAATATAAACAAATCTGTCTTGTGAGTATATTTCGCTCCGGATGATTTTGTAAATTTTTTAAACTTGTCCTTATAATTTTATATTGACATTATAATAAAAGGTATGGCGTCTAGTGAATCAAACCCACGCCCTGATACCTACCACCGTCTTTTTGATCTCCCGATCCTACATACCGTGAATTGGCTGTGCTTGCTTTTGCATGGAGGAGGGTTTTGAGGATTTTGACCGGTATAAATGTTTATTTGTTGTCTCATAACCTCTAAACTAAGTAGGTACCTACTTAATTATCGTTAGAAGTATCTTCATTATCCACAGGTTGGCCTATGTGACTTAACAATAAATTGAATATGATGCCCTCTAGAGGACATAGTCATGAAAAAAAAAATTTTTTTTTCTTTTTTTTTTTTTAAGTTATCCGGCAGACAAACAGGCATGCGGGCCACCTGATGGAAAGTGGTCACCGCCGCCTATGGACATCAGCAACACCAGGGGAGTCACCAATGCGCTGCCCGCCTCTGAAGAGATCTCTAATATACCTCTTGAACGATCCCATGTCATAGTCCAAAGTAAACACTGTGGCTGGGAGCTCATTCCACATCCGAATCGTACGAGCGAGAAACGTTCTTTCAAACCTTCGCGTGGTGACCAACAGAGGGTCTACGTAGTGGGGATGAGTACCCAGCCCACGGCGGGTGGTGCGATGGCGGAATTGTGCTGTTGGCACCAGATCGAAAAGTTCCTCGGAACACTCCCCATTGTACAGCCGGTAGAACACACACAGGGAGCCAAATTCCCTTCGGTTAGCCAGTGGTTCTAATTTGCTTGTTTGTATGGGATCGTCGACAATTCGAACGGCACGTCTCTGTATGGAGTCCAGAGGATTAAGCAGGTCGGCAGTTTCGCGGCCCAAAGATGGGAACAATACTCCATATGAGGCCGCACCTGCGCCTTGTACAGCAGTAGGCGCTGCCCTGGGGTGAAGTATCGCTTGAACCGGTTTAGCACTCCAAGCTTTTTCGAAGCCAGTTTGGCTTTACCTTCTAGGTGACTCTGGAATCGCACGCTATCCGAAATATGAAAATTAAAGGGAAATTAATATATTAAACAGGCAGCATATTCTTTATTGTCAGTAACAATTCATATAATGATGATACACCAGAACTGAAGGGACTTGCATCTACTTATTATCTTGTTCTTCAAAATGTTTACAACGCAACACTTCCAATTTGTAACCCAGACATCGCCATGTCTGGTCTTTAGGAAACCTAGAAAAACAAATAAATGTAAATAAACGTACATACGCGATTAATCCGTTAAGTTGTTTCATATAATGTCAGAACATTAAAAATATCATTTAGGTACATTTTTGGTATGAAACCCTAATTTATACATATTAAATTGAGGACCGCTATTTACAAGATTTGAGTATTAAAATTTTATACAATTAATAATAAATCCGAACCTGTTAGCATCAAAATATTTTCGATCACCGAAATATTGTTCAATTTATGGTGTTATGAAAGCGCGCTTCCACATACTAGGAACAGAACCGGTAGCTAGGGATTTCCGATATAATAGTGTTATTGGACCAGAGATAGTTTCTGCGCATTTAACTAAATACAAGGCGGGAAGATGATCCGGCCCAGCTGATTTGCTCGGATCCAAGTCCTTGAGCATCTTAACAATCGAAGTACTATCAACATAAATAGAGGAGATAACCGACACCGTATTGAAGGACTCGCTGTCATAGTCGGTTGGAATAGAACTGGATGATTTCAAGAATGTAGAATGGAAGAATGTAGAATTTTCGAAGGTCTTGCAAAAGATTACGTTATTTAATCTGGTTCATACTTATATATTAAAAGGATTATTTACGTTCAAATAATTATAGGGAAAGAAGCTCTCAATAGAACAGGTAAATTAAAATTTCTCGAATCCGTACATTTACGTACGTACAGTGCGTACAAGCCTGGCCGGAGCTGACGAAGCACGTCCGCGAACTCCACACCAACGAAATGAAGATGCTGCGGTGGATGTGTGCCGTTACGCAACTTGATCAAATGCGTAACGAGTACATCCGTGCAGCCTTGGCGTAAGTGATATCGCGGATAAGACCGAAGAGGATCGCCTTCACTGGTTTGGTTAAGTGTTGCTTAAGATCTAGCGATACGTGGGAAATAGGTGCCTAAAACCTTCCGGTACCAGGAAAGAGGTCCTGCGGAAGTCTCAAGAAGCGATGTATTGATATCGCCGAGTTGTATGCGAAAGACCGGGCGAAATAGAGGATAATGAGTTGGAAAGTGGCTTCTACCGGCCGGGACTAACCGTTTGGATGATAATGATAATATATGTCAAATTTGTGGATGATAAAATATTCCATAAATATTTATACATTTATATTTCTTTTTTATCTAGCCATGTGGTGTCCGGCAGAATAGAATAGCACCAACCCCTTACACTCGTGGGTGTCGTATAATGCGACTAATGTTTTCGAGGCAAAAGGTCTAGACTCTCTATAGACTGGAAAATGGGCAGCAGCGTTTTCCATTGATAAATTTATAACACTGCAACTTCCCACCCGCCTGCCGAGCGTGGAGATTATGGCACTTACTAATAGAGAAAGGCCATAAGTCCCGCAGCAGACTGATATGGGCTGTGATGATGATTTATACATTTGTATCATTTAGTTGCTTAAATTTCGTAGCTAGCGTGTAGTAGGTGTGTAATGGAAATAAAAATATCCCCCCACAAAGCCAGGTGCCTAATGGATTGGTTTGCGACAAGTTGCTTTATTAATTATGAGTATATTCGAAACAACAGTACTTAACTTCGCTTTCAATATTACTACCTTATCAATATATCGTCTTGGTCATCATTACTTAGTGTGTTGTCCATTAAAGTGTCAGTAATATTCCGTCGAAAGAAGCCTTCTTACAAAAGTTATTTTATTTCCATTATACGATTGAAATGTGTAAATTCTGTTATATTAATTTTCATATTTTCCAAATAAGTTATTATGCCTCCTACATTGTATGTCAATAGCAATTTCACTATACCATACATTTGATAATATAATAGCATTGTTTGTAGAAAGATGAGTTGATTTATGAAGAGCAGTACGAATATTACGTTTTTAATTGAAAAGTTTGAAGACATGGATATTAAACCAATGAAAATTGCAATATTGATCGAGAATATACTCGGTGTACCTAGAAGCATTCAATCATACAGTATTCCGATACGAGTAGTTTTGAGTATCAACGTGCTAGTACAACTATGCGGTATTGTTTGGGCTACAACAACTGGAATGCTAGCAATCAATATTGGTGACTTTAGATCATTCTATATTCTGATCAGTTTTGACTCGACTATTATAATTATATCGAGTTGGTATTATATGAAGGAGTACAAAAAAGTTGTCAATCTCTGTAATTTGATTAATTCTTATTTTATTGATGACTCCGTATACGTAAATGACTTAGCGACTTTGACTAAACAAGTGATCTTGTTATCTTTATATTCATTTGCTTATAGAGTTATTTCTTACGTTGTTTATGTTCCATCATTGAAACCTTTTATTAAGGGAGGAGCTTTTAAAATATGGATACTAAATATCAATTATGCAATGATGTCTATGCGCTACACTCAAGAATTAGTAACTGTATATTGCGTATTGACTGTATTACATAAACAATTAAACGCTATCTCAAGGGCAATGGATACCGCTATTTGTATAAAAAAAGAAACGATAAACCAAGCTGATACTCCTTTAGTAAGCATGGTTGAAAATTGGAACGAAATATTTAAGATGATTAAAGAAACATCTTACTTAATCAACACTATTTTTAAAGCACCGGTGGGTCTATTAAATAGTTAATAACTGTGTGTAATTTAATAATTAGCATGTGGACTATAAATATAATCTTTAAGTTGGTTACGATATGGTTATCTCTTAAATTACAGATAATTTTATTGATCGGGATCACAATGGCCTATTTAGTAAGATTTCTCTGCAGAGCAATAACAACCAGCGTTCTAGTAAGTACTTGACCATACAATAGTTGTAAACTGGAGGTACTTAGAAGTTTGATTCGCTTCTTCCACATTCATCAATTTTTTTCAAATATATGTACTGTTTATTGCTCTTGCCATGAGTCAGACTTTTTGTTTAATTACAGCATACAATCACTATAGCCCATATGCTGTTTCTTACGAATATGCTTGTACTATTACTACTAATGCTGATATTGTTGACTTCCGCTGGCCAAAGGATGAAGAACAGTGCCGACCGGGTGAAGCAGCGTCTATGCAGGATTTGTACATATTGCTTGCACAGTAAGTTAGTAAAAAACCATATGTGCAGACCGAATTTACTTATTTTGTCTTCCAACATAATTCCACAGATGAGACGGAGTACAGGGCTGCAAGAGACTGCTTGAGGCAAGTGACGGCGGGCCCGGAATTCGTGCTTGCAGCGGGCCCCAGCCTGGACATGGCGTTGCTACCCAAATGCCTGTTCTGCGTCGTCTACTACGTCATAGTAATTCTGCAGTTTGATAATTTATTTTAGATCAACTAAAGGAAATACTTGTTTGTTTCAAACTAAACTCGCGTTCTTTACACATATTATTATATTAGACGGGACTTGGACGCGACGTACCTTTATGATTTGTTTTCCCGACGTTTCGGTAGGGTTACACCCACCTAACCCACCTAAACTTTCAATCGGGAAGATGGATATAAGCTTTCGGCATCGTGGAATCCAGTGGTGTGCAAAATAAATAACCGTAAGACACAAGAGTTATCGTCGGACGCATCCGTGGATATCGTGAGTGTTGTGCAGTTCCCAATCAACAACAAATTGACAATTTTATGTGAGGGTAGGAGTCTACCAGCACATCACCGCAGCTGTCACCTCCCACGGCTGTCGTCCCGTGACCACGGTGGGTGTAACCCTACCGAAACGTCGGGAAAACAAATCATAAAGGTACGTCGCGTCCAAGTCCCGTCTAATATAATGAAATACTTGTTATCTGGCTATGTGGAATCCGTAAGAAATTATTGAATATTTTTTTGGGGAAACGCTACAAATAAGGAAACAGTGTTTATAGCGGTAGCACAAACGGTATATAAGATGAAATTGTAATCTAAAACAAATAGATTCAAGTCATCTACAATTTAATGAATTAAAAATTATTACAGTGCCTTCATTGTATATCTTGGGAGTTGCTACACTTGTAAGATTTAATTTACATTTAAGTTTAGTACAAGAAAAACAGTTATGTTTGATTCCGTCGAGAACAGCCTTGTTACATTTAAGTTTATATGCAATTTCGCCGAAAATTTATAATGATGTACCTAAACACATTCGAGATGCCGAATCTTTTAGCAAATAACAACATGTAAAGAATTTTTAGATGGAACAAAGTTACGATTACTACCTAATTAAAATTGTTTATTTGTAATTAACATTTTGCTATTTTATTTGTTAGACATATTCAATCCTTACTTTGTAGAACATTGAACATTTTATTTATATATTTAACTATTTCTGTTGACATATACGAGTATGTAACTCGCTAAGCCTTAAAAAGGCGTCTATTGTGATCAAATAATTGTATTAACGCCGCTTTAACCATTCGATAGAGAATGAATAAATGAATTAATACTATTACTATTATGAATTATTATGAAGCCTAACCTTGTTCAGAGAAGACCAGTTTTTGCCAGACCAGATCTCGTGAATGCGTTGCTAACCTCGCTAGCGCCTGCAGTGAAACATTCAAAACAATTGCATTAAGTGGACGCGTTTGGCTCTAGGTCACTGGATCTGAGCGAGTACATTCGCTAGATCTGTACGCAATATTCCATTTTAATTTTGAGAAATACCCGTCGCACATCCAGTGATATGTGCTGGCCCAAAAAATGCTCCGACGTTGGGTCCAGACCCCTACGCCTCATGCGGCGACCCAGCTCTCGGCACAAGTTTTTAGCCGCTGCGCACTAAGGACCCGCTGCTTCTACAGCGAACGGCACAAATTCGTACGCTGCCTCCAACCCGGCGTATTTGGCCTGTATGAGGCTCGCCGCTGCTTCAGCTGCTGCTCCAGATTTTGATGTGTACTTCTCAAGTTAGAAGTCGCGAACGTACTCACGTACGTCACGTCCCACACCAGACCTTTTCCTTTTTGCCAAGGGATAAGTGTGAGCCCATCTGGATGCTTTCCGTTAGAGCCGCTTAATCCAGGGGGCTCCAACGCGCAAGGCACACCTGCCGAAATCATGGCCCGATAACTAACATAAAAACTAAATATGTACAAAAGACAGGGTCTTACCACCAAATGCAATGAAATTGTATTGGGTGCCGATACCCTGGTATTTACAGATTTTTTTCCTTTCAGCTGTTTCTGCCGCAGCGCCAGCCTTTAAAGTTAAATTCTTCAAAATTATAAAGAGTTAAACGATAATTATAAAAGAAAGAAACAATATTTTATTAGGGTCGTTTGGTTACTGGTGATACAAAATATGTAGAGTATGAGGAAACTCATATAGAATTTGCAAAAGTAAATAATTAATGTATAAACATTATAACTAAAGTATAGAGGTTTCGAAGACGTTAAACGATGTTGTTGATCTGCAGTATCATTACGGTGTAGTAGACGGAGAAAAACAGGCATTGCGGCAGGAACGGCATGTCCAGCGGCGTGGCGGAGTGCAATGACAACGGACTCGTCGCCACCTGTCGCAAGCAGTCCTTCACCGCCCGGTACTCTGCTTCATCTAGAGTAGAAAAGTAATATTGTCATCAACATCTTAGTTGTAGAACTTACACACCTAATGATTACAATAAAATATAAAATTTGTATGAATGCTGACTAGAGTAGCGTAGTCAGTGTGGCGATGCGGTGAGTTGTGTTGAAGCTGACTAGAGTAGCGCAGTCAGTGTGGCGATGCGGTAAGTCGTGGCGAAGCTCTAGCGTGAGCAGTGCCGAAGCGTTCCTGTTCCCAAGTCTATAGTCGAGACTGGGTGGGGACAGTGAGAGGCCGCAGATGAGCGATCAGGTAGCACGCATCCGTGCAGTGGAGGGTCGTGACAGAAAGCACGCGTCCGTGCCGCCTATGGTCAAGGTAGCGTAGGTAATTCGGTAGGGAAGACGTAAGGATCACGTCGGGGTCACCACTTTGGCGGTGAAGGGATAAGGTAGCCGCCAATGTTGGCAAGCGAAGATGGTGAGAAGGTAGAAAAGGGTAATTACCCACCTGCCGGGTGTCGTGACCAGGGGACCAAGGCCCGACAGTTGATCGTCGGAAGTTGTATATATGCCGTGGAAGTTGGCACATTTCTCTAGCGCGATGTAGGACGGTTAGCGCAATCTAAGTGCTTGTGCTAACCTTGTGTTCGTTTACTCGTAATGTGAGTAACGTTGAGTCTTCCCTATTGGAGCAGTAGAGCGATAGATAGTCGCCACAATTCGAATCAACATAAAAACTCAGTCAAGTTATAACACAGGTTTCTTCCCCGCGCTGGTGTGTGTTTATTCGTCAGAGGTGATATCTGCTGTCGGCGTCTTGCCATTGAACAAAGTGACGAATCTGTTTTGTAGGTGTGCGTGGAACAGGGAGGTTCATCCCGTGTCTACGCATGCCTGTACAACAACCGTCACGGCGTAGGTAAGACAAATCGGTTTTTCGTTAGAACCCACCTACTTGCCGTATGTTGTGGGCCGTGATCCTTCTTTGCTAGACCTTCTGCTGACATCCCACCCAGACGGTTATCGGGTGTCCGTCGATGCTCCTCTTGGGACATTTGACCACTGCCTGGTCCGTTCTTAGGTATCTCTTGCTATACCCGAACGGGCTCGCCTTAGTGGGTCACGCAAGGTATGGCACTATGGTTCAGCAGACTGCAATGGATTGCGAAAACTCTTCGCGTCGTACCTGTGGATACAGCTATACTTTTATTTAAATGACACCAACACCTGTGCTGCCACTGTAGCTGATGTCATACTGCAGGGAATGGAGTGTTTTATCCCATCCTCTGTAGTCCGCCTCGGCGGCAAGAATCAGCCCTGGTACGACAGGCCTAGTGCTGAGGCAACTCGCCTCAAGCAGGATCCTTTACGTGCCTTTACGGGCCCACAAGGACCCTAACACCCACAATTTGAGATAAAAGTATAATGCTGTATCGAGGTCTACAAAGAGGATAATGGCTGGAGCAAAATTTAAATTCGTCGGAGTCGTACTTTTTGGTCTCTCTCCAAAGCTGTTGAGGGGAACTTTTGTCGGACTTCCTTTCCACCTTTGCGCAAGGCGGATGACCTATTGGCCCACACGGTAAAGGAAAAAGCCGATCTCTTGGTTAATCTCTTTGCCAAAAACTCAAATCTGGATGATGGGGGAGCGGTGCCGCCTACCATCTTGCGGTGTGAGGCTGCCCTCATGCCTGAATTTCGTTTCACCCAAAAAATTATAAGACGTGCGCTTTTCTCCCTAGACATCCGGAAGTCCAGTGGGCCTGACGGCATTCCGGCTATTGTTCTTAAAAATTGTGCTCCCGATTTGTCTACCGTGCTAATGTGCTTATTCGAGCTTTCCTACACCTCTGGAATGGTGCCTTCTTTGTGGAAGCCCTTGTGCATCCGATACCTAAGAAGGGTGATAATTTAAACCCATCAAATTACAGGCCTACAGCGGTAACCTCCTTGCTCTCTAAGGTCAATATCCAGCTCCTCGGATACCTAGAGGACCACCAGCTGATCAGTGTCCGTCAATTCCGACACCAAGACTGTCTCCCACGCTGTTTCTTCTGCACATCAATGATGGGCAGACTAAACCTGGTCCAATTTAACTCCTTGAAGACACAGGTCGGCGCATTTTCCGCTAAGAAAGATCCTTTTGACATAGTGATGCAGTTTCAAGGAACACCCCTCTCCATCTCAAAAACTATCGGGATCCTCGGTGTCGACATATCGGATAGCGTGCGATTCCGGAGTCACCTGGAAGGCAAGGCCAAACTGCCAGCAGCAGCTCCCAGCCACAGTGTTTCCTTTGGACTATGCCATGGGATCGTTCAAGAGGTATATTAGAGGTCTCTTCAGAGGCGGGCAACGCATTGGTGACTCCCCTGGTGTTGCTGATGTCCATAGGCGGCGGTGACCACTTTCCATCAGGTGGCCCGCTTGCCTGTTTGTCTGCAGTATAACATAAAAAAAGATGAAATGCATCATGTGTATAATTGCGCTGGCTGCCTTATCCTTCAAACCGGAATACAACAATGCAAGCATTGTTGTTTGGCGGCAGAAATAGATAAGGTGGTGGTACCCACCCAGGCGGCCTCCTCAGGCTTGACAACGGCCTACCACCTGATTAAATTTTATTTCAATTTCAATTTTTAATTTAAATTTTAATTCAATTTATTCATCAACAATATCCAATTGTTATAAGATTATCCAAATTTCTTTCAGGTGTTGCATGAATGTTGCAGGTACGAATAATTAAAAATTACAGAAAATCAATTAATTAAAGTTACAGTTAAACCAGTCCAATAATGTCGAATAAAAGAATTAAAATGTCGTATAAAAGAAACAACAAAAGACGATAAAACAACTAACTAAAATTGTTTTAATTGTCACGATCTCTCTGCTGTAGGTCTGCTGGAAGAAATTTCTTTATCGAAATAAGTTGGCCTGTTGTGTCTGATATATTATGTCATATACTTTTGTAACAATCTTGTGTACAATAAATAAAATAAATAAATAAAATAAAATAATCCTAAAACCCTAATTATTGCAACCTTAATCGCAGGTACCAGCTGGATGCGGGAGACACAGGACCGGGCTTTGTTGAGATCCTAGAGAGACCTATGCCTAGCAGTGGGCGTCTTCCGGCTGATATGATGAGTCTTACCTCCCCGCGCGGTCGTCCAAGCACTGCGCCAGCGTTGTCTGATGAATCATAAGGTTGTACGCATACTGAGTAATCGTATCCGTGGGCGACTACTTCAGGGACTCCGTGTCCTGGGGATGGAAAGAATCCTGTCAGAGAAGATCCTGGGAAGAGCATTAGGTGCTGTCCAAATTGATAGCGGTCGTGCGACCACGGTCGGACCATTAGGAGACCTCAAAACCGCCCGTCGCACTACCGCGGTCTTACGATCGTTGTCAATTAGGACAAAGCCTTAGCGGCAGGCAAGTTGTCAAAAACCTTCTTATTTCGTGGATCTAACCTCCTTATGGCGTCGCGTCGATCAAAGTCAAAGTCTAAAAATTAATTGATTTTTATCCATTAAACTTAATCTTTTTTTTTAAAACACCCTTACTCTGCATTCGCCACTATTTTCCTACGGAGAATGGACTATAATTCGACCACTTTCAGCAAGCAGATAGAATAAGACCACGCAAAATCAAAATCGCTTTAAAAAAAAATTATTTAAACGTCATAAAATATTAAATTATTTTGCAAATACATAAACTGAATAGTTTGTTGACACATTTGTGTCTGACAATCAAATTACTTGTCACGTTGACAGCAAGGCATAAATTTTATCCCTCAGGGCCACTCTACATAAGCATGAAGGTAGCTAACTGTACAATCTCTTTGAGCTAAGAGGTAGATAAACGGACATTGTGATACCATTCGTATCAACTTCAGAGCGGTCACTAAAAGCCCGCATAGTATTTTTATTACTAATCGCTGTAGTAAATATTAAGTATAACTTAATCGAAAACAGCATAATCTCAGTCTACTCGTGTATCTATAAAAATTATGGGATAAAGGCAGGCAAATGATGGGGATAATGAACAAAAGTCAAATAAAACATTGAATAGGTACGGTATTGCCATTTTAATTTCACAATCTAGTTTCCCACGTCTAGGGTTGTGACAGTGTTCTCCTCGGGTCTCGGGGCAAGGCCGAAATTGCAGCGGCGCGACGCATCAGTTTCCCAGCCACAGGATCATTGACACCATGATATCTGAAAATAAAAAAATAATTATAGTTTCTTGATATCAATGTTTAGACCTATAAGAGAAGCTAAAGCGGTCCACGCTTAAGGTTTCATAATGCGCTCAAAACATGGAATAGAAACCTAACAATTAGAGTTAGCCTGTGATATTTTGGGAAGATGAAGGTACCTATGTGTATGCAACATTTTGTGTAAAAAATATTTTAGCTGATACAGACAGAAATTGCTATATGTGGCTACTCTGATTTATTAAAATAAAAATTAGGAAACTGACAGTAAAAATTCATAATGCAAATTTCATAATCAACATATGGCATTCATAATGTGACTCATTATTAAATTATTACTATACCTAATGGTATAATAATTACGTTAGATAAATCATTTGGCAATAAATACCTGTCTTTGATATTCTGGTCTGCCAAAGGATCATCAGGATGAGTAGGTTTCTCATGCCGATAAGGGCACTGCTCGCCCCGCCTGCATTCTCCTTTCACCCAGAACGAACATACACGGGGCCTATTCCGCTTGTAATAAGGCGCTGTTCTCGCCAGACGCAACAATAAATCATTAGCACCCTTCGATTTTAGCGCAGAGTTTCTTGGTTGTGTGGGATCGGTTTCAGCCATTTGTCTGTCCAAATTCTGTATATAGTACTCCTTATTGACTTCATTTCGTGGCAAATCGTCTTGAATTTTAAGAGCACCATCTCTAACTTGAATCGGTAGGCCATACTCAAGATCTAGGAGACACGTTTGGCAAACATTCTTCAGTTTTGAACAAGTCTGACAGATCTCTGTCTTCTTGAAACGCATCTTCGCACCAGGACACCAACGAAACACAGTGAATGGTCGTGCACAGGTTTTGCATTCTTTTCCATATTTTTCTTTAGTCTGGAAATATTTAGTTAATTATAAGTTAAACAAATTATGCATGTATTAGAAAGCAATAAGTCATTTAAAAAGAATGTAATTTTAAAACATACCATACGAGTGTAAGGGTTATCTCCAAGACACGTTTGACACAAAATTGGGAAGTCCTGGAAAAAAAGCGTGTTATTATAGGTAGGTACCACAAATGAGATTACATGACATTTGACATTAAGTTGTAGTGTATACTTACAGCATCCTCCCATTTCTGTCGATTGTATGCATTTGTTGATTTGGACACAGCCATCTTCACAATAACTACAAATACACTTTTTGTTTAGACTGACTTGAAATATACAAATAATCAATTAACACTGGAGCCTGATCAACTGACAAAGCTACATGCACACGACTGTAACAACTGTCGACTGTGGGTCACCAGAGCACCGTCAAGGGTTTTATGCAGATTGAGTGCAGCGAGCAGGTAGTGCAGGTAGCGCGCCCGCGCACCGCGGCCCCTGCCCCCTCGCCATCGCGGTCATGGCGGTACATAATCAGCTTGGCGGTTACTGTGGTATTTTCGATGTCGTATAGGTATCTAGCAAATTCAATTCTCTTCGAAATTAAATATTAATAGATTAGTCCGTATTGACTTACAGTAGTAAAAATTATAAAGTGTGGATATGGCAATAACCGGAGGATAATCTGTCCTTGTCAGTCTTTCTTGTAAACATCCACTTATTTGGTCACTTTTAGCTTCACCTTGTACTTTTAGTTTGTCTTAATTATTAATTATGTTGAAAATTATCTCTCGCACTTCCTTTTAATTGTTTTGCCCATTGCTGAATAATATTTTTCATAACTCACGAAAATGAACATTCCTACAGAAATCAAATTGTTTGTTATGACTTATAAGAATGACGTTCTATGACGTCTAAAAATCTTGGCATAGGTCGCCATACAGAGATTTTGATTTTATTTTTTTATAAGCAATTCTGACTTAGTGTTGTCTTATTCTATAAGTAAATTAGCGATGGCTTTAAAAAGTTATTCTTGTCAAGATCAATATTGAAAAGGGCTAAAGAACAGGTGAAACTTATTTAGGTAATAGAGAAAATTAGTAACATTCATTTCGCAAATAAATAGTGGATCTATTCCTTCATGTCTTAAATGATTTTTAAATATTATGACTAGGTAGAGCTTAACCTAGATAAGGGGGTTTTATATAACATTGCCCCCATATGTTAAGGATGATGTCGATATCATGGTATATACAGCGGTTAGTCTCAAATCGTTGTGGGAAAAAGTTACCTAAGGCCAAGGCCAAAAATACCATACCTACGCATATATCATAGCTTCATATAAGCAATTAAATTAGGTTAGGATAAAACTAAGTTGTGATGTAATAAAATGTAACATGATGGAATTATGAATATTTGTTTTATTCGATATTTAATACTGTAATTGTGCTGCACTAGACTTAGGCAATTCTTAAATAAGCACTCTAAGATATTACAATGCATTTAGGAATCACAAAATCGGTATCATCTAGTTAAGAGTGTCTAGGTTTAGGTTTATGTTTCTGTTAATGTAGGTGTTGGTGCACTATTTTTTCTTGTTAGACATACAGAAGAAAACTTTTTTTTGGAATTGTTTTAAAGCGCCGTTCAACAACATTAATGGTAACTATTGTTAGAACCAGCCGTTCGGACCAATAGTTAATGCAGCACAAAAGTTGTAAGATTTCTCTGAGTAAAGTTATACAACTTTGATGATTTGTCAATTTCATACACTAATTGATTCTGAAAGTGCAGGAAAACGTAATGTAATTACATATATATTGCTTGAACTAATGATCTGAATCATTTGACATTATTATGCGAAAGCTGTGGGGTTATTATCTGTTCTGTTATACAATTTTAAAAACCATCATTTTCATACCTATACGTATAAAATTGAGACTATGCTATTCTCGATGAAGTTATAATATTTAGACTGATTAGTATTAAAAATACAATGAGGGCTTTTGGCGACCGCTCTGAATACGAATGGCGTCACAATAGTACGCGGCGACGATAAGATAAGCTATGCGATAAGGCAACGAAAAGGGCGTGACCGTTTATCTACCTGTTCGCTCTACCAGTGCGACGAACCAAAGTTATCCAAGTCAAATAATTTCATTCTGAAAGTGCAAGAAGTCATAAAATAATGATAGACAGTGCTAGAAATAGTGATATGAATCAAATTCCACCGATGCATGAAAGCTGTGAGGCTATTATCTGTTCTGCTTAAATACAAATTAAAAAATCATTTTCATACTAAAACGAAAAAAATGTGTGGTCTGTACATAAATACGAATGTAATTATAATGCTTTTTGTTGGACTCTTATCTCGAACGCTTTCCATTAAAAATAAAAAAAACAATACTTATAGGCCAAGGATGACCTTTTATCTACTTTTCTTAAATAATTGAATACCCCTTATCACATCTCTTACCTTAAATATTATCTATATTCTGCACCTGGCAGGCCGCAGCGAAAGTGTATTTGTAAGATATCTATATGACATCGAAAATACCACAGTAACCACTAAGCCCAATTAGGTGTATATGTATGTTTGCAACGGTAGTTGGAAACTGAACGTCGCCAAAATAAAGTATATCCGTATAGGTAACCAAACCGTCAAATACTTCGGATCCGTGATGCACGAGTCTGGCGATATCGGCCCCGATGTCAAGTCCCGAATCTCTGCAGCTTGGGCCAAATGGCGGGAAGTGACGGCAGTCATCTATGACCCTAAAATCCCTGTAAAGCTAAAAGGGCTTAAATACAATAGTATAATTAGACCTGTGATGATGCTCTATGGCTGCGAGGCATGGCCAGCGCTGACGAAACACGTTCGCGAACTTCATGCCAACGAAATGAAAATTCTGCGCTTGATGTGCGGAGTTACACGGCTCGATCGAGTACGTAATGAATACATTCGTGGCAGTCTTGGCGTGAGGGATATCGCGGACAAGATTGCCAGCGCTGGTTTGGTCACGTGTTGCGTAAGCTTCAGGGATACGTTGGATATAGGTGACTAAACCTGTCGGTATCAGGAAAGAGACGACGTGGGCGACCCAAGAAGCGATGGATTGACATCGCTGAGTCGGATGCGAGAGCCAACGGCTTACGACGCGAGGATGCCGAACACCGGGCGAAGTGGAGAAGAATTTGTAGGAAAGCGCACCCTGGTAGAGGCCGGGATAAGCGCTAGGACGATTATGATGATGATAGATGTATGTGCGAAAAACTTAAACGTTTAAAGATTTTGTGTTACCGTTGTTGTGACTTATTTAGTTTCTGCTGGTAGGCAGGCATGATTGTTATAAGAATTAAAGTTAAAAATGTCGTAATTTTCGATCCATGCAGGCCGTTCAATGAAATATTCTGAAAGAAGTGTGTATCCATACATACTATAAAACAAAGTCGCTTCCCGTCGTCAGTCCTCAGTCGTAGACACATATCTTTGTACGTTAAGATCTTTATGATTACGCTACGAATAAAAATAATAAAATGATTTATTATATATCCAAAAATAAAAAAGCATTGACTTATGTTTTTTTTTTATGTTATACGGCAGACAAACAGGCAAGCGGGCCACCTGATGGAAAGTGGTCACCGCCGCCTATGGACATCAGCAACACCAGGGAAGTCACTGATGCGTTGCCCGCCTCTGAAGAGACCTCTAATATACCTCTTGAATGATCCCATGTCATAGTCCAAAGGATACACTGAGGCTGGGAGCTCATTCCACATCAGAATCGTACGAGCGAGAAACGTTCTTTCGAACCTTCGCGTCGTGACCAACAGAGGGTCTACGTAGTGAGGATGAGTACCAAGCCCACGGCGGGTGGTGCGATGGCGGAATTGTGCTGTAGGCACCAGATCGAAAAGTTCCTCGGAACACTCCCCATTGTACAGCCGATAGAACACACACAGGGAGCCAAAGTCTCTTCGGTTTGCCAGTGGTTCCAACTTGCGTGTTAGTATGGGATCATCGACAATGCGTACGGCGCGTCTCTGTACGGAGTCCAGAGGATAATGCAGGTCGGCAGTTTCGACGGCCCAAAGATGGGAACAATATTCCATATGCGGCCGCACTTGTGCCTTGTACAGCAGCAAGCGCTGCCCTGGGGTGAAGTATCGCTTGGACCGGTTAAGCACTTCAAGCTTTTTCGAAGCCAGTTTGGCCTTGCCTTCCAGGTGACTCCGGACTCGCACGCTATCCGATATGTCGACACCGAGGATCCTAATACTTTTTGAGATAGAAACGGGTGTTCCTTGAAACTGCGGCACTATGTCAAAGGGATCTTTTTTGGCGGAAAATGCGGAAGTAAGACCATCTACATTATTACACGTAACTAACACCTACACAAGTAAAAGCACACCAACATTGATTCCCGAGGTATTGTTTTTATATTTTTATAAAAGACTAGGCAGGCATTTGACCGCCATGTCACCTGTTGGTAAGAGACGATGCGGCCAAAGATGAAGCATGCCCGTTTTGGAACAGCCTATTTACTCAAGCCTTAAAGGCACCCAGATTATATTCATCAGGGAACACACTCGTAGGCAACGCGTTCTGTTCCTAGCCGTACGCATTATTAAGGTCGAGCCAAAGCGGTTCGCGCGGATAGCTGTATTAATAAGATTATTAGTAAAAAAAATCCAATTAAACATGTCGTAATTTACGATCCATGCAGACCGTTCAATAAAAGATTCTGAAAGAAGTGTGTATCCATACATACTATTAAACAAAGTGGCTTCCCGTCGTCAGTCGTAGATACATATCTATGTACGTTAAGAAATTTTAAACTACGCTACGAATAAAAATAATAAAATAATCAATGATATATCCGAAAATAAAAAAAGCACTGACTTATGTATGTAAGTAAGACCATCTACATTACTACACATAACTATAACCTCCTACTCAAGTAAAAGCACACCAACATTGATTCCCGAGATATTGCTTTTTTTTTATAAAAGACAAGGCAGGCATTTGACCGCCATCTCACCTGTTGGTAAGAGACGATGCGGCCAAAGATAAAAAATGCCCGTTTTGGAACAGCCTATTTACTCTAGCCTTAAAGGCATCCAGATTATATTCATCAGGGAACACACTCGCAGGCAACGCGTTCTGTTCTTTAGCCGTACGCATTATTAAGGTCGAGCCAAAGCGGTTTGCGCGGATAGCTGTCAATGCTAAGTTATAATGCTAAGATAATAAGGAAAAATAATCCTATGCGGGCGCTTTTGGTAAAAAGCTCTAAAGTTGATACGAAAGGCATCACAATAGTATGCGGAGGATGATATTAAAAATAACAGTAGTCGCTTGAATAACTAACTAGAATAAGAAATTTAATTTAATTTAAATGTGTCGGAATATCTCCGTCACACTCACACACGCGCTGTTAAAGCTAAGACAAAGAGACTGAAAAGTTAACTACCTTCATGCCAGTCTATAGAGAGGGCTGTGACAGCTTTTTCATATGAAATATGCGTGCCAGTTCAGAGACAAAAAATAATGAAATCTCCTTCATTTTTCTGTCAGCAGACAATAAAAAGGGTTGTCCTCTCTGTCGATATTTTCTTTCGATGTATTGTAATAAGTGATATTATCGATATCGATGTAATAATAATTATTCTTCAGTCATCACCATCCCGGCTTAAGTAGGTACTTGGCATAGTCAGGTACTTTCCCTTAAAGTGTTTCAATGTTTCCTTGCACTTTTTCCCTTGTTCGTTTGTGTATTTTATTTGTAAATTAGCAATTATAAAATCTATAAAAAAATATCGTTTATTAGGTACAGCATGTGTGGTAATGTCAGTACCTACTTCAGTAGACCTTCCGACTTATTTATTACCGCGTCACATACAATCGTTAGGTAATCGGTAGATACTAATATTGTAAAGAAAAATTATTTGTATTTTAGTTTTTTTGTAATATATAAACTTAAAAAGTACTGGACTGTTATTAAAAATCACTTCCATTAATAGTAAGCTACATTATATTCAGTGACATAGGTTACTTTTATCCCAGGAAACTTGATTGTTTACAGAGATCAGAACTGCGCGTGGGTGAAAGCCGCTGCCGACTATAGTAATAATATAAAACTAGGTAGAACATTACAAATAAATAGGGAATACTCATCAACTCAAAATCAGATCAACTTACTTACAAATTTCAAAGCTCAGCTATTATGTTAATGAACGATCTCCTCC
Source organism: Blastobasis lacticolella (assembly GCA_905147135.1). Lineage (NCBI taxonomy): Eukaryota > Metazoa > Arthropoda > Insecta > Lepidoptera > Blastobasidae > Blastobasis > Blastobasis lacticolella. Next base: position 778,735 of record LR990048.1, read on the forward strand.
AAATTTTCCACACCTCGTGATCAATAGGTATTTTTTGTTTACATCTAAACTGGGAAAAAGCAACGAACACATCACTATCACACGCCCCACCCAAATTAATTTAACATATATCATGGGATCAAATAGGTAATTATGAATTGTGAAATTACTGAAACATCGAAATATTTCTAATAAAAAAGCTTTTGAAACAAGAATCTTTAACACATATTCTGTACACACCTACACACCTTATACGAGCGATAACCAGCGATTTACGAGAAACTTGAGGTAGTGGTCTAATGCACTTCACTAATATAATAAAATAACAAAACGTTTAACACGTTTAAGAGAGGTAGGGCATAGCGGGGTATCCCGTTCGAATTGGAGCCGCCCGACTGGGGAAGTACCTCCACCTTACAAAATATTGCAGCTAAACAATACTCTTTTAAATAGTGTTGTGTTTCTGCCGGTGAGTAAGGTTTCCAGTACAACGTGAGGTGGGAATTTGGGAAAACCGTGGCTTTTGCAGTGGAGGGGCATTTGTCTTTTTGCTGCCAGAGCAACGTGTCATAGAGGTGGGCAACGCATTGGCGATACTCTTGGTGTTGCTAATATCTATAGGGAGTGGTGACCACTTTCCAATAGGTGGAACGCTTGCCTGTTTGCCTACTGTATGACATAAAAAAACACAAAATATTAAATTATTTTGCAAATACATAAACTGAATCGTCTGTTGACACATTCGTGCCTGACAATCAAATTACTTGTCACGTTGACAGCAAGGCATAAATTTTATCCCTCAGGGCCACTCTACATAAGCATGAAGGTAGCTAACTGTCCAATCTCTTTGAGCTAAGAGGTAGATAAACGGACATTGTGATACCATTCGTATCAACTTTAGAGCGGTCACTAAAAGCCCGCATAGTATTTTTATTACTAATCGCTGTAGTAAATATTAAGTATAACTTAATCGAAAACAGCATAATCTCAGTCTACTCGTGTATCTATAAAAATTATGGGATAAAGGCAGGCAAATGATGGGGATAATGAACAAAAGTCAAATAAAACATTGAATAGGTACGGTATTGCCATTTTTATTTCACAATCTAGTTTCCCACATCTAGGGTTGTGGCAAGGCCGAAATTGCAGCGGCGTGACGCATCAGTTTCCCAGCCACAGGATCATTGACACCATGATATCTGAAAATAAAAAAATAATTATAGTTCCTTGATATCAATGTTTATACCTATAAGAGAAACTAAAGCGGTCCACGCTTAAGGTCTCATAATGCGCATAAAACATGGAATAGAAACCTCACAATTAGAGTTAGCCTGCGGTATTTTGGGAAGATGAAGGTACCTACGTGTATGCAACATTTTGTGTAAAAAATATTTTAGCTGATACAGACAGAAATTGCTATATTGTGGCTACTCTGATTTATTAAAATAAAAATTAGGAAACTGACAGTAAAAGTTCATAATGAAAATTTCATAATCAACCCCTTAAATCACCTATAGAAAGTCAGAAGGTAACAAATATGGCATTCATAATGTGACTCATTATTAAATTATTACTTTACCTAATGATATAATAATTACGTTAGATAAATCATTTGGCAATAAATACCTGTCTTTGATTTTCTGGTCTGCCAAAGGATCATCAGGATGAGTAGGTTTCTCATGCCGATAAGGGCACTGCTCGCCCCGCCTGCATTCTCCTTTCACCCAGAACGAACATACACGGGGCCTATTCCGCTTGTAATAAGGCGCTGTTCTCGCCAGACGCAACAATAAATCATTAGCACCCTTCGATTTTAGCGCAGAGTTTCTTGGTTGTGTGGGATCGGTTTCAGCCATTTGTCTGTCCATATTCTGTATATAGTACTCCTTATTGACTTCATTTCGTGGCAAATCGTCTTGAATTTTAAGAGCACCATCTCTAACTTGAATCGGTAAGCCATACTCAAGATCTAGGACACACGTTTGGCAAACATTCTTTAGTTTTGAACAAGTCTGACAGATCTCTGTCTTCTTGAAACGCATCTTCGCACCAGGACACCAACGAAACACAGTGAATGGTCGTGCACAGGTTTTGCATTCCTTTCCATATTTTTCTTTAGTCTGGAAATATTTAGTTAATTATAAGTTAAACAAATTATACATGTATTAGAAAGCAATAAGTCATTTAAAAAGAATGTAATTTTAAAACATACCATACGAGTGTAAGGGTTATCTCCAAGACACGTTTGACACAAAATTGGAAAGTCCTGGAAAAAAAGCGTGTTATTATAGGTAGGTACCACAAATGAGATTACATGACATTTGACATTAAGTTGTAGTGTATACTTACAGCATCCTCCCATTTCTGTCGATTGTATGCATTTGTTGATTTGGACACAGCCATCTTCACAATAACTACAAATACACTTTTTGTTTAGACTGACTTGAAATATACAAATAATCAATTAACACTGGAGCCTGATCAACTGACAAAGCTACATGCACACGACTGTAACAACTGTCGACTGTGGGTCACCAGAGCGCCGTCAAGGGTTTTATGCAGATTGAGTGCCGCGAGCAGGTAGTGCAGGTAGCGCGCCCGCGCACCGCGGCCCCTGCGCCATCTGTCGCCATCGCGGTCATGGCGGTACATATTCAGCTTGGCGGTTACTGTGGTATTTTCGATGTCGTATAGGTATCCAGCAAATTCAATGTTTTTGAAATTAAATATTAATAGATAAGTCCGTATTGACTTACAGTAGTAAAAATTATAAAGTGTGGATATGGCAATAACCGGAGGATAATCTGTCCTTGTCAGGATTTCTTGTAACCATTCTGTTATTTGGTCACTTTTAGCTTGAACGTGTACTTTAAGTTTGTCTTAATTATTAATTATGTTGAAAATTATATTTTTATATAATTAAATAATATTTTTTACAACTCACGAAAATAAACATTCCTACAGAAATCAAATTGTTTGTTATGACTTTTATGAATGACGTTCTATGACGTTTACAAATCTTGGCATAGGTCGCCATACAGAGTTTTTTTTTTTTTAATGAGCAATTCTGACTTAGTGTGTTCTTATTCTATAAGTAAATTAGCGATGGCTTTAAACAGTTATTCTTGTCAAGATCAATATTGAAAAGAGCTAAAGAACAGGGGAAACTTATTTACGTAATAGGGAAAATTAGTAACATTCATTTCGCAAATAAATAGTGGATCTATTCCTTCATGTCTTAAATGATTTTTAAATATTATGACTAGGTAGAGCTAAACCTAGATAAGGGGGTTTTATTTAACATTGCCCCCATATGTTAAGGGTGATGTCGATATCATGGTATATACAGCGGTTAGTCTTAAATCGTTGTGGGAAAAAGTTACCTAAGGCCAAGGCCAAAAATACCATACCTACGCATAAATCATAGCTTCATATAAGCAATTAAGTTAGGTTAGGATAAAACTAAGTTGTGATGTAATAAAATGTAACATGATGTAATTATTAATATTTGTTTTATTCGATATTTAATACTGTAATTGTGCTGCACTAGACTTAGGCAATTCTTAAATAAGCACCCTAAGATATTACAATGCATTTAGGAATCACAAAATCGGTATCATCTAGTTAAGAGTGTCTAGGTTTAGGTTTATGTTTCTGTTAATGTAGGTGTTGGTGCACTATTTTTTCTTGTTAGACATACAGAAGAAAACTTTTTTTTGGAATTGTTTTAAAGCGCCGTTCAACAACATTAATGGTAACTATTGTTAGAACCAGCCGTTCGGACCAATAGTTAATGCAGCACAAAAGTTGTAAGATTGCTCTAAGTAAAGTTATACAACTTCGATGATTTGTCATTTTCATACATTAACTGATTCTGAAAGTGCAGGAAAACGTAATGTAATTATTTACATATTGCTTGAACTAATGATTTGAATCAATTGACATTATTATGCGAAAGCTGTGGGGTTATTATCTTTTCTCGGTATACAATTTTAAAAACCATAGTTTTCATACTTATACGTATAAAATTTAGACTATGCTATTCTCGATTAAGTTATAATATTTAGACTGATTAGTATTAAAAATACAATGCGGGCTTTTGGCGACCGCTCTGAATACGAATGGCGTCGATAAGATAAGCTATGCGATAAGGCAACGAAAAGGGCGTGACCGTTTATCTACCTGTTCGCTCTACCAGTGCGACGAACCAAAGTTATCCAAGTCAAATAATTTCATTCTGAAAGTGCAAGAAATCATAAAATAAAGATAGATATTGCTAGAAATAGTGATATGAATCAAATTCCATTGATGCATGAAAGCTGTGAGGCTATTATCTGTTCTGCTTAAATACAAATTAAAAAATCATTTTCATACTTAAACAAAAAAATGTGTGGTCTGTACATAAATACGAATGTAATTATAATGCTTTTCGTTGTACTCTTATCTCGAACGCTTTCCATTTAAAATAAAAAAACAATGCTAATAAGCCAAGGTGACCTTTCATCTGCTTTTCTTAAAATAATTGAATACCCCTTATCACATCTCTTACCTTAAATCTTATCTATATCCTGCACCTGGCAGGCCGCAGCGAAAGTGTATTTGTAAGATATCTATATGACATAGAAAATACCACAGTAACCACCAAGCCAATAGGTGTATATGTATGTTTGCAACGGTGGTTTGAAACTGAACGTCGCCAAAACAGAGTATATGGCCAGCTGCAGCGAGGATCCCGACAATATCCGTATAGGTAACCAAACCGTCAAATACTTCGGATCCGTGATGCACGAGTCGGGCGATATCGGCCCCGATGTCAAGTCCCGAATCTCTGCAGCTTGGGCCAAATGGCGGGAACTGACGGCAGTCATCTATGACCCTAAAATCAATGTAAAGCTGAAAGGGCTTATATACAATAGTATAATTAGACCTGTGATGCTCTATGGCTGCGAGGCATGCCCAGCGCTGACGAAACACGTTCGCGAACTTCATGCCAACGAAATGAAAATGCTGCGCTTGATTTGCGGAGTTACACGGCTCGATCGAGTACGTAATAAATACATTCGTGGCAGTCTTGGCGTGAGGAATATCGCGGACAAGATCAAGGAGGCTCGCCAGCGCTGGTTTGGTCACTTGTTGCGTAAGCCTCAGGGATACGTTGGATATAGGTGACTAAACCTGCCGGTATCAGGAAAGAGGCGACGTGGGCGACTCAAGGAGTGATGGATTGACATCGCTAAGTCGGATGCGAGAGCCAACGGCTTACGACGCGAGTATGCCGAACACCGGGCGAAGTGGAGAAGAATTTGTAGGAAAGCGCACCCTGGTAGAGGCCGGGATAAGCGCTAAGGCGATTATGATGATGATAGATGTATGTGCGACAAACTTAAACGTTTTAAGATTTTTTGTTACTGTTTTTGTGACTTATTTAGCTACTGCTGGTAGGCAGGCATGATTGTTATAAGAATTAAAGTTAAACATGTCGTAATTTTCGATCCATGCAGACCGTTCCATGAAAGATTCTGAAAGAAGTGTGTATCCATACATACTATAAAACAAAGTCGCTTCTCGTCGTCAGTCGTCAGTCGTAGATACATATCTATGTACGTTAAGATCTTTTAAACTACGCTATATATCCAAAAATTAAAAATAGCATTGACTTATGTACGTAATGTTAGATTTGATTAATTAATTTTTATGTTAACGCATAATTTTCTAAGCTAACATTGTAATTTTGTTTATTGTATAATTTTTGAACGGAACTGTCAGTGTCAGTCACGGTGACGGCTTGTGTACGTTTGAAAAACGGACGCACTTTTTGAATAGCGGTCGAGCTGAGCACTTGTGCGGGATTTCGATTTATATTTGGATATAAACTAGATTGATTTGGTTTTCATGGTTTCATTTCTGAACTTACTGAGCAATTAACTTTTAGTTCAGAATTGGGATAGAACGGAATTCAAATTCCTTCCACGCCCTGTAATTCTGTGTAGTGATGGAAACAAACATTGAAGGTTAAAGTTTCAGACACAATTATGGATGACCGTGAAATGCCTGGGCCGGGTATTGGTGATCCGGTTTCGAGCCATGTCATGGATGTAGCTGAGTTTGGGCAAAGCCGCAGCAGGAGGAGCTGCAAACGGAGACGCAGTCACGCGCGGCGAAGTTCAAATAGACTACCAACCAGAGAACGAGCTTCTCGTGCACGAGTTATGAAATCAACAGTAACCCGTCCAAGGGTAAGTCGTAAACGTAGCAGTCGGTCTACATCCTCGCGAAGTACACCAGCACGTTCATCGAGCAACAGGCGTGACAGCTCAGGCGGTAGCTGTTCAAGCGGCAGACGATCTCGCGATCGGAGAAGGGAACGCAGCATAACGAGACGAGGTAGCAGATGACGTCAGCGCAGTTCTGTACGGCGTCATTCAAGGTCAAGAGGAGCAAAGCGTTCTACATCTAGAATAGAAGACAAGGGTAATTTTAAGCGTAGACCTAACATTGATAGCGGAGGTGATAATGCACCAACATTTTCTATTAAAGATGTTATGGATTTATTAAAAACAATACCTTCTTCAGCCTCGTCAAATCATAATCATTTCTCAATGAGTTCTAACGCTGTACCGGAATTCGATCCGTCTAACAAGGAACAGACTATTTCCAATTGGATAAATAAGGTTGAGGAGTGTTCAAAATTATATCAATGGAATGAGACACAGTTGATACATTATGCTCTACCTAAATTATGTGGGGTAGCGAAAGTCTGGTACCAGGGTTTACCTTCGGTTAACTTTACGTGGGAAGAATGGAGAGATAAATTAAATAAGACTTTTCCAACCATTCAAAATTATGCTCAGTTGTTGCACGAAATGTTAGACAGGAAGGTTAGATACAATGAAACATTAGAGACTTACTTTTACCATAAAATTAACTTGTTAAATCGTTGTGAGATCCAGGGAAAGAAAGCTGTAGATTGTATTATTTACGGGCTAGAGGACAAAGGCATGCGTCTCGGGGCTCAGGCTGGTAATTATTCGCAACCTGAGGATCTTTTGGCATACCTCAAGTCCATCAAGGTTGAGGATGTTAAAGATAGGAGAGCTCCTTTTCTAAATAATAGGAATAGGCGTGCGGATACACAGACGGATCAGAACAATAAGCAATCAGCGATTGTTTGCTTCAACTGTGGAGAAGCGGGTCATCCCAGTTTCAAGTGCGGCAAACCATTGGTAACATGTAACATTTGCAAAAGGTTAGGTCACCTTAGTACGAACTGTAGGCGTCTCCTTAGAAATAATCAAAATAATAAGCCCAATGAGTCTCACACTAAAAGTGTGGCTGACGTTAAGTTAGCAGGGGATTTAGATGACAAATATGTGTTATCGGTGTTGGTGAATGGCATGCCTAAAGTTGCGTATGTCGATCTTGGCTGCCAATGTACTCTGATCAGGTCGAGTGACTTTATTGAACTAGGAGTGCCGTATACTACCACTGAAACACCTTTACTAAAAGGCTTTGGAAGCTCGTTGATCAAACCTGTTGGCAAGGCAGTATTGCAGTTAAAAGTGCAAGAAGTTGTTGCAGACGTAGAAGTTCTGTTGGTTAGAGACGATTTGCTTAAACACCCAATACTTATAGGGCATACGTTCACGGAACAAAAAGGAGTCATTATGGTAAAAACAGACACCCAGATATTATTCCACGGACAAGTGCAAAATCATAACAAAACGGGCACTGACAGTTCTTGCAAGGGAGATTCTTTGACAGAGACTAAGTTAAGGTTATTGGTACAATCTGACGTTGCAGTGACAGCTGTGACTGTGGTACCTGTAGAGGTTGTTGATAACGTGACTTGCCAAGTTTTTGTTCGCGGATCGGTACGCCTAGTGGGAAAGTGTAAGATTTTCGTAATGCCGGGTGCTTACACCATACATGACGGAAAGAGCTGCGTTTTAGTAGTTAATTTAGGCACCGAAGCAGTCAAGCTGGAAAAAGGATCACTACTGACTCGTTCAGAGGTATTGCAGGAGGGTGATGTTATGGCGGTAAATAAACTTGATGTTGTAGATTCTGAACCTTTTGCGGAACAAATCAAAATCGGTTCTGAATTAGAAACTGATCATAAGACTCAGCTACATGAATTGTTATTAAAGTATCGAGACTGCTTTTCATTTGGTCTTTCAGATTTAGGATTGACTCAATTAAGTGAAATGACTATTACCCTAAAGGACACTACCCCTGTAGTCTATAGACCGTACAGGTTAGCACATACGGAAAGGCAAAAGGTAAAGGAGATGATACAAGATATGTTAGATTGTGGCATTATTACTGAATCAACTTCGTCATACGCAAGTCCCATCCTTTTGGTTCAAAAGAAGACGGGAGATCAACGCTTATGTGTTGACTACCGAGCCTTAAACTCCAAGACGGTTAAGGAACATTATCCTTTACCAAGAGTTGAGGACCAAATAGATAGACTTGGGGGACACACATTCTTCATAACATTAGACTTGGCCTCTGGGTATTACCAGATACCAATAGCATCAGAATCACAGGATAAAACGTCTTTTGTAACGCCTGATGGCCAATTTCAGTTTACGCGGATGCCATTCGGATTGGCTAACGCGCCTTCTGTTTTCCAGAAAACCATTAATAAAATGTTAAAGACAGCAAGGAATGACGTGGCATTTGCGTTCATGGATGACATTATCATTCCTGCTGATCATATAAGGGACGGCATGGAACGGCTGGAATCAGTTCTGAAATTGATTCAAGAAGCTGGGCTAACGCTGAAATTAGCAAAATGCAGATTTTTCTACACTTCAATAGATTATTTGGGGTTTGAAGTATCTAAGGAAGGTGTTAAGCCGGGACAGAAGAAATCAGAGGCGGTCGAAAAATTTAAAACTCCCGAGAATCAGCACGAAGTTCGACAGTTCGTTGGACTCGCAAGTTTTTTTCGACGATTCGTGAAAAATTTCGCGATAATAGCTAGTCCATTGACAAGGCTTTTAAAAAAAGACACAAAGTGGGAGTGGGGACAGGAGCAACAATCTGCATTTATGAATCTGAAAAGTGAATTGGTCAAAAGACCAGTGTTAGCTTTATACAATCCAGAAGCTGTTACGCAAATTCACACAGATGCTTGTAAATCAGGGATAGCTGGAATGTTGTTGCAACAAGATGATCAGGGTCGTTTTAGAGCTGTGGCTTACTATAGTCGACAGACTACTCTCGAGGAACAAAAATATCATTCGTTCGAGCTCGAGACTTTGGCCGTCATTGCCTCATTAAATCGCTTTCGAGTGTATGTTCTTGGAGTCAAATTCAGTATTGTGACTGACTGCAACGCTCTCAGAACCACCTTATCAAAGAGAGATATTATTCCTCGCATTGGAAGGTGGTGGTTGCAGTTGCAAGAGTATCACTGTGACATTGAATATCGGCCGGGACAGCGAATGGCTCACGTGGATGCGCTTAGCAGAAATGCGTTGCCAATTGGAGATGAGCCCGAACCAATATTCGATGTTTTAGCAGTAGAGTCAGAAGATTGGCTGGCAACCATGCAGAACGCAGACGAAGATACACTCAAAATAAAGAGGGTATTGGAAAGCTCAGAAACTACTCATGTGGTGGACATATCTAAGAATTACAAGCTGAAGAATGGCATGGTTTATCGTGTCGTTGATGATCAATTAAAATGGGTCGTACCTAGAGGGTTTCGCTGGCAGCTGTTAAAGAAAAACCACGACGAATTGGGGCATTTTGGCACAGAGAAAACTCTAGAAAAATTAAAAAGCTTATATTGGTTTCCCAAAATGAACAAATTCGTGCGTAAATATGTACAAGCTTGTCTTGAATGTTCATTTCATAAAATTCCAGCAGGCAAGAAACAGGGTATGCTACATCCCATTCCCAAAATAGACGAACCCTTCCACACAGTCCATATGGACCACTTGGGTCCATTTGTTAAGAGCAAGTCGAGAAATACGTATCTTTTAGTCATCATTGATGCCTATACGAAGTATATTAATCTTTATCCGGTTCGAAATACTAAGAGCAAGAGTACGCTCAAAGTTTTGAACAGGTATTTTAGTTTATTTGGGGTACCTTGTCGAATAATTAGTGACCGTGGGACTTCATTCACAAGTAAGTCATTCAAAGATTTTATAACAAAACAAGGGATACGTCACGTTCTCAATTCAGTTGCAACACCTAGGGCCAATGGTCAGGTGGAACGATATAACCGGACAATTTTGGCTGCGATTGCAACTAAAAACCATAACTGCCTTGAGAATGAATGGGATCAACATGTAAATGATGTCCAATTAGGATTAAACACAACAATTAATAAGAGTACGGGTAAAAGTCCATCAGAGGTGTTGTTTGGTTTAAGGATCAGAGCTAAGGGGGATGGACTCGTTGCATCTTTATTAGATCGGGATGAAGAACAAAACATTTCTTTAGATGAAGTCAGGAAAAAGGTGAATGAAAATATAGCTAAGTCTCAGGAAAAACAAAAAGAAAGGTTTGATAGAGGTCGCAAGGAGGCTAAGAAGTTCAAGGTAGGGGATTTAGTAAGGATTGAGAGGGATATTGCTAGTAACAATGGAAAATCAAGAAAACTCTTACCTAAGGTACACGGACCATATAGAGTAATAAAAACTTTAGATAATGACAGGTACATAGTTGAGGACACACCTTTAACCAGAAAACAGAATAGACGCTATAAAGGGGTAATTTCTGTTGATAAAATGTATCCGTGGTTGACTTTCGTGGATACATTCAGTGATTCAGATAGTAATGGGAGTGTAGGCGAGAACGACGGTATTGACAAAAATAACGAAATGTTAGGTAACAGTGAGGAGGCTGATGTTGGTATAGTTGATAAAGGAATAGAGGAAATAGGAGATATTTGAATTAATTTGTAAATATAAGTCGAGTAGGCGATTCCAAATGTTAAGGACTTGGAATAGTATGAATTGTTGTATATATAAGTTAATTATGAGGCCAAGAAGCCAAAATAGGAATACTTGGATTTGTATAGTGATTTTTGTCGCACATGAGGCCGAGAAGCCAAATGATGAGTGCTTTTGTTAGCGAAGTTAAGGTTTAGCACGAATGAGGCCGAAAAGCCAAATGATGAGTGCTTTTGTTTGCGAAGTTAAGGGTTAGCACAAATGAGGCCGATAAGCCAAATGATGAGTGCTTTTGTTAGCGAAGTTAAGGGTTAGCACAAATGAGGCCGATAAGCCAAATGATGAGTGCTTTTGTTAGCGAAGTTAAGGGTTAGCACAAATGAGGCCGAGAAGCCAAATGATGAGTGCTTTTGTTAGCGAAGCTAAGGGTTAGCACAAATGAGGCCGATAAGCCAAATGATGAGTGCTTTTGTTAGCGAAGTTAAGGGTTAGCACAAATGAGGCCGATAAGCCAAATGATGAGTGCTTTTGTTAGCGAAGTTAAGGGTTAGCACAAATGAGGCCGAGAAGCCAAATGATGAGTGCTTTACTCTAAACTATTTATTGTATGCGCAAATGAGGCAGAAAAGACAAGCTACTAGTTTATGGAATTGTGATTGTCTCGCACATTGAGGCCAAGAAGCCAAATTGGGAGTGCGTTAGACTACAGGATCTAATAATACTTTGTACGAAAATATTCTTAAGTACTAGTGATTTATAAGTTTATTTAGTTTATTGTGGAACAATAATGTTAATCAGATGGCCGAGAGTAAAAATTAAATAAGTTAATAGTTAGAAATTATTATAGTGTAATGTTATTTTTGTTTTGGTATACGTGTAATAAAATAAACTTAGAATAGAATTTTAGTTTGTTTAAAAAAAAAAAAAATTTGTTTGCAATAGTAAATTAAATTGTAATAAAAGTTGTATTAACATTTCGTAAATAGGAATTTGCGGTTATGAAAAAGATATGGTTATAGATGATAGTAATGAATGTTTGTATAATATTTATAAAATTAACGAGAGGACTCGTTTCAATCAGTATGGCCGACTGTTAGATTTGATTAATTAATTTTTATGTTAACGCATAATTTTCTAAGCTAACATTGTAATTTTGTTTATTGTATAATTTTTGAACGGAACTGTCAGTGTCAGTCACGGTGACGGCTTGTGTACGTTTGAAAAACGGACGCACTTTTTGAATAGCGGTCGAGCTGAGCACTTGTGCGGGATTTCGATTTATATTTGGATATAAACTAGATTGATTTGGTTTTCATGGTTTCATTTCTGAACTTACTGAGCAATTAACTTTTAGTAAGTAAGACCATCTACATTACTACACGTAACTAACACCTACACAAGTAAAAGCACACCAACATTGATTCCCGGGGTATTGTTATCAAAGCGGTTCTATTTTCGGTTAAGTTGTAAAACTAAGATTTTTAGTAAAATAATCCTATGCGGGAGCTTATGGTGAAAAGCTCTAAAGATGATACGAAAGGCATCACAATAGTATGCGGAGGATGATAATAAGAATAACAGTAGTCGCTTGGATAACTAACTAGAATAAGAAATTTAATTTAATTTAAATGTGTCGAAATATCTCCGTCTCAGTCACACACGCGCTGGCAAAGCTGAGACAAAGAGATTGGAAAGTTAGCTCCCTTCATGCCAGTCTATAGAGAGGGCTGTGACAGCTTTTTCATATAAAATATGCGTGCCAGGTCAGAGACAAAAAATAATGAAATCTCTCAGAAATCAGCAGACAATAAAAAGGGTTGTCCTCTCTGTCGATATTTTCTTTCGATGTATTGTAATAAGTGATATTATTGATATCGATGTAATAATATTAATTCTAAAGTCATCACCATCCCGACATAAGTAGGTACTTGGCATAGTAAGATACTTTCCCTTAAAGTGTTTCAATGTTTCCTTGCACTTTTTCCCTTGTTCCTTTAAATAACCAATTATAAAATCTTTAAAAAAATATCGTTTATTAGGTACAGCATGTGTGGTAACGTCCTTAGTAGACCTTCCGACTTATTTATTACCGCGTCACATACAATCGTTAGGTAATCGGTAGATACTAATATTGTAAAGAAAAAAGATTAGTATTTTTGTTTGTTTGTAATATATAAACTTAAAAAGTACTGGACTGTTATTAAAAATCACTTCCATTAATAAGAAGCTACATTATATTCAGTGACATAGGTCACTTTAATCCCGGGAAAGTTGATTGTTTACAGAGATCAGAACTGCGCGTGGGTTTAAGCCGCTGCCGACTAGTTATAATGGAAAACTAGGTAGAATATTACACAGAAATAGGGAAAACTCATCAACTCAAAATCAGATCAACTTACTTACAAATTTCAAAGCTCAGCTATTATGTTAATGAACGATCTCCCCCAATTTTTCCACTCCTCGTGATCAAAAGGTATTTTTTGTTTACATCGAAACTGGGAAAAAGCAACGAACACATTACTATCACACGCCCCACCCAAATTAGTTTAACATATATCATGGGATCAAATAGGTAATTATGAATTGTGAAATTACTGAAACCTCGAAATATTTCTAATAAAAAGGTTTTGAAACAAGAATCTTTAACACATATTCTGTACACACCTACACACCTTATACGAGCGATAACCAGCGACTTACGAGAAACTTGAGGTAGTGGTCTAATGCACTTCACTAATATAATAAAATAACAAAACGTTTAACACGTTTAAGAGAGGTAGGGCATAGCGGGGTATCCCGTTCGAATTGGAGCCGCCCGACTGGGGAAGTACCTCCACCTTACAAAATATCGCAGCTAAACAATACTCTTTTAAATAGTGTTGTGTTTCTGCCGGTGAGTAAGGTTTCCAGTGCACCGTGAGGTGGGAATTTGGGAAAACCGTGGCTTTTGCAGTGGAGGGGCATTTGTCTTTTTGCTGCCAGAGCAACGTGTCATAGAGGTGGGCAACGCATTGGCGATACTCTTGGTGTTGCTAATATCTATAGGGAGTGGTGACCACTTTCCAATAGGTGGAACGCTTGCCTGTTTGGCTACTGTATGACATAAAAAAACACAAAATATTAAATTATTTTGCAAATACATAAACTGAATCGTCTGTTGACACATTTGTGCCTGACAATCAAATTACTTGTCGCGTTGACAGCAAGGCATAAATTTTATCCCTCAGGGCCACTCTACATAAGCATGAAGGTAGCTAACTGTCCAATCTATTTGAGCTAAGAGGTAGATAAACGGACATTGTGATACCATTCGTATCAACTTTAGAGCGGTCACTAAAAGCCCGCATAGTATTATTATTACTCATCGCTGTAGTAAATATTAAGTATAACTTAATCGAAAACAGCATAATCACAGTCTACTCGTGTATCTATAAAAATTATGGGATAAAGGCAGGCAAATGATGGGGATAATGAACAAAAGTCAAATAAAACATTGAATAGGTACGGTATTGCCATTTTTATTTCTTAATCTAGTTTCCCACGTTTAGGGTTGTGGCAAGGCCGAAATTGCAGCGGCGTGACGCATCAGTTTCCCAGCCACAGGATCATTGACACCATGATATCTGAAAATAAAAAAATAATTATAGTTCCTTGATATCAATGTTTATACCTATAAGAGAAACTAAAGCGGTCCACGCTTAAGGTCTCATAATGCGCATAAAACATGGAATAGAAACCTCACAATTAGAGTTAGCCTGCGGTATTTTGGGAAGATGAAGGTACCTATGTGTATGCAACATTTTGTGTAAAAAATATTTTAGCTGTTACAGACAGAAATTGCTATATGTGGCTACTCTGATTTATTAAAATAAAAATTAGGAAACTGACAGTAAAAGTTCATAATGAAAATTTCATAATCAACCCCTTAAATCACCTATAGAAAGTCAGAAGGTAACAAATATGGCATTCATAATGTGACTCATTATTAAATTATTACTATACCTAATGATATAATAATTACGTTAGATAAATCATTTGGCAATAAATACCTGTCTTTGATATTCTGGTCTGCCAAAGGATCATCAGGATAAGTAGGTTTCTCATGCCGATAAGGGCACTGCTCGCCCCGCCTGCATTCTCCTTTCACCCAGAACGAACATACACGGGGCCTATTCCGCTTGTAATAAGGCGCTGTTCTCGCCAGACGCAACAATAAATCATTAGCACCCTTCGATTTTAGCGCAGAGTTTCTTGGTTGTGTGGGATCGGTTTCAGCCATTTGTCTGTCCATATTCTGTATATAGTACTCCTTATTGACTTCATTTCGTGGCAAATCGTCTTGAATTTTAAGAGCACCATCTCTAACTTGAATCGGTAAGCCATACTCAAGATCTAGGACACACGTTTGGCAAACATTCTTTAGTTTTGAACAAGTCTGACAGATCTCTGTCTTCTTGAAACGCATCTTCGCACCAGGACACCAACGAAACACAGTGAATGGTCGTGCACAGGTTTTGCATTCCTTTCCATATTTTTCTTTAGTCTGGAAATATTTAGTTAATTATAAGTTAAACAAATTATATATGTATAAGAAAGCAATAAGTCATTTAAAAAGAATGTAATTTTAAAACATACCATACGAGTGTAAGGGTTATCTCCAAGACACGTTTGACACAAAATTGGGATATCCTGGAAAAAAAAGCGTGTTATTATAGGTAGGTACCACAAATGAGATTACATGACATTTGACATTAAGTTTTAGTGTATACTTACAGCATCCTCCCATTTCTGTCGATTGTATGCATTTGTTGATTTGGACACAGCCATCTTCACAATAACTACAAATACACTTTTTGATTAGACTGACTTGAAATATACAAATAATCAATTAACACTGGAGCCTGATCAACTGACAAAGCTACATGCACACGACTGTAACAACTGTCGACTGTGGGTCACCAGAGCACCGTCAAGGGTTTTATGCAGATTGAGTGCAGCGAGCAGGTAGTGCAGGTATCACGCCCGCGCACCGCGGCCCCTGCCCCCTCGCCATCGCGGTCATGGCGGTACATAATCAGCTTGGCGGTTACTGTGGTATTTTCGATGTCGTATAGGTATCTAGCAAATTCAATTCTCTTCGAAATTAAATATTAATAGATTAGTCCGTATTGACTTACAGTAGTAAAAATTATAAAGTGTGGATATGGCAATAACCGGAGGATAATCTGTCCTTGTCAGTCTTTCTTGTAAACATCCATTTATTTGGTCACTTTTAGCTTTACCTTGTACTTTTAGTTTGTCTTAATTATTAATTATGTTGAAAATTATCTCTCGCACTTCCTTTTAATTGTTTTGCCCATTGCTGAATAATATTTTTCATAACTCACGAAAATGAACATTCCTACAGAAATCAAATTGTTTGTTATGACTTATAAGAATGACGTTCTATGACGTCTAAAAATCTTGGCATAGGTCGCCATACAGAGATTTTGATTTTATTTTTTTATAAGAAATTCTGACTTAGTGTTGTCTTATTCTATAAGTAAATTAGCGATGGCTTTAAAAAGTTATTCTTGTCAAGATCAATATTGAAAAGAGCTACAGAACAGGTGAAACTTATTTAGGTAATAGGGAAAATTAGTAACATTCATTTCGCAAATAAATAGTGGATCTATTCCTTTTTTTTTTTTTTTTTTTTTTTTTTTTATTGTAGGATATCCAACAGCACAATTTACATTTCATGTATAACAATAGTTCATGTATATTTTATATAAGCCAATAACAGGATATCACAACGAGTTTAAACAATTGTACGATTAACAAAGCAGACGTATGCCATCTTAAAGTAAAAGCAACAATTACAAAAAATTACAAAAACAAAAAAGAAAAGTAAAAGCAAAATGGTGCTAAAGTGTAGGGTTGATATTTAATATAAGTATTAAGTATACAGCATATAATACATAATATTAATACACAAATAATTGGATAATTGAATAGATACAAAATACATAATTACACATTATACTTACTAAAGAATTTATCTATCTATCTACTTATATGTATGAGAGTAGGCTCATTCAGGCACGTACCTTCCGAGTGTTAACTTTATCCCTTTAGTGGATCTAACCTATATTTTAGTATATCCATGATATTTTTTCTAAACGTGGGCTTAGATAGTGCAAAAATATCTACCTCGGAGAACATTTCGTTGTACGTTCTTGCCACTCGTGAGAAAAATTCGTTTTGACCATAATTGGTTCGACTAGTGGGCACATTCAGCAGTCTGTAAGATGATTGTCTTAAGCGACGATGTGGTGCATTTATGCAAATCAGAGAAGTTAGACAGGGACAGTTTAAATTTGAGTTAATTACGTCATGTAGGAACAAATTATCAAGAAGAATACGTCTATCTTTCAATGTTAGTAATCCATGATAACTACAAGCACTTTCGTACGAGTCAAAACTTCTTTTTGATTTGAAATTTAAGTACTTGATAAATATAGTTTGTATTCGTTCGATTTTCTTTATGTAAATGTTGTATTTCGGGTTCCAAATTACGCTTGCAAATTCTAATATGCTACGAACGTACGCATAATAAATTACTTTAATGCACGACATATTAGTAAATGGCTTGCATATCCTCATTACGAATCCTAGATTTCTATAGGCACGATTAATAATTCCATTGATGTGCTTATCGAAAATCAATTTACTGTCCAGCGTTAACCCCAGATCACGCACTTCAGAGACTCTTTGGATTTCGTGATCGTTGATAAAGTATGCATGAGTAATAGGTTTTGTATTACGTGTGAACGTAACAACCACACATTTGCTGATGTTAACGTTTATTCTGTTACGACTATAATACTCTGCTAGCCTGTTTAAGTCCTCTTGTAAATACAAACAGTCCATTGCTGTATTTACTTTCATAAATACCTTTTTGTCGTCTGCATATAAAAGGTAGTTTGAATATTTAAAACATGTATCTATGTCGTAGAGATAAGCGTTGTAGAGCAGAGGACCCAAATGGGAGCCCTGGGGGACGCCAGAAGGAATAGTGACAAAATTGGATTTATGACTGCCCACAACGACAGCCTGCCGCCTATTAAAGACATATGAAGTGAACCATCTGTGAAGATCTCCATGGATGCCTAGAGATTGTAATTTCATTAACAGAATGACGTGATCCACACGGTCGAACGCTTTTTCGAAATCCGTGTATATCACGTCAATCTGCGAGTGTTGATCCATGTTTCTTAAAGTGTAATGTAAAAATTCACTCAGATTGGTATTAACCGACCTCTTTTTTAAAAACCCGTGTTGTTTGTCGGTAATGTTCTCCGATATCGTAGAGTAAACTGTATCATAAACAATTTTTTCAAATAGTTTGGCAATAGTGTTTAGTTCAGATATAGGGCGGTAATTAGGTATAACGCACTTCGAACCTTTCTTATGGATTGGGATGATATATGCCTCCTTCCATATGATAGGAAAAACTCCCTTCTGAATTGAGCGATTAAACAAAATCGATATTGGTTCGGATATTGTGTCGGCGCATTTCACCAAAAAGATTGGGGGTATATTATGACTGCCTGGTCCCTTATTTAGGTCTAGTTTTAAAATGTATTTACTAACTATATCTTTAGTAATAGAGACTGTGTGCACATAGCCATTGTCTCCAGATGGAGGTGGCTTTAAATACATGTCGGGTGAAAAGGAAGAATTGGTATTGAAGACACTGTAAAAAAACTTTCCAAAACCCTCACAAATATCAGCAGCATTGCTAAATTTTTCAAAGCCATCAGTCATGGTCTTAGGATATCCAGTGTCACCGCGGACACCCCGCATAGATTTAGCGTAGTGCCATATCAATTTTGGATCACGTTTTAGACTTTCTTGGGAGGTTTCAACATATTCTCTCAAACAAAGGTCCATCATTTTCTTCTGTCTCGCTCTCAGGTAGGAGAATTCGTCATAATCACGAGGATTACGATATTTTTTCCATTTTCTATGCACTTTGTATTTTTCTTTAATTAACTTTTTTAAATTAGTTGTAAACCAAATAGGAAAGGAATTTGAATTTCGGACAAATTTTAATGGAACATGTCGATATATAATATCATTCACGCACTCATAAAAGGTGTCTGTGGCATCTTCCACACTGGTACATTGATCCTCAGGATTCAATCTATGTTTCCAATCAATGCGCTCCAATTCCTTGTTTATTGCATTGTAATCGGCTTTATGGAAGTTAAATTTACTTGTAATATTATCAACTAAAGGTGGCACGAAAATGTCACGAGCCTCCAAGCATATTGCTGGATGGAAACCATCTTCCCCAACCAGGGGGAAATCAGACGGACTAACATGAATAAAAAAATTGGTGAATGCCAGATCAAGTATGTTGCCATGTGAGTTACTAAAACTGTTACGTTGTTCTACACCCAGTACATGAAACTCATCCAACAGTCTCTGAGCCGCTTCTTGCGTACGAGTGTACCCTATGTGCAGGAGAGCAGGCTCCGAGCTTGACCTTCATGTCTTAAATGATTTTTAAATATTATGACTAGGTAGAGCTTAACCTAGATAAGGGGGTTTTATATAACATTGCCCCCATATGTTAAGGATGATGTCGGTATCATGGTATATATGTCGCAGCCATCTGGTTAAATCAGCCATTTAATGAGAAGGCTAGTCCGTTAATGAAACGCCGGCATTCAATTGAATGACTAGGCCGATCGCTGATTTTACTAGCTTCACTCAACGTTTAACTAGTTGGCTTATTAAAGACAGCCCTTCGGAGACGGCTGAAGTAAATTCAGGCAGGTGATTTAAATTTAGTTCAAATTTTATCTACTGCTGCGCTGGTAGTCACCAAAACAAATCTGGCGTCAGACAGCTCGCACGGCAAGCTCGTCGTTTTAACTAAATTTAAAATGTGGTACATGTTTTTAAGTAAGAATTGAGATAACTTTAAGTATTCTTACTGTTACGGGTCTGGGTGTTCTATGTATAATAAGTATGTATTTAAAAAGTATATAAGTAGTTTATCAGTTACCTAGCACCCATAACACAAGCTTTGCTTACTTTGGGGCTAGATGGTGCTGTGTGAATTTGTCAACGATTATTTTTTTTTTATTTATCTTAATTCTTTACGATAACTGAATATGTTCATTTTCTTTTTATACTTACCTTAAATTAGAAACAAATGCCAAACTTTCGTGTCAATATTATAAAATAGGACTATAGTGCACTGTTGCTATTGTTCCTACTACATAGTTACAAGTAGTAAATAAGTTATAAATTTAAAGTTTCATTAAATACTTTTACTTAGTTAAATACGGTTATAGGTACCTACTCGCAATACAATTAATTGTATACCTACTTATTGAATATCTTGCGACTATTAGTACTCGACTCAATGTTTTATTATATAAAAGTGATCTTCATTAATTCATTATTTTTTATCTTAAATAAAGTTTATCATTTATGTTGCGAACCTATGGTCACTCTAACCAACCATCTGTATACCCTTTAACAAAATGGCTAAATAACGTTCAGCCAAGTAGTTAAACGTTACATTCAACAACTTGGCTGGTTATACTTTAGTCATTTAATTAAATGCCGGCGTATGATCAACGGACTAGCCTTCTAATTAAATGGCTGATTTAACCAGTTGGCTGCGACATATACAGCGGTTAGTCTCAAATCGTTGTGGGAAAAAGTTACCTAAGGCCAAGGCCATAAATACCATACCTACGCATATATCATAGCTTCATATAAGCAATTAAATTAGGTTAGGATAAAACTAAGTTGTGATGTAATAAAATGTAACATGATGGAATTATTAATATTTGTTTTATTCGATATTTAATACTGTAATTGTGCTGAACTAAACTTAGGCGATTCTTAAATAAGCACCCTAAGATATTACAATGCATTTAGGAATCACAAAATCGGTATCATCTAGTTAAGAGTGTCTAGGTTTAGGTTTATGTTTCTGTTAATGTAGGTGTTGGTGCACTATTTTTTCTTGTTAGACATACAGAAGAAAACATTTTTTTGGGAATTGTTTTAAAGCGCCGTTCAACAACATTAATGGTAACTATTGTTAGAACCAGCCGTTCGGACCAATAGTTAATGCAGCACAAAAGTTGTAAGATTGCTCTGAGTAAAGATTAATTGATTCTGAAAGTGCAGGAAAACGTAATGTAATTATTTATATATTGCTTGAACTAATGATTTGAATCAATTGACATTATTATGCGAAAGCTGTGGGGTTATTGTCTTTTCTCGGTATACAATTTTAAAAACCATAGTTTTCATACTTATACGTATAAAATTTAGACTATGCTGTTCTCGATTAAGTTATAATATTTAGACTGATTAGTATTAAAAATACAATGCGGGCTTTTGGCGACCGCTCTGAATACGAATGGCGTCGATAAGATAAGCTATGCGATAAGGCAACGAAAAGGGCGTGACCGTTTATCTACCTGTTCGCTCTACCAGTGCGACGAACCAAAGTTATCCAAGTCAAATAATTTCATTCTGAAAGTGCAAGAAGTCATAAAATAAAGATAGATATTGCTAGAAATAGTGATATGAATCAAATTCCATTGATGCATGAAAGCTGTGAGGCTATTATCTGTTCTGCTTAAATACAAATTAAAAAATCATTTTCATACTTAAACAAAAAAAATGTGTGGTCTGTACATAAATACGAATGTAATTATAATGCTTTTCGCTTATAGGCCAAGGATGACCTTTTATCTGCTTTTCTTAAAATAATTGAATACCCCTTATCACATCTCTTACCTTAAATCTTATCTATATCATGCACCTGGCAGGCCGCAGCGAAAGTGTATTTGTAAGGTATCTATATGACATCGAAAATACCACAGTAACCACCAAGCCAATTAGGTGTATATGTATGTTTGCAACGGATGTTTGAAAATAAACGTCGCCAAAACAGAGTATATGGCCAGCTGCAGCGAGGATCCCGACAATATCCGTATAGGTAATCAAACCGTTAATGGAACAGATAAATGTAAATACTTCGGATCCGTGATGCACGAGTCTGGCGATATCGGCCCCGATGTCAAGTCCCGAATCCCTGCAGCTTAAGCCAAATGGCGGGAACTGACGGCAGTCATCTATGACCCTAAAATCAATGTAAAGCTGAAAGGGCTTATATACAATAGTATAATTAGACCTGTGATGCTCTATGGCTGCGAGGCATGCCCAGCGCTGACGAAACACGTTCGCGAACTTCATGCCAACGACATGAAAATGCTGCGCTTGATTTGCGGAGTTACACGGCTCGATCGAGTATGTAATGAATACATTCGTGGCAGTCTTGGCGTGAGGGATATCGCGGACAAGATCGAGGAGGCTCGCCAGCACTGGTTTGGTCACGTATTGCGTAAGCTTCAGGGATACGTTGGATATAGGTGACTAAACCTGTCGGTATCAGGAAAGAGACGACGTGGGCGACCCAAGAAGCGATGGATTGACATCGCTGAGTGGGATGCGAGAGCCAACGGCTTACGACGCGAGGATGCCGAACACCGGGCGAAGTGGAGAAGAATTTGTTGGAAAGCGGACCCTGGTAGAGGCCGGGATAAGCGCTAGGACGATTATGATGATGATAGATGTATGTGCGACAAACTTAAACGTTTAAAGATTTTATGTTACCGTTGTTGTGACTTATTTAGTTTCTGCTGGTAGGCAGGCATGATTGTTATAAGAATTAAGGTTTAAAGTGTCGTAATTTTCGATCCATGCAAACCGTTCAATGAAATATTCTGAAAGAAGTGTGTATCCATACATACTATAAAACAAAGTCGCTTTCCGTCGTCAGTCCTCAGTCGTAGACACATATCTTTGTACGTTAAGATCTTTTAAACTTCGCTACGAATAAAAATAATAAAATGATTAATTATATATCCAAAATTTAAAAAAAGCATTCACTTATTTACGTAAGTAAGACCATCTACATTACGACACGTAACTAACACCTACACAAGTAAAACCACACCAACATTGATTCCCGAGGTATTGTTTTTTTATTTTTATAAAAGACAAGGCAGGCATTTGACCGCCATGTCACCTGTTGGTAAGAGATGATGCGGCCAAAGATGAAGCATGCCCGTTTTGGAACAGCCTATTCACTCTAGCCTTAAAGGCATCCAGATTATATTCATCAGGGAACACACTCGCAGGCAATGCGTTCTGTTCTTTAGCCGTACGCATTATTAGGGTGGAGCCTAAGCGGTTCGCGCGGATAGCTGTATAATACTAAGATTATTAGTAAAAAAAATCCTATGCGGGCGCTTTTGGTGAAAAGCTTTAAAGTTGATACGAAAGGCATCACAATAGTATGCGGAGGATGATAATAAGAATAACAGTAGTCGCTTGGATAACTAACTAGCCGCCCGACTGGGGAAGTACCTCCACCTTACAAAATACCGCAGCTAAACAATACTCTTTTAAATAGTGTTGTGTTTCTGCCGGTGAGTAAGGTTTCCAGTGCACCGTGAGGTGGGAATTTGGGAAAACCGTGGCTTTTGCAGTGGAGGGGCATTTGTCTATTTGCTGCCAGAGCAACGTGTCATAGAGGTGGGCAACGCATTGGCGATACTCTTGGTGTTGCTAATATCTATAGGCAGTGGTGACCACTTTCCAATAGGTGGAACGCTTCCCTGTTTGCCTACTGTATGACATAAAAAAACACAAAATATTAAATTATTTTGCAAATACATAAACTGAATAGTTTGTTGACACATTTGTGTCTGACAATCAAATTCCTTGTCACGTTGACAGCAAGGCATAAATTTTATCCCTCAGGGCCACTCTACATAAGCATGAAGGTAGCTAACTGTACAATCTCTTTGAGCTAAGAGGTAGATAAACGGACATTGTGATACCATTCGTATCAACTTCAGAGCGGTCACTAAAAGCCCGCATAGTACTTTTATTACTAATCGCTGTAGTAAATATTAAGTATAACTTAATCGAAAACAGCATAATCTCAGTCTACTCGTGTATCTATAAAAATTATGGGATAAAGGCAGGCAAATGATGGGGATAATGAACAAAAGTCAAATAAAACATTGAATAGGTACGGTATTGCCCTTTTAATTTCACAATCTAGTTTCCCACGTCTAGGGTTGTGACAGTGTTCTCCTCGGGTCTCGGGGCAAGGCCGAAATTGCAGCGGCGCGACGCATCAGTTTCCCAGCCACAGGATCATTGACACCATGATATCTGAAAATAAAAAAATAATTATAGTTTCTTGATATCAATGTTTAGACCTATAAGAGAAGCTAAAGCGGTCCACGCTTAAGGTTTCATAATGCGCTCAAAACATGGAATAGAAACCTAACAATTAGAGTTAGCCTGTGATATTTTGGGAAGATGAAGGTACCTATGTGTATGCAACATTATAAAAAATATTTTAGCTGATACAGACAGAAATTGCTATATGTGGCTACTCTGATTTATTAAAATAAAAATTAGGAAACTGACAGTAAAAATTCATAATGCAAATTTCATAATCAACATATGGCATTCATAATGTGACTCATTATTAAATTATTACTATACCTAATGGTATAATAATTACGTTAGATAAATCATTTGGCAATAAATACCTGTCTTTGATATTCTGGTCTGCCAAAGGATCATCAGGATGAGTAGGTTTCTCATGCCGATAAGGGCACTGCTCGCCCCGCCTGCATTCTCCTTTCACCCAGAACGAACATACACGGGGCCTATTCCGCTTGTAATAAGGCGCTGTTCTCGCCAGATGCAACAATAAATCATTGGCACCCTTCGATTTTAGCGCAGAGTTTCTTGGTTGTGTGGGATCGGTTTCAGCCATTTGTCTGTCCAAATTCTGTATATAGTACTCCTTATTGACTTCGTTTCGTGGCAAATCGTCTTGAATTTTAAGAGCACCATCTCTAACTTGAATCGGTAAGCCATACTCAAGATCTAGGACACACGTTTGGCAAACATTCTTCAGTTTTGAACAAGTCTGACAGATCTCTGTCTTCTTGAAACGCATCTTCGCACCAGGACACCAACGAAACACAGTGAATGGTCGTGCACAGGTTTTGCATTCTTTTCCATATTTTTCTTGAGTCTGGAAATATTTAGTTAATTATAAGTTAAACAAATTATTCATGTATTAGAAAGCAATAAGTCATTTAAAAAGAATGTAATTTTAAAACATACCATACGAGTGTAAGGGTTATCTCCAAGACACGTTTGACACAAAATTGGGAAGTCCTGGAAAAAAAAGCGTGTTATTATAGGTAGGTACCACAAATGAGATTACATGACATTTGACATTAAGTTGTAGTGTATACTTACAGCATCCTCCCATTTCTGTCGATTGTATGCATTTGTTGATTTGGACACAGCCATCTTCACAATAACTACAAATACACTTTTTGTTTAGACTGACTTGAAATATACAAATAATCAATTAACACTGGAGCCTGATCAACTGACAAAGCTACATGCACACGACTGTAACAACTGTCGACTGTGGGTCACCAGAGCACCGTCAAGGGTTTTATGCAGATTGAGTGCAGCGAGCAGGTAGTGCAGGTAGTGCGCCCGCGCACCGCGGCCCCTGCCCCCTCGCCATCGCGGTCATGGCGGTACATAATCAGCTTGGCGGTTACTGTGGTATTTTCGATGTCGTATAGGTATCTAGCAAATTCAATTCTCTTCGAAATTAAATATTAATAGATTAGTCCGTATTGACTTACAGTAGTAAACATTATAAAGTGTGGATATGGCAATAACCGGAGGATAATCTGTCCTTGTCAGTCTTTCTTGTAAACATCCATTTATTTGGTCACTTTTAGCTTTACCTTGTACTTTTAGTTTGTCTTAATTATTAATTATGTTGAAAATTATCTCTCGCACTTCCTTTTAATTGTTTTGCCCATTGCTGAATAATATTTTTCATAACTCACGAAAATTCCTACAGAAATCAAATTGTTTGTTATGACTTATAAGAATGACGTTCTATGACGTCTGAAAATCTTGGCATAGGTCGCCAAACAGAGATTTTGATTTTATTTTTTTATAAGAAATTCTGACTTAGTGTTGTCTTATTATATAAGTAAATTAGCGATGGCTTTAAAAAGTTATTCTTGTCAAGATCAATATTGAAAAGAGCTACAGAACACCTGAAACTTATTTAGGTAATAGGGAAAATTAGTAACATTCATTTCGCAAATAAATAGTGGATCTATTCCTTCATGTCTTAAATGATTTTTAAATATTATGACTAGGTAGAGCTTAACCTAGATAAGGGGGTTTTATATAACATTGCCCCCATATGTTAAGGATGATGTCGATATCATGGTATATACAGCGGTTAGTCTCAAATCGTTGTGGGAAAAAGTTACCTAAGGCCAAGGCCATAAATACCATACCTACGCATATATCATAGCTTCATATAAGCAATTAAATTAGGTTAGGATAAAACTAAGTTGTGATGTAATAAAATGTAACATGATGGAATTATTAATATTTGTTTTATTCGATATTTAATACTGTAATTGTGCTGCACTAGACTTAGGCAATTCTTAAATAAGCACCCTAAGATATTACAATGCATTTAGGAATCACAAAATCGGTATCATCTAGTTAAGAGTGTCTAGGTTTAGGTTTATGTTTCTGTTAATGTAGGTGTTGGTGCACTATTTTTTCTTGTTAGACATACAGAAGAAAACATTTTTTTGGGAATTGTTTTAAAGCGCCGTTCAACAACATTAATGGTAACTATTGTTAGAACCAGCCGTTCGGACCAATAGTTAATGCAGCACAAAAGTTGTAAGATTTCTCTGAGTAAAGTTATACAACTTTGATGATTTGTCATTTTCATACATTAATTGATTCTGAAAGTGCAGGAAAACGTAATGTAATTACATATATATTGCTTGAACTAATGATCTGAATCATTTGACATTATTATGCGAAAGCTGTGGGGTTATTATCTGTTCTGTTATACAATTTTAAAAACCATCATTTTCATACCTATACGTATAAAATTGAGACTATGCTATTCTCGATGAAGTTATAATATTTAGACTGATTAGTATTAAAAATACAATGAGGGCTTTTGGAGACCGCTCTGAATACGAATGGCGTCACAATAGTACGCGGCGACGATAAGATAAGCTATGCGATAAGGCAACGAAAAGGGCGTGACCGTTTATCTACCTGTTCGCTCTACCAGTGCGACGAACCAAAGTTATCCAAGTCAAATAATTTCATTCTGAAAGTGCAAGAAGTCATAAAATAATGATAGACAGTGCTAGAAATAGTGATATGAATCAAATTCCATCGATGCATGAAAGCTGTGAGGCTATTATCTGTTCTGCTTAAATACAAATTAAAAAATCATTTTCATACTAAAACGAAAAAAAATGTGTGGTCTGTACATAAATACGAATGCAAATATAATGCTTTTTGTTGGACTCTTATCTCGAACGCTTTCCATTAAAAATAAAAAAAACAATACTTATAGGCCAAGGATGACCTTTTATCTACTTTTCTTAAATAATTGAATACCCCTTATCACATCTCTTACCTTAAATATTATCTATATCCTGCACCTGGCAGGCCGCAGCGAAAGTGTATTTGTAAGATATCTATATGACATCGAAAATACCACAGTAACCATTAAGCCAATTAGGTGTATATGTATGTTTGCAACGGTGGTTGGAAACTGAACGTCGCCAAAACAGAGTATATGGCCAGCTGCAGCGAGGATCCGTATAGGTAACCAAACCGTCAAATACTTCGGATCCGTGATGCACGAGTCGGGCGATATCGGCCCCGATGTCAAGTCCCGAATCTCTGCAGCTTGGGCCAACTGGCGGGAACTGACGGCAGTCATCTATGACCCTAAAATCCCTGTAAAGCTAAAAGGGCTTAAATACAATAGTATAATTAGACCTGTGATGATGCTCTATGGCTGCGAGGCATGGCCAGCGCTGACGAAACACGTTCGCGTACTTCATGCCAACGAAATGAAAATTCTGCGCTTGATGTGCGGAGTTACACGGCTCGATCGAGTACGTAATGAATACATTCGTGGCAGTCTTGGCGTGAGGGATATCGCGGACAAGATCGAGGAGGCTCGCCAGCGCTGGTTTGGTCACGTGTTGCGTAAGCTTCAGGGATACGTTGGATATAGGTGACTAAACCTGTCGGTATCAGGAAAGAGACGACGTGGGCGACCCAAGAAGCGATGGATTGACATCGCTGAGTGGGATGCGAGAGCCAACGGCTTACGACGCGAGGATGCCGAACACCGGGCGAAGTGGAGAAGAATTTGTAGGAAAGCGGACCCTGGTAGAGGCCGGGATAAGCGCTAGGACGATTATGATGATGATAGATGTATGTGCGACAAACTTAAACGTTTAAAGATTTTATGTTACCGTTGTTGTGACTTATTTAGTTTCTGCTGGTAGGCAGGCATGATTGTTATAAGAATTAAAGTTTAAAATGTCGTAATTTTCGATCCATGCAAACCGTTCAATGAAATATTCTGAAAGAAGTGTGTATCCATACATACTATAAAACAAAGTCACTTTCCGTCGTCAGTCCTCAGTCGTAGACACATATCTTTGTACGTTAAGATCTTTTAAACTTCGCTACGAATAAAAATAATAAAATGATTATTTATATATCCAAAATTTAAAAAAGCATTCACTTATGTACTTAAGTAAGACCATCTACATTACGACACGTAACTAACACCTACACAAGTAAAACCACACCAACATTGATTCCCGAGGTATTGTTTTTTTATTTTTATAAAAGACAAGGCAGGCATTTGACCGCCATGTCACCTGTTGGTAAGAGATGATGCGGCCAAAGATGAAGCATGCCCGTTTTGGAACAGCCTATTCACTCTAGCCTTAAAGGCATCCAGATTATATTCATCAGGGAACACACTCGCAGGCAATGCGTTCTGTTCTTTAGCCGTACGCATTATTAGGGTGGAGCCTAAGCGGTTCGCGCGGATAGCTGTATAATACTAAGATTATTAGTAAAAAAAATCCTATGCGGGCGCTTTTGGTGAAAAGCTTTAAAGTTGATACGAAAGGCATCACAATAGTATGCGGAGGATGATAATAAGAATAACAGTAGTCGCTTGGATAACTAACTAGCCGCCCGACTGGGGAAGTACCTCCACCTTACAAAATACCGCAGCTAAACAATACTCTTTTAAATAGTGTTGTGTTTCTGCCGGTGAGTAAGGTTTCCAGTGCACCGTGAGGTGGGAATTTGGGAAAACCGTGGCTTTTGCAGTGGAGGGGTATTTGTCTTTTTGCTGCCAGAGCAACGTGTCATAGAGGTGGGCAACGCATTGGCGATACTCTTGGTGTTGCTAATATCTATAGGCTGTGGTGACCACTTTCCAATAGGTGGAACGCTTCCCTGTTTGCCTACTGTATGACATAAAAAAACACAAAATATTAAATTATTTTGCAAATACATAAACTGAATAGTTTGTTGACACATTTGTGTCTGACAATCAAATTACTTGTCACGTTGACAGCAAGGCATACATTTTATCCCTCAGGGCCACTCTACATAAGCATGAAGGTAGCTAACTGTACAATCTCTTTGAGCTAAGAGGTAGATAAACGGACATTGTGATACCATTCGTATCAACTTCAGAGCGGTCACTAAAAGCCCGCATAGTATTTTTATTACTAATCGCTGTAGTAAATATTAAGTATAACTTAATCGAAAACAGCATAATCTCAGTCTACTCGTGTATCTATAAAAATTATGGGATAAAGGCAGGCAAATGATGGGGATAATGAACAAAAGTCAAATAAAACATTGAATAGGTACGGTATTGCCATTTTAATTTCACAATCTAGTTTCCCACGTCTAGGGTTGTGACAGTGTTCTCCTCGGGTCTCGGGGCAAGGCCGAAATTGCAGCGGCGCGACGCATCAGTTTCCCAGCCACAGGATCATTGACACCATGATATCTGAAAATAAAAAAATAATTATAGTTTCTTGATATCAATGTTTAGACCTATAAGAGAAGCTAAAGCGGTCCACGCTTAAGGTTTCATAATGCGCTTGTCAGCTTTAATATATGTCCTACTTATAACTACAGTGTCTTTCATTAGTAAAACCTTTATTTTAGTCAGTAGGCTACAGGATAATAACAGAGTGTGAGTATGTATCCAAAATCCCAGTGAAATATATGGACAACGATGATGATGAAGTATCCAAGGCTGATATTTGTGTAGGAGTTTACTAGAAAATATATTATCTAGGATAACGTATGATTCTAGTGGACATCATTTAATCAAACAAATGTTTTAAAGATATTAGGTATATTGTAATAAGCAATATAATCCATTATAAAATGAGGTATTTATTTAAACAACATTAGCTGAATTAAACAAGATTTTATAATACAAACAAAGTACCATAGGTAAACCACATTTATACAACATTCTCACCAAATGTTAAGACACAATTATCGATCACATAATTCAATGTTTATCCTTTAAAATGGGACAGTAGTATTACGTATGATTCAATAAATAAACAATTATATAAATAAATTAACCAATACAAAATATAAAGCAACAATAATACAATGCAAGTTTGTACTTAACTCTGTGCCGGCTCTGGAGCAAAAGTCCCACCCAGTCTTTTGACTGGACCTTTAAGCTACGCGTCGACTAGCCCGCACCGCACGAGCCGCACGCGCCGCACGCATCGCATTTCGGGTTGCTTTGTATGAGTTTGTATAGGAGTGCGTTCACTACCCGCACTGGCCGCGCCGCACAGCCGCACCGCATTGTCAGTAGTTAGGGATACCAGCATAAAATGCGGGCGATGCGGACAGGGATACAAGAAAAAAAGGCGTTATTTGCCTGAAATGGGAGACTAAGTCCTAAAATATTTACCCATAAATATAAGAAAAAAATTGTAAGTTTAAATTGTAACTGCACTTCAGTATTTAAGCCTGCTATAAACTAGTGGGGGGGTTTGTCACAAACTCCACGCTTGGCACGTAAATAAAAAAACAGGAAACGTTGCTGACCAATTTTATAACAAAAGAAATGTCCTGAGCTGGCCTCTAAGACATTAATCTCCTTCCTTGTACGCGTACAACATCTGTGAACTTAATGTGTTAAACTCTGTCTAAGAAGTTTAGCAACCAGTGAAATTATAAGATTGATTGAAATCAACAAGTAGATACCTAAGCATAACTGATTGAATAATGAGGACCGTCTGTATACAACAAGATAGGAGCTAAAAGATGGACGTCTTCATTATTCTCAATCAGGTCGATTACTTGTTGATGTCAATCAATCTTATAATTTCCTAAGTCGCTTCACTTTTTAGACAGCGTCTAAAGCTATATTCTAATCTGCCTTAATAATTTTATGTAAAATTAAATATAAACAAAGTACCTAAGCCACTAAATATACCCCAACAATATGAACATTATCTAAAATATCTAATCCCACATACCCCTAAATTTGTGGAAGAAATCGCTGGGTTGGGAACCCTGAGGGCCGGCCCGTGACGTCACACGGATATTAAACTATAGAATTTGCTGCAAATATTTTCGACTTTAGAGCCTACTTACAGCTTGAGTCACAATCTATATTTTGTTTCCTTTTTTAATGGTGCATATGACATGTCTGATAGAGAAGGATATAAGTTGTTAAGTACCCATTCGAACCTTCTGCTATTGCCAATTGTTACTTTTTTTAAATTTGTGACTGAGAGTTCTAGATTATTGCTCAAAACCAAAGATTTTGGAGCATAGAGCAATCGAAAATATAATCTTCTCTTTTGAAGAAATAAATTCTCGTTGACAGTGTTGCCACATTGGATAATTTTTTCGTCATACTGGCGAAATTGGGAGATAGCGTGGAGAAATTTTTGAAATTTTTTAATGTGTTTTTGACTTTGGCGAAAAATAAATTAAGAAGCGTTATTTTTATAAAACTATTTTCATACAATAGGCAATATTATATTTAAAATAAATATTTTGACGAAGAATAAATTGAGAACTGATGATATTGGTGATAAATTTGGAGAGATAACCGTATATTTTTGTTTCTCTTTTTCACTTTGAGAGAGGATAATCCTATAACCAACATACAGCAAAGACTTAAATTTATTTTTTTGAGAGCACAGAGAACGAGCGATCAGGGTTACCATCTAAGCATTTTTTGAGATGTCATTATTAGTACCAAATCATGACACACAGTTGGCAACCCTGCCCGCAATTGCGGTTCGTGCGGTGCGGCCAGTGTGGCCATGCCATCAGCAACGTCAGCAATATCTCAATGCGATGCGTGCGGCGCGTGCGGCGCGTGCGGCTCTTGCGGTGCGGGCTAGTCGACGCGTAGCTATACACCTTCTAGCCGGAAATGTCATTTCTATTCTCATTTCCGGTATCTTAAATTTACTGATAGATAGATTAGATGTTAATTTAATGTATTACAATACTTTTAACATTATTATAAATTTATTACATAATTAATTAATGACGTTTCTCATAAACAGTACTTAACTGATCAAAGACAGACAATCGTTCAGAAACACCACACTTCGTTCTGAAGTTGGTAAAATGTTTACAAAAGTATTTTGAAATATTAATTATTATTAATCACGATATTTAATACCAATTAAAACATACTAAAATACCTCATATCTAACACGCTCAAAACATGGAATAGAAACCTAACAATTAGAGTTAGCCTGTGATATTTTGGGAAGATGAAGGTACCTATGTGTATGCAACATTTTGTGTAAAAAATATTTTAGCTGATACAGACAGAAATTGCTATATGTGGCGTGGCTACTCTGATTTATTAAAATAAAAATTAGGAAACTGACAGTAAAAATTCATAATGAAAATTTCATAATCAGCATATGGCATTCATAATGTGACTCATTATTAAATTATTACTATACCTAATGGTATAATAATTACGTTAGATAAATCATTTGGCAATAAATACCTGTCTTTGATATTCTGGTCTGCCAAAGGATCATCAGGATGAGTAGGTTTCTCATGCCGATAAGGGCACTGCTCGCCCCGCCTGCATTCTCCTTTCACCCAGAACGAACATACACGGGGCCTATTCCGCTTGTAATAAGGCGCTGTTCTCGCCAGACGCAACAATAAATCATTGGCACCCTTCGATTTTAGCGCAGAGTTTCTTGGTTGTGTGGGATCGGTTTCAGCCATTTGTCTGTCCAAATTCTGTATATAGTACTCCTTATTGACTTCGTTTCGTGGCAAATCGTCTTGAATTTTAAGAGCACCATCTCTAACTTGAATCGGTAAGCCATACTCAAGATCTAGGACACACGTTTGGCAAACATTCTTCAGTTTTGAACGAGTCTGACAGATCTCTGTCTTCTTGAAACGCATCTTCGCACCAGGACACCAACGAAACACAGTGAATGGTCGTGCACAGGTTTTGCATTCTTTTCCATATTTTTCTTTAGTCTGGAAATATTTAGTTAATTATAAGTTAAACAAATTATTCATGTATTAGAAAGCAATAAGTCATTTAAAAAGAATGTAATTTTAAAACATACCATACGAGTGTAAGGGTTATCTCCAAGACACGTTTGACACAAAATTGGGAAGTCCTGGAAAAAAAAGCGTGTTATTATAGGTAGGTACCACAAATGAGATTACATGACATTTGACATTAAGTTGTAGTGTATACTTACAGCATCCTCCCATTTCTGTCGATTGTATGCATTTGTTGATTTGGACACAGCCATCTTCACAATAACTACAAATACACTTTTTGTTTAGACTGACTTGAAATATACAAATAATCAATTAACACTGGAGCCTGATCAACTGACAAAGCTACATGCACACGACTGTAACAACTGTCGACTGTGGGTCACCAGAGCACCGTCAAGGGTTGTATGCAGATTGAGTGCAGCGAGCAGGTAGTGCAGGTAGCGCGCCCGCGCACCGCGGCCCCTGCCCCCTCGCCATCGCGGTCATGGCGGTACATAATCAGCTTGGCGGTTACTGTGGTATTTTCGATGTCGTATAGGTTTCGATGTCGTATAGGTATCTAGCAAATTCAATTCTCTTCGAAATTAAATATTAATAGATTAGTCCGTATTGACTTACAGTAGTAAAAATTATAAAGTGTGGATATGGCAATAACCGGAGGATAATCTGTCCTTGTCAGTCTTTCTTGTAAACATCCATTTATTTGGTCACTTTTAGCTTTACCTTGTACTTTTAGTTTGTCTTAATTATTAATTATGTTGAAAATTATCTCTCGCACTTCCTTTTAATTGTTTTGCCCATTGCTGAATAATATTTTTCATAACTCACGAAAATGAACATTCCTACAGAAATCAAATTGTTTGTTATGACTTATAAGAATGACGTTCTATGACGTCTGAAAATCTTGGCATAGGTCGCCAAACAGAGATTTTGATTTTATTTTTTTATAATAAATTCTGACTTAGTGTTGTATTATTATATAAGTAAATTAGCGATGGCTTTAAAAAGTTATTCTTGTCAAGATCAATATTGAAAAGAGCTACAGAACACCTGAAACTTATTTAGGTAATAGGGAAAATTAGTAACATTCATTTCGCAAATAAATAGTGGATCTATTCCTTCATGTCTTAAATGATTTTTAAATATGATGACTAGGTAGAGCTTAACCTAGATAAGGAGGTTTTATTTAACATTGCCCCCATATGTCAAGGGTAATGTCGATATCATGGTATACATATACAGCGGTTAGTCTCAAATCGTTTTGGGAAAAAGTTACCTAAGGCCAAGGCCTAAAATACTATACCTACGCATATATCAAAGCTTCATATAAGCAATTAAGTTAGGTTAGGATAAAACTAAGTTGTGATGTAATAAAATGAAACAGAGATTCATGGATAAGCTATTGTCGAGCAGCCAACAATATGTTATAGCCTACATAATGATATGGGCTTCGTTAAAGATGCAGCTTTTCCTCGGGCTGCCTGGAAGGTAGGTGTCATTTTCAGTCGCCATCGCAGATCCAGACTAAACAGTACTTGCAGAGCGGCGGGTATTGACAGAGAGATTATTCCTACCAAATCAGTATCTAGAATGTTTATTTACCCTTTCTTTTTGGCAGCTCCTGGCGCCATTTCAACGCTGAATATGACGAAGATCCTGGCAACTGAGCGCACGAACCGGCGAGCCACTTCACGAGCACGCTCAGCGCGTCCCGGAATACTGTCATTTTGTTGTTCTCTTATCAAGCATCTGTAAAAGACAACAAGAGTTAGTCACTTAGGCTTAGTACTTTGAGAATTTTATGAATGAAGAATTTAAATGGATATTCAGTGGAGGCCGACCTAAGCAAATATGGGTCACTCTGAACAACGAAATGCCTATAAAGTGAAAAATATCGAGGGTAAGATTAAATGGAAGTAAGATACGTCTCTTGTTTCGTGCCGAGCCTCAACTCTCCTGATCCATCCCTCGTGACCTTACAGGACAAAGACAAGGTGAGAGACATCATGGATGAATTGTTCACTGTGTACTTATCACTTTGAAGTACAGAGTAAGTAGTAGCGACCAGAGACCGACTTGAGTGGTAAGTTGTTTAACATGCCGGTCGCCACGCAGAGGTCCCGGGTTCGATTCCCGGCCGAGCAGAAATTTAAATGATGAATTTTAATTTCTGTTATGGATCTGGATGTAGTATGTATAATTATATTTCGTCGCTTCATTCTTCAGATATAAGATAATTCACAACGTAGTCCCTTTAGCCTACAAGGTAGCTTCGCACGTTTATTTAAAGTAAAATCGATTTGTTTTCAATCGATCATTTTTTTCGATCCTACGTATCGATACAGCCAGCCGCCATTTTTACGTCATTCCTTTATCGTGCGAGGTAGCGAGCATATCGTGCACACGTGGTGCACAACAAATTGTTAAAATTTTATTTCAAAAGTAGAAACGCAGCGCCGAAACAAGATTCGGTATTTTAAAAGAAAAAGCGAAAAACCTACGATGTCACAAAGTGGCGATATTCTCGGATTCCACTTCAGATTCCGATAAAAATTCATGTAAGTACCTACAATATTTTCGCCGAATGTAGTTACTTTTATAATTTATGCATTGAGTGTATTAATACAAAACCGGGGGGTTGGCCGTGAGTCAACACGACGGTGATTTAGCTTTAATGTATATACAATAAAAAATGAAGAATATAATTAAAATTTCATCTGGAGGTTGGTCGAGAATCAACACGACGATATCAAATAACTACGCATACGCCGCCTGGGGGTTGGTCGTGAATCATCACAAAGGCAATATGCAATAATCTAGTTTCTCAACCTGGTGATGATCGAGGTTTTTAGATACTTTAAATTCCGATTAAAACTAAGTAAGTTTATATTTTACGCGATTTTCGCTTAATGTGATACGTGTAATTTATGCATCGAGTGTTTCAATGTAAAACCTGGGGGTTGGCCGTGAGTCAACACGATGGTAAAAACCTGGACGTTGGTCGAGAATCAACGCGAAGGTAAAATTATACACCTGGAGGTTGGTCGTGAACCATCACGAAGGCAATGTGCATATTCACCTGGATGTTGGTCGAGAACCAACACGACGGTATCGACACAAAGCCTGGAGGTTGGTCGTGAAACATCACGAAGGCAATGTGCATATTCACCTGGATGTTGGTCGAGAACCAACACGACGGTATCGACACAGAGCCTGGAGGTTGGTCGTGAACCATCACGAAGGCAATGTGCAATAATCCCAAGTGTCTCAACCTGCTGATGATCAAGAATCATTTAGAGGTCTATGACATCTACCTACCCGCCACCGTCGATCGAGAATCGGCAGTGCGGATTTATTTTGTGGATATACCCACATTCTTCACATATCCGTGGTTTTATCTTCGGAATGGTTTTTAGTTGATCGGGGATCAATACAAACACATATGGCATTCATAATGTGACTCATTATTAAATTATTACTATACCTAATGGTATAATAATTACGTTAGATAAATCATTTGGCAATAAATACCTGTCTTTGATATTCTGGTCTGCCAAAGGATCATCAGGATGAGTAGGTTTCTCATGCCGATAAGGGCACTGCTCGCCCCGCCTGCATTCTCCTTTCACCCAGAACGAACATACACGGGGCCTATTCCGCTTGTAATAAGGCGCTGTTCTCGCCAGACGCAACAATAAATCATTGGCACCCTTCGATTTTAGCGCAGAGTTTCTTGGTTGTGTGGGATCGGTTTCAGCCATTTGTCTGTCCAAATTCTGTATATAGTACTCCTTATTGACTTCGTTTCGTGGCAAATCGTCTTGAATTTTAAGAGCACCATCTCTAACTTGAATCGGTAAGCCATACTCAAGATCTAGGACACACGTTTGGCAAACATTCTTCAGTTTTGAACAAGTCTGACAGATCTCTGTCTTCTTGAAACGCATCTTCGCACCAGGACACCAACGAAACACAGTGAATGGTCGTGCACAGGTTTTGCATTCTTTTCCATATTTTTCTTTAGTCTGGAAATATTTAGTTAATTATAAGTTAAACAAATTATACATGTATTAGAAAGCAATAAGTCATTTAAAAAAAATGTAATTTTAAAACATACCATACGAGTGTAAGGGTTATCTCCAAGACACGTTTGACACAAAATTGGGAAGTCCTGGAAAAAAAAGCGTGTTATTATAGGTAGGTACCACAAATGAGATTACATGACATTTGACATTAAGTTGTAGTGTATACTTACAGCATCCTCCCATTTCTGTCGATTGTATGCATTTGTTGATTTGGACACAGCCATCTTCACAATAACTACAAATACACTTTTTGTTTAGACTGACTTGAAATATACAAATAATCAATTAACACTGGAGCCTGATCAACTGACAAAGCTACATGCACACGACTGTAACAACTGTCGACTGTGGGTCACCAGAGCACCGTCAAGGGTTTTATGCAGATTGAGTGCAGCGAGCAGGTAGTGCAGGTAGCGCGCCCGCGCACCGCGGCCCCTGCCCCCTCGCCATCGCGGTCATGGCGGTACATAATCAGCTTGGCGGTTACTGTGGTATTTTCGATGTCGTATAGGTATCTAGCAAATTCAATTCTCTTCGAAATTAAATATTAATAGATTAGTCCGTATTGACTTACAGTAGTAAAAATTATAAAGTGTGGATATGGCAATAACCGGAGGATAATCTGTCCTTGTCAGTCTTTCTTGTAAACATCCATTTATTTGGTCACTTTTAGCTTTACCTTGTACTTTTAGTTTGTCTTAATTATTAATTATGTTGAAAATTATCTCTCGCACTTCCTTTTAATTGTTTTGCCCATTGCTGAATAATATTTTTCATAACTCACGAAAATGAACATTCCTACAGAAATCAAATTGTTTGTTATGACTTATAAGAATGACGTTCTATGACGTCTAAAAATCTTGGCATAGGTCGCCATACAGAGATTTTGATTTTATTTTTTTATAAGAAATTCTGACTTAGTGTTGTCTTATTCTATAAGTAAATTAGCGATGGCTTTAAAAAGTTATTCTTGTCAAGATCAATATTGAAAAGAGCTACAGAACAGGTGAAACTTATTTAGGTAATAGGGAAAATCAGTAACATTCATTTCGCAAATAAATAGTGGATCTATTCCTTCATGTCTTAAATGATTCTTAAATATTATGACTAGGTAGAGCTTAACCTAGATAAGGGGGTTTTATATAACATTGCCCCCATATGTTAAGGATGATGTCGATATCATGGTATATACAGCGGTTAGTCTCAAATCGGTGTGGGAAAAAGTTACCTAAGGCCAAGGCCATAAATACCATACCTACGCATATATCATAGCTTCATATAAGCAATTAAATTAGGTTAGGATAAAACTAAGTTGTGATGTAATAAAATGTAACATGATGGAATTATTAATATTTGTTTTATTCGATATTTAATACTGTAATTGTGCTGCACTAGACTTAGGCAATTCTTAAATAAGCACCCTAAGATATTACAATGCATTTAGGAATCACAAAATCGGTATCATCTAGTTAAGAGTGTCTAGGTTTAGGTTTATGTTTCTGTTAATGTAGGTGTTGGTGCACTATTTTTTTTGTTAGACATACAGAAGAAAACATTTTTTTGGGAATTGTTTTAAAGCGCCGTTCAACAACATTAATGGTAACTATTGTTAGAACCAGCCGTTCGGACCAATAGTTAATGCAGCACAAAAGTTGTAAGATTTCTCTGAGTAAAGTTATACAACTTTGATGATTTGTCATTTTCATACATTAATTGATTCTGAAAGTGCAGGAAAACGTAATGTAATTACATATATATTGCTTGAACTAATGATCTGAATCATTTGACATTATTATGCGAAAGCTGTGGGGTTATTATCTGTTCTGTTATACAATTTTAAAAACCATCATTTTCATACCTATACGTATAAAATTGAGACTATGCTATTCTCGATGAAGTTATAATATTTAGACTGATTAGTATTAAAAATACAATGAGGGCTTTTGGAGACCGCTCTGAATACGAATGGCGTCACAATAGTACGCGGCGACGATAAGATAAGCTATGCGATAAGGCAACGAAAAGGGCGTGACCGTTTATCTACCAAAGTTATCCAAGTCAAATAATTTCATTCTGAAAGTGCAAGAAGTCATAAAATAATGATAGACAGTGCTAGAAATAGTGATATGAATCAAATTCCATCGATGCATGAAAGCTGTGAGGCTATTATCTGTTCTGCTTAAATACAAATTAAAAAATCATTTTCATACTAAAACGAAAAAAAATGTGTGGTCTGTACATAAATACGAATGCAATTATAATGCTTTTTGTTGGACTCTTATCTCGAACGCTTTCCATTAAAAATAAAAAAAACAATACTTATAGGCCAAGGATGACCTTTTATCTACTTTTCTTAAATAATTGAATACCCCTTATCACATCTCTTACCTTAAATATTATCTATATCTTGCACCTGGCAGGCCGCAGCGAAAGTGTATTTGTAAGATATCTATATGACATCGAAAATACCACAGTAACCACTAAGCCAATTAGGTGTATATGTATGTTTGCAACGGTGGTTGGAAACTGAACGTCGCCAAAACAGAGTATATGGCCAGCTGCAGCGAGGATCCGTATAGGTAACCAAACCGTCAAATACTTCGGATCCGTGATGCACGAGTCGGGCGATATCGGCCCCGATGTCAAGTCCCGAATCTCTGCAGCTTGGGCCAAATGGCGGGAACTGACGGCAGTCATCTATGACCCTAAAATCCCTGTAAAGCTAAAAGGGCTTAAATACAATAGTATAATTAGACCTGTGATGATGCTCTATGGCTGCGAGGCATGGCCAGCGCTGACGAAACACGTTCGCGTACTTCATGCCAACGAAATGAAAATTCTGCGCTTGATGTGCGGAGTTACACGGCTCGATCGAGTACGTAATGAATACATTCGTGGCAGTCTTGGCGTGAGGGATATCGCGGACAAGATCGAGGAGGCTCGCCAGCGCTGGTTTGGTCACGTGTTGCGTAAGCTTCAGGGATACGTTGGATATAGGTGACTAAACCTGTCGGTATCAGGAAAGAGACGACGTGGGCGACCCAAGAAGCGATGGATTGACATCGCTGAGTGGGATGCGAGAGCCAACGGCTTACGACGCGAGGATGCCGAACACCGGGCGAAGTGGAGAAGAATTTGTTGGAAAGCGGACCCTGGTAGAGGCCGGGATAAGCGCTAGGACGATTATGATGATGATAGATGTATGTGCGACAAACTTAAACGTTTAAAGATTTTATGTTACCGTTGTTGTGACTTATTTAGTTTCTGCTGGTAGGCAGGCATGATTGTTATAAGAATTAAAGTTTAAAATGTCGTAATTTTCGATCCATGCAAACCGTTCAATGAAATATTCTGAAAGAAGTGTGTATCCATACATACTATAAAACAAAGTCGCTTTCCGTCGTCAGTCCTCAGTCGTAGACACATATCTTTGTACGTTAAGATCTTTTAAACTTCGCTACGAATAAAAATAATAAAATGATTAATTATATATCCAAAATTTAAAAAAAGCATTCACTTATTTACGTAAGTAAGACCATCTACATTACGACACGTAACTAACACCTACACAAGTAAAACCACACCAACATTGATTCCCGAGGTATTGTTTTTTTATTTTTATAAAAGACAAGGCAGGCATTTGACCGCCATGTCACCTGTTGGTAAGAGATGATGCGGCCAAAGATGAAGCATGCCCGTTTTGGAACAGCCTATTCACTCTAGCCTTAAAGGCATCCAGATTATATTCATCAGGGAACACACTCGCAGGCAATGCGTTCTGTTCTTTAGCCGTACGCATTATTAGGGTGGAGCCTAAGCGGTTCGCGCGGATAGCTGTATAATACTAAGATTATTAGTAAAAAAAATCCTATGCGGGCGCTTTTGGTGAAAAGCTTTAAAGTTGATACGAAAGGCATCACAATAGTATGCGGAGGATGATAATAAGAATAACAGTAGTCGCTTGGATAACTAACTAGCCGCCCGACTGGGGAAGTACCTCCACCTTACAAAATACCGCAGCTAAACAATACTCTTTTAAATAGTGTTGTGTTTCTGCCGGTGAGTAAGGTTTCCAGTGCACCGTGAGGTGGGAATTTGGGAAAACCGTGGCTTTTGCAGTGGAGGGGCATTTGTCTATTTGCTGCCAGAGCAACGTGTCATAGAGGTGGGCAACGCATTGGCGATACTCTTGGTGTTGCTAATATCTATAGGCAGTGGTGACCACTTTCTAATAGGTTCGCTTCCCTGTTTGCCTACTGTATGACATAAAAAAACACAAAATATTAAATTATTTTGCAAATACATAAACTGAATAGTTTGTTGACACATTTGTGTCTGACAATCAAATTCCTTGTCACGTTGACAGCAAGGCATAAATTTTATCCCTCAGGGCCACTCTACATAAGCATGAAGGTAGCTAACTGTACAATCTCTTTGAGCTAAGAGGTAGATAAACGGACATTGTGATACCATTCGTATCAACTTCAGAGCGGTCACTAAAAGCCCGCATAGTATTTTTATTACTAATCGCTGTAGTAAATATTAAGTATAACTTAATCGAAAACAGCATAATCTCAGTGTACTCGTGTATCTATAAAAATTATGGGATAAAGGCAGGCAAATGATGGGGATAATGAACAAAAGTCAAATAAAACATTGAATAGGTACGGTATTGCCATTTTAATTTCACAATCTAGTTTCCCACGTCTAGGGTTGTGACAGTGTTCTCCTCGGGTCTCGGGGCAAGGCCGAAATTGCAGCGGCGCGACGCATCAGTTTCCCAGCCACAGGATCATTGACACCATGATATCTGAAAATAAAAAAATAATTATAGTTTCTTGATATCAATGTTTAGACCTATAAGAGAAGCTAAAGCGGTCCACGCTTAAGGTTTCATAATGCGCTCAAAACATGGAATAGAAACCTAACAATTAGAGTTAGCCTGTGATATTTTGGGAAGATGAAGGTACCTATGTGTATGCAACATTTTGTGTAAAAAATATTTTAGCTGATACAGACAGAAATTGCTATATGTGGCTACTCTGATTTATTAAAATAAAAATTAGGAAACTGACAGTAAAAATTCATAATGAAAATTTCATAATCAGCATATGGCATTCATAATGTGACTCATTATTAAATTATTACTATACCTAATGGTATAATAATTACGTTAGATAAATCATTTGGCAATAAATACCTGTCTTTGATATTCTGGTCTGCCAAAGGATCATCAGGATGAGTAGGTTTCTCATGCCGATAAGGGCACTGCTCGCCCCGCCTGCATTCTCCTTTCACCCAGAACGAACATACACGGGGCCTATTCCGCTTGTAATAAGGCGCTGTTCTCGCCAGACGCAACAATAAATCATTGGCACCCTTCGATTTTAGCGCAGAGTTTCTTGGTTGTGTGGGATCGGTTTCAGCCATTTGTCTGTCCAAATTCTGTATATAGTACTCCTTATTGACTTCGTTTCGTGGCAAATCGTCTTGAATTTTAAGAGCACCATCTCTAACTTGAATCGGTAAGCCATACTCAAGATCTAGGACACACGTTTGGCAAACATTCTTCAGTTTTGAACAAGTCTGACAGATCTCTGTCTTCTTGAAACGCATCTTCGCACCAGGACACCAACGAAACACAGTGAATGGTCGTGCACAGGTTTTGCATTCTTTTCCATATTTTTCTTTAGTCTGGAAATATTTAGTTAATTATAAGTTAAACAAATTATACATGTATTAGAAAGCAATAAGTCATTTAAAAAGAATGTAATTTTAAAACATACCATACGAGTATAAGGGTTATCTCCAAGACACGTTTGACACAAAATTGGGAAGACCTGGAAAAAAAAGCGTGTTATTATAGGTAGGTACCACAAATGAGATTACATGACATTTGACATTAAGTTGTAGTGTATACTTACAGCATCCTCCCATTTCTGTCGATTGTATGCATTTGTTGATTTGGACACAGCCATCTTCACAATAACTACAAATACACTTTTTGTTTAGACTGACTTGAAATATACAAATAATCAATTAACACTGGAGCCTGATCAACTGACAAAGCTACATGCACACGACTGTAACAACTGTCGACTGTGGGTCACCAGAGCACCGTCAAGAGTTTTATGCAGATTGAGTGCAGCGAGCAGGTAGTGCAGGTAGTGCGCCCGCGCACCGCGGCCCCTGCCCCCTCGCCATCGCGGTCATGGCGGTACATAATCAGCTTGGCGGTTACTGTGGTATTTTCGATGTCGTATAGGTATCTAGCAAATTCAATTCTCTTCGAAATTAAATATTAATAGATTAGTCCGTATTGATTTACAGTAGTAAAAATTATAAAGTGTGGATATGGCAATAACCGGAGGATAATCTGTCCTTGTCAGTCTTTCTTGTAAACATCCATT
This sequence comes from Blastobasis lacticolella, assembly GCA_905147135.1. NCBI lineage: Eukaryota > Metazoa > Arthropoda > Insecta > Lepidoptera > Blastobasidae > Blastobasis > Blastobasis lacticolella. The sequence goes on from LR990048.1 coordinate 822,703, forward strand.
TATTTGGTCACTTTTAGCTTTACCTTGTACTTTTAGTTTGTCTTAATTATTAATTATGTTGAAAATTATCTCTCGCACTTCCTTTTAATTGTTTTGCCCATTGCTGAATAATATTTTTCATAACTCACGAAAATGAACATTCCTACAGAAATCAAATTGTTTGTTATGACTTATAAGAATGACGTTCTATGACGTCTGAAAATCTTGGCATAGGTCGCCAAACAGAGATTTTGATTTTATTTTTTTATAAGAAATTCTGACTTAGTGTTGTCTTATTCTATAAGTAAATTAGCGATGGCTTTAAAAAGTTATTCTTGTCAAGATCAATATTGAAAAGAGCTACAGAACAGGTAAAAATTATTTAGGTAATAGGGAAAATTAGTAACATTCATTTCGCAAATAAATAGTGGATCTACACACACACACACACACACACGCACGCACACGCACACGCACGCACACGTACACACACATACACCCACAAAACTTTAATCAATTTAATTTAATAAATTTTTTGCTCGATTTGATTTGAATTATCTAATTCTAATTTAATTTAATTATTTTAATATTGTTTAATTTAATTCTTTTTAATTTGATTATTTATGTAATTGGTTTATGATAATTTTTATACGTACTAGTTTCTAACTAGTATTCATTTATTATTTAGATTTTCGATTGTTGAATCTTGATACAAATAATTACTTCTGCTTGGTCACATTCCAATGGGCTGGGGGCCTGGTGATCTGTAAAACAGGTATTTATAACCTAGTGCAGACACCATTCTCTCACGAAGGTTATACTTATTTTGAAAATTGTTATGTAAGAGTTATTTTTGTATATTTTAAGAGCCTATGTGAAGAGAAAATAAACCTTTTATTTTATTTTATTTATTTTATTTATTTTATTCCTTCATGTCTTAAATGATTTTTAAATATTATGACTAGGTAGAGCTTAACCTAGATAAGGGGGTTTTATATAACATTGCCCCCATATGTTAAGGATGATGTCGATATCATGGTATATACAGCGGTTAGTCTCAAATCGTTGTGGGAAAAAGTTACCTAAGGCCAAGGCCATAAATACCATACCTACGCATATATCATAGCTTCATATAAGCAATTAAATTAGGTTAGGATAAAACTAAGTTGTGATGTAATAAAATGTAACATGATGGAATTATTAATATTTGTTTTATTCGATATTTAATACTGTAATTGTGCTGCACTAGACTTAGGCAATTCTTAAATAAGCACCCTAAGATATTACAATGCATTTAGGAATCACAAAATCGGTATCATCTAGTTAAGAGTGTCTAGGTTTAGGTTTATGTTTCTGTTAATGTAGGTGTTGGTGCACTATTTTTTTTGTTAGACATACAGAAGAAAACATTTTTTTGGGAATTGTTTTAAAGCGCCGTTCAACAACATTAATGGTAACTATTGTTAGAACCAGCCGTTCGGACCAATAGTTAATGCAGCACAAAAGTTGTAAGATTTCTCTGAGTAAAGTTATACAACTTTGATGATTTGTCATTTTCATACATTAATTGATTCTGAAAGTGCAGGAAAACGTAATGTAATTACATATATATTGCTTGAACTAATGATCTGAATCATTTGACATTATTATGCGAAAGCTGTGGGGTTATTATCTGTTCTGTTATACAATTTTAAAAACCATCATTTTCATACCTATACGTATAAAATTGAGACTATGCTATTCTCGATGAAGTTATAATATTTAGACTGATTAGTATTAAAAATACAATGAGGGCTTTTGGAGACCGCTCTGAATACGAATGGCGTCACAATAGTACGCGGCGACGATAAGATAAGCTATGCGATAAGGCAACGAAAAGGGCGTGACCGTTTATCTACCAAAGTTATCCAAGTCAAATAATTTCATTCTGAAAGTGCAAGAAGTCATAAAATAATGATAGACAGTGCTAGAAATAGTGATATGAATCAAATTCCATCGATGCATGAAAGCTGTGAGGCTATTATCTGTTCTGCTTAAATACAAATTAAAAAATCATTTTCATACTAAAACGAAAAAAAATGTGTGGTCTGTACATAAATACGAATGCAATTATAATGCTTTTTGTTGGACTCTTATCTCGAACGCTTTCCATTAAAAATAAAAAAAACAATACTTATAGGCCAAGGATGACCTTTTATCTACTTTTCTTAAATAATTGAATACCCCTTATCACATCTCTTACCTTAAATATTATCTATATCTTGCACCTGGCAGGCCGCAGCGAAAGTGTATTTGTAAGATATCTATATGACATCGAAAATACCACAGTAACCACTAAGCCAATTAGGTGTATATGTATGTTTGCAACGGTGGTTGGAAACTGAACGTCGCCAAAACAGAGTATATGGCCAGCTGCAGCGAGGATCCGTATAGGTAACCAAACCGTCAAATACTTCGGATCCGTGATGCACGAGTCGGGCGATATCGGCCCCGATGTCAAGTCCCGAATCTCTGCAGCTTGGGCCAAATGGCGGGAACTGACGGCAGTCATCTATGACCCTAAAATCCCTGTAAAGCTAAAAGGGCTTAAATACAATAGTATAATTAGACCTGTGATGATGCTCTATGGCTGCGAGGCATGGCCAGCGCTGACGAAACACGTTCGCGTACTTCATGCCAACGAAATGAAAATTCTGCGCTTGATGTGCGGAGTTACACGGCTCGATCGAGTACGTAATGAATACATTCGTGGCAGTCTTGGCGTGAGGGATATCGCGGACAAGATCGAGGAGGCTCGCCAGCGCTGGTTTGGTCACGTGTTGCGTAAGCTTCAGGGATACGTTGGATATAGGTGACTAAACCTGTCGGTATCAGGAAAGAGACGACGTGGGCGACCCAAGAAGCGATGGATTGACATCGCTGAGTGGGATGCGAGAGCCAACGGCTTACGACGCGAGGATGCCGAACACCGGGCGAAGTGGAGAAGAATTTGTTGGAAAGCGGACCCTGGTAGAGGCCGGGATAAGCGCTAGGACGATTATGATGATGATAGATGTATGTGCGACAAACTTAAACGTTTAAAGATTTTATGTTACCGTTGTTGTGACTTATTTAGTTTCTGCTGGTAGGCAGGCATGATTGTTATAAGAATTAAAGTTTAAAATGTCGTAATTTTCGATCCATGCAAACCGTTCAATGAAATATTCTGAAAGAAGTGTGTATCCATACATACTATAAAACAAAGTCGCTTTCCGTCGTCAGTCCTCAGTCGTAGACACATATCTTTGTACGTTAAGATCTTTTAAACTTCGCTACGAATAAAAATAATAAAATGATTAATTATATATCCAAAATTTAAAAAAAGCATTCACTTATTTACGTAAGTAAGACCATCTACATTACGACACGTAACTAACACCTACACAAGTAAAACCACACCAACATTGATTCCCGAGGTATTGTTTTTTTATTTTTATAAAAGACAAGGCAGGCATTTGACCGCCATGTCACCTGTTGGTAAGAGATGATGCGGCCAAAGATGAAGCATGCCCGTTTTGGAACAGCCTATTCACTCTAGCCTTAAAGGCATCCAGATTATATTCATCAGGGAACACACTCGCAGGCAATGCGTTCTGTTCTTTAGCCGTACGCATTATTAGGGTGGAGCCTAAGCGGTTCGCGCGGATAGCTGTATAATACTAAGATTATTAGTAAAAAAAATCCTATGCGGGCGCTTTTGGTGAAAAGCTTTAAAGTTGATACGAAAGGCATCACAATAGTATGCGGAGGATGATAATAAGAATAACAGTAGTCGCTTGGATAACTAACTAGCCGCCCGACTGGGGAAGTACCTCCACCTTACAAAATACCGCAGCTAAACAATACTCTTTTAAATAGTGTTGTGTTTCTGCCGGTGAGTAAGGTTTCCAGTGCACCGTGAGGTGGGAATTTGGGAAAACCGTGGCTTTTGCAGTGGAGGGGCATTTGTCTATTTGCTGCCAGAGCAACGTGTCATAGAGGTGGGCAACGCATTGGCGATACTCTTGGTGTTGCTAATATCTATAGGCAGTGGTGACCACTTTCTAATAGGTTCGCTTCCCTGTTTGCCTACTGTATGACATAAAAAAACACAAAATATTAAATTATTTTGCAAATACATAAACTGAATAGTTTGTTGACACATTTGTGTCTGACAATCAAATTCCTTGTCACGTTGACAGCAAGGCATAAATTTTATCCCTCAGGGCCACTCTACATAAGCATGAAGGTAGCTAACTGTACAATCTCTTTGAGCTAAGAGGTAGATAAACGGACATTGTGATACCATTCGTATCAACTTCAGAGCGGTCACTAAAAGCCCGCATAGTATTTTTATTACTAATCGCTGTAGTAAATATTAAGTATAACTTAATCGAAAACAGCATAATCTCAGTCTACTCGTGTATCTATAAAAATTATGGGATAAAGGCAGGCAAATGATGGGGATAATGAACAAAAGTCAAATAAAACATTGAATAGGTACGGTATTGCCATTTTAATTTCACAATCTAGTTTCCCACGTCTAGGGTTGTGACAGTGTTCTCCTCGGGTCTCGGGGCAAGGCCGAAATTGCAGCGGCGCGACGCATCAGTTTCCCAGCCACAGGATCATTGACACCATGATATCTGAAAATAAAAAAATAATTATAGTTTCTTGATATCAATGTTTAGACCTATAAGAGAAGCTAAAGCGGTCCACGCTTAAGGTTTCATAATGCGCTCAAAACATGGAATAGAAACCTAACAATTAGAGTTAGCCTGTGATATTTTGGGAAGATGAAGGTACCTATGTGTATGCAACATTTTGTGTAAAAAATATTTTAGCTGATACAGACAGAAATTGCTATATGTGGCTACTCTGATTTATTAAAATAAAAATTAGGAAACTGACAGTAAAAATTCATAATGAAAATTTCATAATCAGCATATGGCATTCATAATGTGACTCATTATTAAATTATTACTATACCTAATGGTATAATAATTACGTTAGATAAATCATTTGGCAATAAATACCTGTCTTTGATATTCTGGTCTGCCAAAGGATCATCAGGATGAGTAGGTTTCTCATGCCGATAAGGGCACTGCTCGCCCCGCCTGCATTCTCCTTTCACCCAGAACGAACATACACGGGGCCTATTCCGCTTGTAATAAGGCGCTGTTCTCGCCAGACGCAACAATAAATCATTGGCACCCTTCGATTTTAGCGCAGAGTTTCTTGGTTGTGTGGGATCGGTTTCAGCCATTTGTCTGTCCAAATTCTGTATATAGTACTCCTTATTGACTTCGTTTCGTGGCAAATCGTCTTGAATTTTAAGAGCACCATCTCTAACTTGAATCGGTAAGCCATACTCAAGATCTAGGACACACGTTTGGCAAACATTCTTCAGTTTTGAACAAGTCTGACAGATCTCTGTCTTCTTGAAACGCATCTTCGCACCAGGACACCAACGAAACACAGTGAATGGTCGTGCACAGGTTTTGCATTCTTTTCCATATTTTTCTTTAGTCTGGAAATATTTAGTTAATTATAAGTTAAACAAATTATACATGTATTAGAAAGCAATAAGTCATTTAAAAAGAATGTAATTTTAAAACATACCATACGAGTATAAGGGTTATCTCCAAGACACGTTTGACACAAAATTGGGAAGTCCTGGAAAAAAAAGCGTGTTATTATAGGTAGGTACCACAAATGAGATTACATGACATTTGACATTAAGTTGTAGTGTATACTTACAGCATCCTCCCATTTCTGTCGATTGTATGCATTTGTTGATTTGGACACAGCCATCTTCACAATAACTACAAATACACTTTTTGTTTAGACTGACTTGAAATATACAAATAATCAATTAACACTGGAGCCTGATCAACTGACAAAGCTACATGCACACGACTGTAACAACTGTCGACTGTGGGTCACCAGAGCACCGTCAAGAGTTTTATGCAGATTGAGTGCAGCGAGCAGGTAGTGCAGGTAGTGCGCCCGCGCACCGCGGCCCCTGCCCCCTCGCCATCGCGGTCATGGCGGTACATAATCAGCTTGGCGGTTACTGTGGTATTTTCGATGTCGTATAGGTATCTAGCAAATTCAATTCTCTTCGAAATTAAATATTAATAGATTAGTCCGTATTGATTTACAGTAGTAAAAATTATAAAGTGTGGATATGGCAATAACCGGAGGATAATCTGTCCTTGTCAGTCTTTCTTGTAAACATCCATTTATTTGGTCACTTTTAGCTTTACCTTGTACTTTTAGTTTGTCTTAATTATTAATTATGTTGAAAATTATCTCTCGCACTTCCTTTTAATTGTTTTGCCCATTGCTGAATAATATTTTTCATAACTCACGAAAATGAACATTCCTACAGAAATCAAATTGTTTGTTATGACTTATAAGAATGACGTTCTATGACGTCTGAAAATCTTGGCATAGGTCGCCAAACAGAGATTTTGATTTTATTTTTTTATAAGAAATTCTGACTTAGTGTTGTCTTATTCTATAAGTAAATTAGCGATGGCTTTAAAAAGTTATTCTTGTCAAGATCAATATTGAAAAGAGCTACAGAACAGGTAAAAATTATTTAGGTAATAGGGAAAATTAGTAACATTCATTTCGCAAATAAATAGTGGATCTACACACACACACACACACACACGCACGCACACGCACACGCACGCACACGTACACACACATACACCCACAAAACTTTAATCAATTTAATTTAATAAATTTTTTGCTCGATTTGATTTGAATTATCTAATTCTAATTTAATTTAATTATTTTAATATTGTTTAATTTAATTCTTTTTAATTTGATTATTTATGTAATTGGTTTATGATAATTTTTATACGTACTAGTTTCTAACTAGTATTCATTTATTATTTAGATTTTCGATTGTTGAATCTTGATACAAATAATTACTTCTGCTTGGTCACATTCCAATGGGCTGGGGGCCTGGTGATCTGTAAAACAGGTATTTATAACCTAGTGCAGACACCAGTCTCTCACGCAGGTTATACTTATTTTGAAAATTGTTATGTAAGAGTTATTTTTGTATATTTTAAGAGCCTATGTGAAGAGAAAATAAACCTTTTATTTTATTTTATTTATTTTATTTATTTTATTCCTTCATGTCTTAAATGATTTTTAAATATTATGACTAGGTAGAGCTTAACCTAGATAAGGGGGTTTTATATAACATTGCCCCCATATGTTAAGGATGATGTCGATATCATGGTATATACAGCGGTTAGTCTCAAATCGTTGTGGGAAAAAGTTACCTAAGGCCAAGGCCATAAATACCATACCTACGCATATATCATAGCTTCATATAAGCAATTAAATTAGGTTAGGATAAAACTAAGTTGTGATGTAATAAAATGTAACATGATGGAATTATTAATATTTGTTTTATTCGATATTTAATACTGTAATTGTGCTGCACTAGACTTAGGCAATTCTTAAATAAGCACCCTAAGATATTACAATGCATTTAGGAATCACAAAATCGGTATCATCTAGTTAAGAGTGTCTAGGTTTAGGTTTATGTTTCTGTTAATGTAGGTGTTGGTGCACTATTTTTTTTGTTAGACATACAGAAGAAAACATTTTTTTGGGAATTGTTTTAAAGCGCCGTTCAACAACATTAATGGTAACTATTGTTAGAACCAGCCGTTCGGACCAATAGTTAATGCAGCACAAAAGTTGTAAGATTTCTCTGAGTAAAGTTATACAACTTTGATGATTTGTCATTTTCATACATTAATTGATTCTGAAAGTGCAGGAAAACGTAATGTAATTACATATATATTGCTTGAACTAATGATCTGAATCATTTGACATTATTATGCGAAAGCTGTGGGGTTATTATCTGTTCTGTTATACAATTTTAAAAACCATCATTTTCATACCTATACGTATAAAATTGAGACTATGCTATTCTCGATGAAGTTATAATATTTAGACTGATTAGTATTAAAAATACAATGAGGGCTTTTGGAGACCGCTCTGAATACGAATGGCGTCACAATAGTACGCGGCGACGATAAGATAAGCTATGCGATAAGGCAACGAAAAGGGCGTGACCGTTTATCTACCAAAGTTATCCAAGTCAAATAATTTCATTCTGAAAGTGCAAGAAGTCATAAAATAATGATAGACAGTGCTAGAAATAGTGATATGAATCAAATTCCATCGATGCATGAAAGCTGTGAGGCTATTATCTGTTCTGCTTAAATACAAATTAAAAAATCATTTTCATACTAAAACGAAAAAAAATGTGTGGTCTGTACATAAATACGAATGCAATTATAATGCTTTTTGTTGGACTCTTATCTCGAACGCTTTCCATTAAAAATAAAAAAAACAATACTTATAGGCCAAGGATGACCTTTTATCTACTTTTCTTAAATAATTGAATACCCCTTATCACATCTCTTACCTTAAATATTATCTATATCTTGCACCTGGCAGGCCGCAGCGAAAGTGTATTTGTAAGATATCTATATGACATCGAAAATACCACAGTAACCACTAAGCCAATTAGGTGTATATGTATGTTTGCAACGGTGGTTGGAAACTGAACGTCGCCAAAACAGAGTATATGGCCAGCTGCAGCGAGGATCCGTATAGGTAACCAAACCGTCAAATACTTCGGATCCGTGATGCACGAGTCGGGCGATATCGGCCCCGATGTCAAGTCCCGAATCTCTGCAGCTTGGGCCAAATGGCGGGAACTGACGGCAGTCATCTATGACCCTAAAATCCCTGTAAAGCTAAAAGGGCTTAAATACAATAGTATAATTAGACCTGTGATGATGCTCTATGGCTGCGAGGCATGGCCAGCGCTGACGAAACACGTTCGCGTACTTCATGCCAACGAAATGAAAATTCTGCGCTTGATGTGCGGAGTTACACGGCTCGATCGAGTACGTAATGAATACATTCGTGGCAGTCTTGGCGTGAGGGATATCGCGGACAAGATCGAGGAGGCTCGCCAGCGCTGGTTTGGTCACGTGTTGCGTAAGCTTCAGGGATACGTTGGATATAGGTGACTAAACCTGTCGGTATCAGGAAAGAGACGACGTGGGCGACCCAAGAAGCGATGGATTGACATCGCTGAGTGGGATGCGAGAGCCAACGGCTTACGACGCGAGGATGCCGAACACCGGGCGAAGTGGAGAAGAATTTGTTGGAAAGCGGACCCTGGTAGAGGCCGGGATAAGCGCTAGGACGATTATGATGATGATAGATGTATGTGCGACAAACTTAAACGTTTAAAGATTTTATGTTACCGTTGTTGTGACTTATTTAGTTTCTGCTGGTAGGCAGGCATGATTGTTATAAGAATTAAAGTTTAAAATGTCGTAATTTTCGATCCATGCAAACCGTTCAATGAAATATTCTGAAAGAAGTGTGTATCCATACATACTATAAAACAAAGTCGCTTTCCGTCGTCAGTCCTCAGTCGTAGACACATATCTTTGTACGTTAAGATCTTTTAAACTTCGCTACGAATAAAAATAATAAAATGATTAATTATATATCCAAAATTTAAAAAAAGCATTCACTTATTTACGTAAGTAAGACCATCTACATTACGACACGTAACTAACACCTACACAAGTAAAACCACACCAACATTGATTCCCGAGGTATTGTTTTTTTATTTTTATAAAAGACAAGGCAGGCATTTGACCGCCATGTCACCTGTTGGTAAGAGATGATGCGGCCAAAGATGAAGCATGCCCGTTTTGGAACAGCCTATTCACTCTAGCCTTAAAGGCATCCAGATTATATTCATCAGGGAACACACTCGCAGGCAATGCGTTCTGTTCTTTAGCCGTACGCATTATTAGGGTGGAGCCTAAGCGGTTCGCGCGGATAGCTGTATAATACTAAGATTATTAGTAAAAAAAATCCTATGCGGGCGCTTTTGGTGAAAAGCTTTAAAGTTGATACGAAAGGCATCACAATAGTATGCGGAGGATGATAATAAGAATAACAGTAGTCGCTTGGATAACTAACTAGCCGCCCGACTGGGGAAGTACCTCCACCTTACAAAATACCGCAGCTAAACAATACTCTTTTAAATAGTGTTGTGTTTCTGCCGGTGAGTAAGGTTTCCAGTGCACCGTGAGGTGGGAATTTGGGAAAACCGTGGCTTTTGCAGTGGAGGGGCATTTGTCTATTTGCTGCCAGAGCAACGTGTCATAGAGGTGGGCAACGCATTGGCGATACTCTTGGTGTTGCTAATATCTATAGGCAGTGGTGACCACTTTCCAATAGGTGGAACGCTTCCCTGTTTGCCTACTGTATGACATAAAAAAACACAAAATATTAAATTATTTTGCAAATACATAAACTGAATAGTTTGTTGACACATTTGTGTCTGACAATCAAATTCCTTGTCACGTTGACAGCAAGGCATAAATTTTATCCCTCAGGGCCACTCTACATAAGCATGAAGGTAGCTAACTGTACAATCTCTTTGAGCTAAGAGGTAGATAAACGGACATTGTGATACCATTCGTATCAACTTCAGAGCGGTCACTAAAAGCCCGCATAGTATTTTTATTACTAATCGCTGTAGTAAATATTAAGTATAACTTAATCGAAAACAGCATAATCTCAGTGTACTCGTGTATCTATAAAAATTATGGGATAAAGGCAGGCAAATGATGGGGATAATGAACAAAAGTCAAATAAAACATTGAATAGGTACGGTATTGCCATTTTAATTTCACAATCTAGTTTCCCACGTCTAGGGTTGTGACAGTGTTCTCCTCGGGTCTCGGGGCAAGGCCGAAATTGCAGCGGCGCGACGCATCAGTTTCCCAGCCACAGGATCATTGACACCATGATATCTGAAAATAAAAAAATAATTATAGTTTCTTGATATCAATGTTTAGACCTATAAGAGAAGCTAAAGCGGTCCACGCTTAAGGTTTCATAATGCGCTCAAAACATGGAATAGAAACCTAACAATTAGAGTTAGCCTGTGATATTTTGGGAAGATGAAGGTACCTATGTGTATGCAACATTATAAAAAATATTTTAGCTGATACAGACAGAAATTGCTATATGTGGCTACTCTGATTTATTAAAATAAAAATTAGGAAACTGACAGTAAAAATTCATAATGCAAATTTCATAATCAACATATGGCATTCATAATGTGACTCATTATTAAATTATTACTATACCTAATGGTATAATAATTACGTTAGATAAATCATTTGGCAATAAATACCTGTCTTTGATATTCTGGTCTGCCAAAGGATCATCAGGATGAGTAGGTTTCTCATGCCGATAAGGGCACTGCTCGCCCCGCCTGCATTCTCCTTTTTTTTGGGAATTGTTTTAAAGCGCCGTTCAACAACATTAATGGTAACTATTGTTAGAACCAGCCGTTCGGACCAATAGTTAATGCAGCACAAAAGTTGTAAGATTTCTCTGAGTAAAGTTATACAACTTTGATGATTTGTCATTTTCATACATTAATTGATTCTGAAAGTGCAGGAAAACGTAATGTAATTACATATATATTGCTTGAACTAATGATCTGAATCATTTGACATTATTATGCGAAAGCTGTGGGGTTATTATCTGTTCTGTTATACAATTTTAAAAACCATCATTTTCATACCTATACGTATAAAATTAAGACTATGCTATTCTCGATGAAGTTATAATATTTAGACTGATTAGTATTAAAAATACAATGAGGGCTTTTGGAGACCGCTCTGAATACGAATGGCGTCACAATAGTACGCGGCGACGATAAGATAAGCTATGCGATAAGGCAACGAAAAGGGCGTGACCGTTTATCTACCTGTTCGCTCTACCAGTGCGACGAACCAAAGTTATCCAAGTCAAATAATTTCATTCTGAAAGTGCAAGAAGTCATAAAATAATGATAGACAGTGCTAGAAATAGTGATATGAATCAAATTCCATCGATGCATGAAAGCTGTGAGGCTATTATCTGTTCTGCTTAAATACAAATTAAAAAATCATTTTCATACTAAAACGAAAAAAAATGTGTGGTCTGTACATAAATACGAATGCAATTATAATGCTTTTTGTTGGACTCTTATCTCGAACGCTTTCCATTAAAAATAAAAAAAACAATACTTATAGGCCAAGGATGACCTTTTATCTACTTTTCTTAAATAATTGAATACCCCTTATCACATCTCTTACCTTAAATATTATCTATATCCTGCACCTGGCAGGCCGCAGCGAAAGTGTATTTGTAAGATATCTATATGACATCGAAAATACCACAGTAACCACTAAGCCAATTAGGTGTATATGTATGTTTGCAACGGTGGTTGGAAACTGAACGTCGCCAAAACAGAGTATATGGCCAGCTGCAGCGAGGATCCGTATAGGTAACCAAACCGTCAAATACTTCGGATCCGTGATGCACGAGTCGGGCGATATCGGCCCCGATGTCAAGTGCCGAATCTCTGCAGCTTGGGCCAAATGGCGGGAACTGACGGCAGTCATCTATGACCCTAAAATCCCTGTAAAGCTAAAAGGGCTTAAATACAATAGTATAATTAGACCTGTGATGATGCTCTATGGCTGCGAGGCATGGCCAGCGCTGACGAAACACGTTCGCGTACTTCATGCCAACGAAATGAAAATTCTGCGCTTGATGTGCGGAGTTACACGGCTCGATCGAGTACGTAATGAATACATTCGTGGCAGTCTTGGCGTGAGGGATATCGCGGACAAGATCGAGGAGGCTCGCCAGCGCTGGTTTGGTCACGTGTTGCGTAAGCTTCAGGGATACGTTGGATATAGGTGACTAAACCTGTCGGTATCAGGAAAGAGACGACGTGGGCGACCCAAGAAGCGATGGATTGACATCGCTGAGTGGGATGCGAGAGCCAACGGCTTACGACGCGAGGATGCCGAACACCGGGCGAAGTGGAGAAGAATTTGTAGAAAAGCGGACCCTGGTAGAGGCCGGGATAAGCGCTAGGACGATTATGATGATGATAGATGTATGTGCGACAAACTTAAACGTTTAAAGATTTTGTGTTACCGTTGTTGTGACTTATTTAGTTTCTGCTGGTAGGCAGGCATGATTGTTATAAGAATTAAAGTTTAAAATGTCGTAATTTTCGATCCATGCAAACCGTTCAGTGAAATATTTGAAAGAAGTGTGTATCCATACATACTATAAAACAAAGTCGCTTTCCGTCGTCAGTCCTCAGTCGTAGACACATATCTTTGTACGTTAAGATCTTTTAAACTTCGCTACGAATAAAAATAATAAAATGATTAATTATATATCCAAAATTTAAAAAAAGCATTCACTTATGTACGTAAGTAAGACCATCTACATTACGACACGTAACTAACACCTACACAAGTAAAACCACACCAACATTGATTCCCGAGGTATTGTTTTTTTATTTTTATAAAAGACAAGGCAGGCATTTGACCGCCATGTCACCTGTTGGTAAGAGATGATGCGGCCAAAGATGAAGCATGCCCGTTTTGGAACAGCCTATTCACTCTAGCCTTAAAGGCATCCAGATTATATTCATCAGGGAACACACTCGCAGGCAATGCGTTCTGTTCCTTAGCCGTACGCATTATTAGGGTGGAGCCTAAGCGGTTCGCGCGGATAGCTGTATAATACTAAGATTATTAGTAAAAAAAATCCTATGCGGGCGCTTTTGGTGAAAAGCTTTAAAGTTGATACGAAAGGCATCACAATAGTATGCGGAGGATGATAATAAGAATAACAGTAGTCGCTTGAATAACTAACTAGCCGCCCGACTGGGGAAGTACCTCCACCTTACAAAATACCGCAGCTAAACAATACTCTTTTAAATAGTGTTGTGTTTCTGCCGGTGAGTAAGGTTTCCAGTGCACCGTGAGGTGGGAATTTGGGAAAACCGTGGCTTTTGCAGTGGAGGGGCATTTGTCTTTTTGCTGCCAGAGCAACGTGTCATAGAGGTGGGCAACGCATTGGCGATACTCTTGGTGTTGCTAATATCTATAGGCAGTGGTGACCACTTTCCAATAGGTGGAACGCTTCCCTGTTTGCCTACTGTATGACATAAAAAAACACAAAATATTAAATTATTTTGCAAATACATAAACTGAATAGTTTGTTGACACATTTGTGTCTGACAATCAAATTACTTGTCACGTTGACAGCAAGGCATAAATTTTATCCCTCAGGGCCACTCTACATAAGCATGAAGGTAGCTAACTGTACAATCTCTTTGAGCTAAGAGGTAGATAAACGGACATTGTGATACCATTCGTATCTACTTCAGAGCGGTCACTAAAAGCCCGCATAGTATTTTTATTACTAATCGCTGTAGTAAATATTAAGTATAACTTAATCGAAAACAGCATAATCTCAGTCTACTCGTGTATCTATAAAAATTATGGGATAAAGGCAGGCAAATGATGGGGATAATGAACAAATAAAACATTGAATAGGTACGGTATTGCCATTTTTATTTCACAATCTAGTTTCCCACGTCTAGGGTTGTGACAGTGTTCTCCTCGGGTCTCGGGGCAAGGCCGAAATTGCAGCGGCGCGACGCATCAGTTTCCCAGCCACAGGATCATTGACACCATGATATCTAAAAATAAAAAAATAATTATAGTTCCTTGATATCAATGTTTATACCTATAAGAGAAACTAAAGCGGTCCACGCTTAAGGTCTCATAATGCGCATAAAACATGGAATAGAAACCTCACAATTAGAGTTAGCCTGTGGTATTTTGGGAAGATGAAGGTACCTATGTGTATGCAACATTTTGTGTAAAAAATATTTTAGCTGATACAGACAGAAATTGCTATATGTGGCTACTCTGATTTATTAAAATAAAATTTAGGAAACTGACAGTAAAAGTTCATAATGAAAATTTCATAATCAACCCCTCAAATCACCTATAGAAAGTCAGAAGGTAACAAATATGGCATTCATAATGTGACTCATTTTTAAATTATTACTATACCTAATGATATAATAATTACGTTAGATAAATCATTTGGCAATAAATACCTGTCTTTGATATTCTGGTCTGCCAAAGGATCATCAGGATTAGTAGGTTTCTCATGCCGATAAGGGCACTGCTCGCCCCGCCTGCATTCTCCTTTCACCCAGAACGAACATACACGGGGCCTATTCCGCTTGTAATAAGGCGCTGTTCTCGCCAGACGCAACAATAAATCATTGGCACCCTTCGATTTTAGCGCAGAGTTTCTTGGTTGTGTGGGATCCATTTCAGCCATTTGTCTGTCCATATTTTGTATATAGTACTCCTTATTGACTTCATTTCGTGGCAAATCGTCTTGAATTTTAAGAGCACCATCTCTAACTTGAATCGGTAAGCCATACTCAAGATCTAGGACACACGTTTGGCAAACATTCTTTAGTTTTGAACAAGTCTGACAGATCTCTGTCTTCTTGAAACGCATCTTCGCACCAGGACACCAACGAAACACAGTGAATGGTCGTGCACAGGTTTTGCATTCCTTTCCATATTTTTCTTTAGTCTGGAAATATTTAGTTAATTATAAGTTAAACAAATTATACATGTATTAGAAAGCAATAAGTCATTTAAAAAGAATGTAATTTTAAAACATACCATACGAGTGTAAGGGTTATCTCCAAGACACGTTTGACACAAAATTGGGAAGTCCTGGAAAAAAAAGCGTGTTATTATAGGTAGGTACCACAAATGAGATTACATGACATTTGACATTAAGTTCTAGTGTATACTTACAGCATCCTCCCATTTCTGTCGATTGTATGCATTTGTTGATTTGGACACAGCCATCTTCACAATAACTACAAATACACTTTTTGATTAGACTGACTTGAAATATACAAATAATCAATTAACACTGGAGCCTGATCAACTGACAAAGCTACATGCACACGACTGTAACAACTGTCGACTGTGGGTCACCAGAGCACCGTCAAGGGTTTTATGCAGATTGAGTGCAGCGAGCAGGTAGTGCAGGTAGCGCGCCCGCGCACCGCGGCCCCTGCCCCCTCGCCATCGCGGTCATGGCGGTACATAATCAGCTTGGCGGTTACTGTGGTATTTTCGATGTCGTATAGGTATCTAGCAAATTCAATTCTCTTCGAAATTAAATATTAATAGATTAGTCCGTATTGACTTACAGTAGTAAAAATTATAAAGTGTGGATATGGCAATAACCGGAGGATAATCTGTCCTTGTCAGTCTTTCTTGTAAACATCCATTTATTTGGTCACTTTTAGCTTTACCTTGTACTTTTAGTTTGTCTTCCTACAGAAATCAAATTGTTTGTTATGACTTATAAGAATGACGTTCTATGACGTCTAAAAATCTTGGCATAGGTCGCCATACAGAGATTTTGATTTTATTTTTTTATAAGAAATTCTGACTTAGTGTTGTCTTATTCTATAAGTAAATTAGCGATGGCTTTAAAAAGTTATTCTTGTCAAGATCAATATTGAAAAGAGCTACAGAACAGGTGAAACTTATTTAGGTAATAGGGAAAATTTGTAACATTCATTTCGCAAATAAATAGTGGATCTATTCCTTCATGTCTTAAATGATTTTTAAATATTATGACTAGGTAGAGCTTAACCTAGATAAGGGGGTTTTATATAACATTGCCCCCAATGTTAAGGATGATGTCGATATCATGGTATATACAGCGGTTAGTCTTAAATCGTTGTGGGAAAAAGTTACCTAAGGCCAAGGCCATAAATACCATACCTACGCATATATCATAGCTTCATATAAGCAATTAAATTAGGTTAGGATAAAACTAAGTTGTGATGTAATAAAATGTAACATGATGGAATTATTAATATTTGTTTTATTCGATATTTAATACTGTAATTGTGCTGCACTAAACTTAGGCGATTCTTAAATAAGCACCCTAAGATATTACAATGCATTTAGGAATCACAAAATCGGTATCATCTAGTTAAGAGTGTCTAGGTTTAGGTTTATGTTTCTGTTAATGTAGGTGTTGGTGCACTATTTTTTCTTGTTAGACATACAGAAGAAAACATTTTTTTGGGAATTGTTTTAAAGCGCCGTTCAACAACATTAATGGTAACTATTGTTAGAACCAGCCGTTCGGACCAATAGTTAATGCAGCACAAAAGTTGTAAGATTTCTCTGAGTAAAGTTATACAACTTTGATGATTTGTCATTTTCATACATTAATTGATTCTGAAAGTGCAGGAAAACGTAATGTAATTACATATATATTGCTTGAACTAATGATCTGAATCATTTGACATTATTATGCGAAAGCTGTGGGGTTATTATCTGTTCTGTTATACAATTTTAAAAACCATCATTTTCATACCTATACGTATAAAATTAAGACTATGCTATTCTCGATGAAGTTATAATATTTAGACTGATTAGTATTAAAAATACAATGAGGGCTTTTGGAGACCGCTCTGAATACGAATGGCGTCACAATAGTACGCGGCGACGATAAGATAAGCTATGCGATAAGGCAACGAAAAGGGCGTGACCGTTTATCTACCTGTTCGCTCTACCAGTGCGACGAACCAAAGTTATCCAAGTCAAATAATTTCATTCTGAAAGTGCAAGAAGTCATAAAATAATGATAGACAGTGCTAGAAATAGTGATATGAATCAAATTCCATCGATGCATGAAAGCTGTGAGGCTATTATCTGTTCTGCTTAAATACAAATTAAAAAATCATTTTCATACTAAAACGAAAAAAAATGTGTGGTCTGTACATAAATACGAATGCAATTATAATGCTTTTTGTTGGACTCTTATCTCGAACGCTTTCCATTAAAAATAAAAAAAACAATACTTATAGGCCAAGGATGACCTTTTATCTACTTTTCTTAAATAATTGAATACCCCTTATCACATCTCTTACCTTAAATATTATCTATATCCTGCACCTGGCAGGCCGCAGCGAAAGTGTATTTGTAAGATATCTATATGACATCGAAAATACCACAGTAACCACTAAGCCAATTAGGTGTATATGTATGTTTGCAACGGTGGTTGGAAACTGAACGTCGCCAAAACAGAGTATATGGCCAGCTGCAGCGAGGATCCGTATAGGTAACCAAACCGTCAAATACTTCGGATCCGTGATGCACGAGTCGGGCGATATCGGCCCCGATGTCAAGTGCCGAATCTCTGCAGCTTGGGCCAAATGGCGGGAACTGACGGCAGTCATCTATGACCCTAAAATCCCTGTAAAGCTAAAAGGGCTTAAATACAATAGTATAATTAGACCTGTGATGATGCTCTATGGCTGCGAGGCATGGCCAGCGCTGACGAAACACGTTCGCGTACTTCATGCCAACGAAATGAAAATTCTGCGCTTGATGTGCGGAGTTACACGGCTCGATTGAGTACGTAATGAATACATTCGTGGCAGTCTTGGCGTGAGGGATATCGCGGACAAGATCGAGGAGGCTCGCCAGCGCTGGTTTGGTCACGTGTTGCGTAAGCTTCAGGGATACGTTGGATATAGGTGACTAAACCTGTCGGTATCAGGAAAGAGACATGACAAAAACTGAAAGTAATAGTATATTCAAACCAAAGGCAGTAAACAGCAAACTTATGTTTAGCGATTGGGCGACAGCAGGAATACATAAGAGTAGAAATAAATTATATGAGCTCTATGCAGAACGGGCGTATAATAATAGCGTAGAATTTGCTGAGTATGTTAAACATTATTCGAAGTTATTTAAACGCGTTTGTGCTACAGCTAAATCGTATTTCATTAAAAACAAACTAAAAAATAGCACAGATGTAATAAATAGTGAAACTGGAAAAGTAACAAATCGCGATACTAAGTACAGTTTAAAGATAAATGATAATGTTGTTACCAAAAACTCGGAAGTTGCGGAGGCGTTCAATAAATTTTTTACAGCCATTCCAGTGTCAACTACAAAATCCTTAAATTCGTCTCCTGCTCTCGCTGAATCCTTGTTAAAGCAAAATGTACCCGAGAGTGTCATAGATTTTAAGTTCGAGCATGCAACACCTCAAGATATAGTTAAGGCTTTTAAAACCATAAAAATGAAAGCAACTGCCGACATTGATGGTATGTCAGTAAAAATTATTAGCTCTGTAATTGATGTTATTGCTGTCCACTTAGCGAATATATTTAATAATTGTGTTGATAATGGTGAATTTCCTGACCTGATGAAGCACAGTAAAGTTATTTTATTGTTGAAAACTGGTAATACAACGGATCCTACAAATTTTAGACCAGTTTCAATTTTACCGACTCTAAGTAAAATATTTGAGAAAATCATATTAAATCAACTAAAAGCTCATTTTTATGGAAGTAACCTATTGCATCATAAACAATTCGGTTTTACTCGCGGTCGTTCAACAACTGATGCAGGTGTTGAACTTATTAAACATATCTTTGGGGCGTGGGAGGAATCACGTGATGCCTTAGGGGTTTTCTGTGATTTATCCAAAGCCTTTGATTGCGTTAATCATGACATTTTGGTCAGGAAATTACAACATTATGGAATAAAGGACTTGGCCCCGAACTTGCTAAATTCATACTTGAGTCATGGAATTCAAAAAGTTGATGTAAACGGAGAGAGATCTATGGGGTCTGTTGTCTCTATGGGTGTCCCCCAGGGATCTATTTTGGGCCCGTTTTTGTTTCTTGTTTATGTAAATGACTTACCGTACTTTGTAAAAGATACCCATGAGATTGTCTTGTTCGCGGACGATACATCTTTAGTGTTAAAAGTAAAAAGACAACAATTAACATATGAAGACGTGAACAAGGCTATTGCAGAAGTGGTAAACTGGTTTACGGTTAATAATTTATTACTGAATGGCAAGAAGACAAAATGTTTAAAATTCTCTTTGCCAAATGTTAGATCAGTGCCCACTAATGTACAAATAAAAAGCGAAAATTTAAATCTTGTTGATTCTACAGTATTTTTAGGCTTTACTCTGGATAATAAATTGCAATGGGGTCCTCACATTGATAAATTGGCGAAAAGGCTAAGTTCTGCAGCATATGCTGTAAAGAAAATACGGGGTATTTCTGACGAGGCTACAGCAAGATTAGTTTATTTTAGTTATTTCCACAGTATTATGACCTATGGCATACTGCTGTGGGGACATGCTGCCGACTGGCACAATGTATTTGTATTGCAGAAAAGGGCTATTCGCGCGATTTATCAATTGAGACCTAGAACTTCACTTAGAGATAAATTCAGGAATATTGATATAATGACAATGCCGTCACAATATATATGACGGATGCGGTCAATAGTACGGACTCATGTGGTCAATAGTACGGACTCATGACGAAGAAAACGGAAGTGGGAGTGCGCCCTCTGGTGGGGCGTGCTGACAGAGTCTCGACGGCACGACTCGGGCCGAGTGGCGGCCATTCTTGGCGCGACCGCCGCCGAGGAGTGACGCGTCTTGAAACTGTCTCCACATTTCGTTTATAGAAAGTGTTATTTACGTTTGAAAATAAAGTAATTTTAAAATCACTTTTGAAATAAGAAAGTTAATCACCTCAACTGCCTACATTGTGATACTGCTCTGATTTCAAGTGAAATTATAAGTGATGTGCAAAAATGAATTGGAATAAATACAGTGGAGTAAATGTGAACCTTTTCTTTAATTTATCTGGACGATCTAATACTGATATCACCACCCTGATGACAATGATCCTGATACACCCTTTCCTTCACGCGACGACATCAGAAGCGGTGATGACGAACGCAACGCCCAAGAGATAGTATGATGAGAAGCGACAAAGAAAATGCAGATAACGCTTTGTGGAAGCGTAATAATAAAAGGAAAGTGATTACTCGATCCAGTTGAATTGCCTACATTAAAATATAAGATGATTAAACACGTTCAAAGCGCAGCCAAGGGTCCAAACACCCCGAGATATAAGACAAAGACTTCGTCAGACAGATTGGGGGATTTGTAAAGTAAACAACAAATCATCTGTACCAATTGGTTATGGTCAAGGCAGACCTCGGGCCTTCGAGAGCACCATTGGGATATTGACACCATTATTAAAAATCGAGTGAAACTTACTATGGACGGCACTTAGGTATGTATTCTTTGTTTTTGCGAAACTTAATTTAGATTACTCATGTAAAATATTCCCCTCTTTTAACAAAAAGAAAGTGTTAGTTGAATAATTTGTGTAGTTCTAAATTAGCCAGCTAAAGTTTATTCAATGAAGTTAAAGTAAATGCTTAGATTTAGATTCATTTAGCAGTGTGGTTTGACACCACAATTAAATTAATTGCTTAAATTTCTGCAGATAAATAAAACGATTATTATTTTTTTATTTATTAAGTTTTACTAATACAATTATTTTCTTCTATTGCATAACAATGGTGTACAACGGTTCGCTTCACCTACGAGAACAACATTGCAATGCGACGCTGGACTGGTAGCCTCAACGTGATTGTTTCAACATGGGACGATGGTAGACAATCCGCGAGTGTTGCGTACATGACTGAGAAATGATGTGATATTGACAGTTCCTCTTTATCTGGTGAGTATACATAATTATTATTTGGTAAAAACCTGTGCTGAAAAGAGGCTCCCTAGCAGATTTTAAGAGTTATTTACTTTGATAATTCAGAAAAGTATTCTGACAGAAACACTATTGATGCCCTTAGTAGAGAGAAGGGCAGGTTAATTTGTATCTTTAGTGAAACTACAAATAGAAAGAATGTAAACAAAACAAATAGAACGTCATTTATGGTCAGTGTTACAAATTGTTGGTAAAGATGTCAAAAACTACTGCCAAGTTTAATAAATATTAGCTTTTGCGGGTACCTATGTCAAATAAAGAATTATGTTAAATCTCTCTAAATGTTACAGTACACTGTGTTAAATTTAAAAAAGTGACATTTAATCTAAGATTATTTTACCATCTTGAAACACGCTATGATTTAACGTATTACCAACATCACGTCAGTTATCGGAAAACAAGAATAAGAAATACTTGAAAGCATAGTCCTATTATTTTTATAAATTGAGTACGTAAGCATCGTTATGGTGGTACTGCTGCTGATTGACTTCTTCTTCTTGATCGTTACCTCACTGCTGAGGATCGTGACATCTTCGGAGTTTGTCTCCATCGGTAGCCTAATGTAATGCGACGTTGACGGATGTATCGTTCGGATATTTGGTCCGCCCATCTCTTCGGACTTCGGCCTCTGGGTCTCTTGCCTTCGACTTTTCCCGTCACCATAAATCGTTCCAGATTGCTGATTAAGTAAATATTTGATAATAACAGTGTGGCAGGGATGCCGTAGCAGTGAGTTTGTAAAACAATTAGCTGGTGTACTTTAGGATGTTGTATCTTAGAGATAGGATAGGCTTCGAATGTGCAAAATTTCAATAATGACCCAGTAAAGATCACCGCAATTTCTATGCGAGCGGGAGGGTGCCAACATGTATCGGAAAAAAAAAAAGAGAAAAATTGTTAGCGTGTTTGTTTACATTTAACAGGAGACATCCGAACGAACTTTTCCATATTTCAGTATGTTTGTTATTGTGGTCGTAGTTTCCCAATGTTATAGAAGATATCCGCCGTAACAATGGGATCACTCATATACGTTTCTTTTAATACTACAAAAAGGAAAAAAGGGGTAGTTTGGTTAGTAATTTAATTTTATGTTGGTATCAAGTTATTAATCGAAAAAAAAAAGTAAATACGAGTAAGTGAACTGATTGACGGTAGATAATTTCGATTTATGTTTTGAGTAACTAAAGATAAACCTGTGACTTAGTTCGACCGAAAACCATTTGTTCTATGTTAATATGACTTAGTTTGACCTGGTT
The DNA here is from genome assembly GCA_905147135.1 of Blastobasis lacticolella. Taxonomy (NCBI): domain Eukaryota; kingdom Metazoa; phylum Arthropoda; class Insecta; order Lepidoptera; family Blastobasidae; genus Blastobasis; species Blastobasis lacticolella. The sequence continues at coordinate 845,584 of LR990048.1, forward strand.
AAAGACTGTGTTAGACGGATCTATCTAAGAAGCTAACTCAATATGTGACGTCTATCAAGCCGAGGTTTTTATAAGATTTATGTGATAGTTTTGTTTTCTTAAAATTTCGTAATTCGCATCATCGGATGGAGGTGATCGTGTTTTATCACTGATGGTGGGCTGATGGAGCCTATGGGAGAGTTTTATGGTTGCTTACCGGCCTGATGGAGGCTATGGGAGCGTGGCTAATAGAGGGTAGTTGTTTCAATCTTTGTGAGAAAATGTTGAACGATAATGATGTTAAGAAAGTCCAGATATTTTGGTGATTGTTCAATAGTCGGTTTATTAAATTAACTTTAGCTACTAGTACAGAAATTTCCATGATTACCGATATAAAGTAACTTTTTCGAGTTCTGTTGTTGTACCAGTAAGATGAGGCAGTGTAAGCAATGGTGAGATTTTATATCCTTCTGCCAGTACAGGTTTAGTGGTGCCTGAACTGTTGTTGAGGTCAAATATCCTGATTTATTTGGCTGACTTGGAGTGGCCTGGAAATCATGTGTGTGATAGCCCCGAAAGTCTCGGCTGTAGATGGCAAATTTAATGTTGTAATTTTTTTTTAGAATGCGTTTGTATATGGGACACCTTCATTATTACAATCATTGTTAAATCGTTTCAAAATGGGAGGCTAAAACATAACGTAAACTCTAAATAGAGTGTACTTGTTCGAACAGTTAAAATTGATGACGATGATTATTACTTGTTTAGTTTTGGTGTGGTAACATATGAACTGGATGGTAACAACTTACCTATGACTGGCGTAACAGATAAACGTGAGAGCTTCATATTATTAAACTCCTGATTTAGTTCTGATATTGAGCAGTAGAGATAATGTTGTTTTTGTAGAGATATCACCGTGAACGTTTGTTCGGGTCTGTGACGATTACTTGTTATGTAACTCGTAGACCGTTATTACGTGTTATGATAGCAGATATGACTGTGTTACCTATCACTGACTTAGTGCAGATTTGGTCGAAGAATTGACCACGAGCTGAGAGTCTATAGACAGCTATTAGTGAAGTAAAGCGTGTTAAAGTTACTACTTCATGATTTCAGCAATTTCATATTAAAAAGTATACTGTATAGTCTAGCAGTGGCTATATAAGTACGGCTACTACAGTGGTGCCCCTATATTATAGAAAGAGGTATTACTAGAGTCTATAAGTACCTACTGGTTTAAAAAATGTGACGAATGAACAACACTGAGCAATGTTTATTAACGCCTGGGTGGCTCCCGCCTGTGTGGCTCCCGCCTGTGTGGCTCCCGCCTGTGTGGCTCCCGCCTGTGTGGCTCCCGCCTGTGTGGATCCCGCCTGTGTGGATCCCGCCTGTGTGGCTCCCGCCTGTGTGGCTCCCGCCTGTGTGGCTTCCGCCTCTTTGGCATCCACCTGTGTGGCATTCCGCCTGTGTGGCATCCCGCCTGTGTGGCATCTCGCCTGTGTGGCATCTCGCCTGTGTGGCATCTCGCCTGTGTGGCATCCCGCCTGTTTGGCATTTCGCCTGTGTGGCATTTAGCCTGTGAGGCATTCCGCCTGTATGGCATTTCGCCGGTGTGGTATTTTTCTGTGTGGCATTTCGCCTCTGTGCCATTTACCCTTGTGTGACATCTTACCTGTATCGTGCTATAGCAGACGTGATACAGGATATAGAATATACTCGTAGTTTGACGATTAGAGTGGTACTGACCAGAGTGACACCCAGTCTGTGTGGCACCTAGTCTGTGTGGTATTTCGCTATTGTGCAGGTCCAGTTGCGTGCCGGCCCGGTTGCGAGGCGGCCCGATTGCGTGGCTGCCCGTCTGATAGTGTTCATCAGTGTGGTGGTTCGCCTGTGTGTCATTTCTTCTGTATGGTCATATTACTCTTATTTTTAAAATTAGGATGGCGCTGACGGATGACCAAAATCATATGGCATTTAATGAAGGAGTGTTTCGATCACACTCGAAGTAACATTGGGTCTTTTGCCGAGTACTGAAAATTTTATGTAGGTAGGTATGTCACATATTTGTAGTAAATCTAAGTACCTACAGTAATGGAGGTCGGGGAAAGTACACGAGCTTTGTGATTGGATTTGTGATGTTTCCCACTCAACAAGATCATCAAGGGGAAAACACTGGTGATGATGATGAAACTTTCATTTGTGGTAATTGTGATACGGTTCATAGTCTGGTGTCCTGTCACGCCTCTCTCATAAACTGAAGCCGTAGTTGAATTTATGTCGGCAACTTAGAAAGAATAACTTGTGTACGAGATGATGTTGTTCTCTCAAGTCTCTCTCAATCTACGGAAGTTTAGTATGATAAATGATAATGTACGCTCTTAAATGTCCTTTCAGATTGTTTAAGGTTGGCTGGAAGAAATCCCATTGTGGGATAAGCCCGCCTTTGCTTTGTAAAATTATTTTTGTATTTCCTGTATTTATTAAGCAATAAAGAGTTTACATACATACATACATACATACATGTACGTATGTTTTATGTGTACACAAATAGCAGTTACTTAAGTATTGGTGGGTTGAAGCAGTCGTGATAGATCCAATCACATGATTCATAAGACTTACTTGGGTGATGTGTTGTGGTCAGAAGTGACCGAGCGAATATGGTACTGTGCTATGGTTTTCATGTTTCAGATAACACACGAGGACGTGTGTATAGCAGGACGGCCGTGACGGATGCGGTCAATAGTACGGACTCATGACGAAGAAAACGGAAGTGGGAGTGCGCCCTCTGGTGGGGCGTGCTGACAGAGTCTCGACGGCACGACTCGGGCCGAGTGGCGGCCATTCTTGGCGCGACCGCCGCCGAGGAGTGACGCGTCTTGAAACTGTCTCCACATTTCGTTTATAGAAAGTGTTATTTACGTTTGAAAATAAAGTAATTTTAAAATCACTTTTGAAATAAGAAAGTTAATCACCTCAACTGCCTACATTGTGATACTGCTCTGATTTCAAGTGAAATTATAAGTGATGTGCAAAAATGAATTGGAATAAATACAGTGGAGTAAATGTGAACCTTTTCTTTAATTTATCTGGACGATCTAATACTGATATCACCACCCTGATGACAATGATCCTGATACACCCTTTCCTTCACGCGACGACATATATATATGAGAACTTAATGTATGTTCATAAAAATTTACACTTATTTAAGAAGAATAGTGATGTTCATAATATTAATACGAGAAATAAAGATAAGCTTGTTGTTGGTGCTTGTCGTCTAGCCAAAGTCCACAAATCATTTATGGGTCAATGTGTACGCTTTTATAATAAGGTTCCAACAGATATTCAGAATTTACCATTGCATAAATTTAAAGTCGCTATAAAAAACAAATTATGTCAAAAAAGTTATTATAGTATATCTGAATATGTAAATGACAAAAGTCCATGGGACTGAACTGCTGTTCTATACAGGTATTTACTTTTAAGATAGTATATAGGACAAATAATGTATTAGTACATAAGACATGTTTGAAAAAAAAAAAGAATTAACGTAGGCTCTGTGGGTTTCTTGCCGTTTCTTTCCCCCACGGAGAACCACCTTGGAAGCGGCGTTAATTTTCCTTCCTCTCCCACACATGGTGTCTCCTGTCTGCGCTGGGGTAGGGTAGTAGTTAGAGTAGGGGTAGGGTAGGGTAGGGTAGGAGTAAGATAGCGGTAAGGGTTGGGTAGGGGTAAGATAGTGGTAGGGTCAGGGTTAGGTAGTGTTAGGGTAGGGGTAAGGTAGTGGTAGGGTAGGGTTAAGGCAATGTTAGGATAGGCTAGGGGTAAGGTAGCGATAGGGAAGGGATAGGATAGAGTAGGGTAATAGCGACTACCTACCACATACAGCATGTGTGATGCACGCTCACTTAAAAGTCTGTCTGGCGGTGGCGTGGGGGCCGGGTCGCTCTTTTCCCTCAAATATGGTTGAATTGGACGATGGCTGGGCCCAGCGTTATACTCGTGAACGGGTGCTGCCTTGGTGGACTGGCTTACTCTTGCTGTAGTTTTAGGTGGTTTTTCTTAATTACACTAGACATACCTATATAATATAATATAGCGTTCCGGCTCTGCCTGGCATTGTCGAGCATGGTTCGGTCGTGGTTGGCGAGGGATACGTTATCTACGGCCATAGGGCGGTCAGCGTGTCACTGTGTGTTTCCATCCTACTTTCCAACCCCCCTCCTTTTTGACGATTGAAAGAGATATTTAATGTCCTAATAAATAAAGAAATTTTGATTTGATTTGATTTGATTTGATGAGACGACGTGGGCGACCCAAGAAGCGATGGATTGACATAGCTGAGTGGGATGCGAGAGCCAACGGCTCACGACGCGAGGATGCCGAACACCGGGCGAAGTGGAGAAGAATTTGTAGGAAAGCGGACCCTGGTAGAGGCCGGGATAAGCGCTAGGACGATTATGATGATGATAGATGTATGTGCGACAAACTTAAACGTTTAAAGATTTTGTGTTACCGTTGTTGTGACTTATTTAGTTTCTGCTGGTAGGCAGGCATGATTGTTATAAGAATTAAAGTTTAAAATGTCGTAATTTTCGATCCATGCAAACCGTTCAATGAAATATTCTGAAAGAAGTGTGTATCCATACATACTATAAAACAAAGTCGCTTTCCGTCGTCAGTCCTCAGTCGTAGACACATATCTTTGTACGTTAAGATCTTTTAAACTTCGCTACGAATAAAAATAATAAAATGATTAATTATATATCCAAAATTTAAAAAAAGCATTCACTTATGTAGGTACGTAAGTAAGACCATCTACATTACGACACGTAACTAACACCTACACAAGTAAAACCACACCAACATTGATTCCCGAGGTATTGTTTTTTTATTTTTATAAAAGACAAGGCAGGCATTTGACCGCCATGTCACCTGTTGGTAAGAGATGATGCGGCCAAAGATGAAGCATGCCCGTTTTGGAACAGCCTATTCACTCTAGCCTTAAAGGCATCCAGATTATATTCATCAGGGAACACACTCGCAGGCAATGCGTTCTGTTCCTTAGCCGTACGCATTATTAGGGTGGAGCCTAAGCGGTTCGCGCGGATAGCTGTATAATACTAAGATTATTAGTAAAAAAAATCCTATGCGGGCGCTTTTGGTGAAAAGCTTTAAAGTTGATACGAAAGGCATCACAATAGTATGCGGAGGATGATAATAAGAATAACAGTAGTCGCTTGAATAACTAACTAGCCGCCCGACTGGGGAAGTACCTCCACCTTACAAAATACCGCAGCTAAACAATACTCTTTTAAATAGTGTTGTGTTTCTGCCGGTGAGTAAGGTTTCCAGTGCACCGTGAGGTGGGAATTTGGGAAAACCGTGGCTTTTGCAGTGGAGGGGCATTTGTCTTTTTGCTGCCAGAGCAACGTGTCATAGAGGTGGGCAACGCATTGGCGATACTCTTGGTGTTGCTAATATCTATAGGCAGTGGTGACCACTTTCCAATAGGTGGAACGCTTCCCTGTTTGCCTACTGTATGACATAAAAAAACACAAAATATTAAATTATTTTGCAAATACATAAACTGAATAGTTTGTTGACACATTTGTGTCTGACAATCAAATTACTTGTCACGTTGACAGCAAGGCATAAATTTTATCCCTCAGGGCCACTCTACATAAGCATGAAGGTAGCTAACTGTACAATCTCTTTGAGCTAAGAGGTAGATAAACGGACATTGTGATACCATTCGTATCTACTTCAGAGCGGTCACTAAAAGCCCGCATAGTATTTTTATTACTAATCGCTGTAGTAAATATTAAGTATAACTTAATCGAAAACAGCATAATCTCAGTCTACTCGTGTATCTATAAAAATTATGGGATAAAGGCAGGCAAATGATGGGGATAATGAACAAATAAAACATTGAATAGGTACGGTATTGCCATTTTTATTTCACAATCTAGTTTCCCACGTCTAGGGTTGTGACAATGTTCTCCTTGGGTCTCGGGGCAAGGCCGAAATTGCAGCGGCGCGACGCATCAGTTTCCCAGCCACAGGATCATTGACACCATGATATCTAAAAATAAAAAAATAATTATAGTTCCTTGATATCAATGTTTATACCTATAAGAGAAACTAAAGCGGTCCACGCTTAAGGTCTCATAATGCGCATAAAACATGGAATAGAAACCTCACAATTAGAGTTAGCCTGTGGTATTTTGGGAAGATGAAGGTACCTATGTGTATGCAACATTTTGTGTAAAAAATATTTTAGCTGATACAGACAGAAATTGCTATATGTGGCTACTCTGATTTATTAAAATAAAAATTAGGAAACTGACAGTAAAAGTTCATAATGAAAATTTCATAATCAACCCCTCAAATCACCTATAGAAAGTCAGAAGGTAACAAATATGGCATTCATAATGTGACTCATTTTTAAATTATTACTATACCTAATGATATAATAATTACGTTAGATAAATCATTTGGCAATAAATACCTGTCTTTGATATTCTGGTCTGCCAAAGGATCATCAGGATGAGTAGGTTTCTCATGCCGATAAGGGCACTGCTCGCCCCGCCTGCATTCTCCTTTCACCCAGAACGAACATACACGGGGCCTATTCCGCTTGTAATAAGGCGCTGTTCTCGCCAGACGCAACAATAAATCATTGGCACCCTTCGATTTTAGCGCAGAGTTTCTTGGTTGTGTGGGATCGGTTTCAGCCATTTGTCTGTCCATATTCTGTATATAGTACTCCTTATTGACTTCATTTCGTGGTAAATCGTCTTGAATTTTAAGAGCACCATCTCTAACTTGAATCGGTAAGCCATACTCAAGATCTAGGACACACGTTTGGCAAACATTCTTTAGTTTTGAACAAGTCTGACAGATCTCTGTCTTCTTGAAACGCATCTTCGCACCAGGACACCAACGAAACACAGTGAATGGTCGTGCACAGGTTTTGCATTCCTTTCCATATTTTTCTTTAGTCTGGAAATATTTAGTTAATTATAAGTTAAACAAATTATACATGTATTAGAAAGCAATAAGTCATTTAAAAAGAATGTAATTTTAAAACATACCATACGAGTGTAAGGGTTATCTCCAAGACACGTTTGACACAAAATTGGGAAGTCCTGGAAAAAAAAGCGTGTTATTATAGGTAGGTACCACAAATGAGATTACATGACATTTGACATTAAGTTCTAGTGTATACTTACAGCATCCTCCCATTTCTGTCGATTGTATGCATTTGTTGATTTGGACACAGCCATCTTCACAATAACTACAAATACACTTTTTGATTAGACTGACTTGAAATATACAAATAATCAATTAACACTGGAGCCTGATCAACTGACAAAGCTACATGCACACGACTGTAACAACTGTCGACTGTGGGTCACCAGAGCACCGTCAAGGGTTTTATGCAGATTGAGTGCAGCGAGCAGGTAGTGCAGGTAGCGCGCCCGCGCACCGCGGCCCCTGCCCCCTCGCCATCGCGGTCATGGCGGTACATAATCAGCTTGGCGGTTACTGTGGTATTTTCGATGTCGTATAGGTATCTAGCAAATTCAATTCTCTTCGAAATTAAATATTAATAGATTAGTCCGTATTGACTTACAGTAGTAAAAATTATAAAGTGTGGATATGGCAATAACCGGAGGATAATCTGTCCTTGTCAGTCTTTCTTGTAAACATCCATTTATTTGGTCACTTTTAGCTTTACCTTGTACTTTTAGTTTGTCTTCCTACAGAAATCAAATTGTTTGTTATGACTTATAAGAATGACGTTCTATGACGTCTAAAAATCTTGGCATAGGTCGCCATACAGAGATTTTGATTTTATTTTTTTATAAGAAATTCTGACTTAGTGTTGTCTTATTCTATAAGTAAATTAGCGATGGCTTTAAAAAGTTATTCTTGTCAAAATCAATATTGAAAAGAGCTACAGAACAGGTGAAACTTATTTAGGTAATAGGGAAAATTAGTAACATTCATTTCGCAAATAAATAGTGGATCTATTCCTTCATGTCTTAAATGATTTTAAAATATTATGACTAGGTAGAGCTTAACCTAGATAAGGGGGTTTTATATAACATTGCCCCCATATGTTAAGGATGATGTCGATATCATGGTATATACAGCGGTTAGTCTCAAATCGTTGTGGGAAAAAGTTACCTAAGGCCAAGGCCATAAATACCATACCTACGCATATATCATAGCTTCATATAAGCAATTAAATTAGGTTAGGATAAAACTAAGTTGTGATGTAATAAAATGTAACATGATGGAATTATTAATATTTGTTTTATTCGATATTTAATACTGTAATTGTGCTGCACTAAACTTAGGCGATTCTTAAATAAGCACCCTAAGATATTACAATGCATTTAGGAATCACAAAATCGGTATCATCTAGTTAAGAGTGTCTAGGTTTAGGTTTATGTTTCTGTTAATGTAGGTGTTGGTGCACTATTTTTTCTTGTTAGACATACAGAGGAAAACATTTTTTTGGGAATTGTTTTAAAGCGCCGTTCAACAACATTAATGGTAACTATTGTTAGAACCAGCCGTTCGGACCAATAGTTAATGCAGCACAAAAGTTGTAAGATTTCTCTGAGTAAAGTTATACAACTTTGATGATTTGTCATTTTCATACATTAATTGATTCTGAAAGTGCAGGAAAACGTAATGTAATTACATATATATTGCTTGAACTAATGATCTGAATCATTTGACATTATTATGCGAAAGCTGTGGGGTTATTATCTGTTCTGTTATACAATTTTAAAAACCATCATTTTCATACCTATACGTATAAAATTAAGACTATGCTATTCTCGATGAAGTTATAATATTTAGACTGATTAGTATTAAAAATACAATGAGGGCTTTTGGAGACCGCTCTGAATACGAATGGCGTCACAATAGTACGCGGCGACGATAAGATAAGCTATGCGATAAGGCAACGAAAAGGGCGTGACCGTTTATCTACCTGTTCGCTCTACCAGTGCGACGAACCAAAGTTATCCAAGTCAAATAATTTCATTCTGAAAGTGCAAGAAGTCATAAAATAATGATAGACAGTGCTAGAAATAGTGATATGAATCAAATTCCATCGATGCATGAAAGCTGTGAGGCTATTATCTGTTCTGCTTAAATACAAATTAAAAAATCATTTTCATACTAAAACGAAAAAAAATGTGTGGTCTGTACATAAATACGAATGCAATTATAATGCTTTTTGTTGGACTCTTATCTCGAACGCTTTCCATTAAAAATAAAAAAAACAATACTTATAGGCCAAGGATGACCTTTTATCTACTTTTCTTAAATAATTGAATACCCCTTATCACATCTCTTACCTTAAATATTATCTATATCCTGCACCTGGCAGGCCGCAGCGAAAGTGTATTTGTAAGATATCTATATGACATCGAAAATACCACAGTAACCACTAAGCCAATTAGGTGTATATGTATGTTTGCAACGGTGGTTGGAAACTGAACGTCGCCAAAACAGAGTATATGGCCAGCTGCAGCGAGGATCCGTATAGGTAACCAAACCGTCAAATACTTCGGATCCGTGATGCACGAGTCGGGCGATATCGGCCCCGATGTCAAGTCCCGAATCTCTGCAGCTTGGGCCAAATGGCGGGAACTGACGGCAGTCATCTATGACCCTAAAATCCCTGTAAAGCTAAAAGGGCTTAAATACAATAGTATAATTAGACCTGTGATGATGCTCTATGGCTGCGAGGCATGGCCAGGGCTGACGAAACACGTTCACGTACTTCATGCCAACGAAATGAAAATTCTGCGCTTGATGTGCGGAGTTACACGGCTCGATTGAGTACGTAATTAATACATTCGTGGCAGTCTTGGCGTGAGGGATATCGCGGACAAGATCGAGGAGGCTCGCCAGCGCTGGTTTGGTCACGTGTTGCGTAAGCTTCAGGGATACGTTGGATATAGGTGACTAAACCTGTCGGTATCAGGAAAGAGACGACGTGGGCGACCCAAGAAGCGATGGATTGACATCGCTGAGTGGGATGCGAGAGCCAACGGCTTACGACGCGAGGATGCCGAACACCGGGCGAAGTGGAGAAGAATTTGTAGGAAAGCGGACCCTGGTAGAGGCCGGGATAAGCGCTAGGACGATTATGATGATGATAGATGTATGTGCGACAAACTTAAACGTTTAAAGATTTTGTGTTACCGTTGTTGTGACTTATTTAGTTTCTGCTGGTAGGCAGGCATGATTGTTATAAGAATTAAAGTTTAAAATGTCGTAATTTTCGATCCATGCAAACCGTTCAATGAAATATTCTGAAAGAAGTGTGTATCCATACATACTATAAAACAAAGTCGCTTTCCGTCGTCAGTCCTCAGTCGTAGACACATATCTTTGTACGTTAAGATCTTTTAAACTTCGCTACGAATAAAAATAATAAAATGATTAATTATATATCCAAAATTTAAAAAAAGCATTCACTTATGTAGGTACGTAAGTAAGACCATCTACATTACGACACGTAACTAACACCTACACAAGTAAAACCACACCAACATTGATTCCCGAGGTATTGTTTTTTTATTTTTATAAAAGACAAGGCAGGCATTTGACCGCCATGTCACCTGTTGGTAAGAGATGATGCGGCCAAAGATGAAGCATGCCCGTTTTGGAACAGCCTATTCACTCTAGCCTTAAAGGCATCCAGATTATATTCATCAGGGAACACACTCGCAGGCAATGCGTTCTGTTCCTTAGCCGTACGCATTATTAGGGTGGAGCCTAAGCGGTTCGCGCGGATAGCTGTATAATACTAAGATTATTAGTAAAAAAAATCCTATGCGGGCGCTTTTGGTAAAAAGCTTTAAAGTTGATACGAAAGGCATCACAATAGTATGCGGAGGATGATAATAAGAATAACAGTAGTCGCTTGAATAACTAACTAGCCGCCCGACTGGGGAAGTACCTCCACCTTACAAAATACCGCAGCTAAACAATACTCTTTTAAATAGTGTTGTGTTTCTGCCGGTGAGTAAGGTTTCCAGTGCACCGTGAGGTGGGAATTTGGGAAAACCGTGGCTTTTGCAGTGGAGGGGCATTTGTCTTTTTGCTGCCAGAGCAACGTGTCATAGAGGTGGGCAACGCATTGGCGATACTCTTGGTGTTGCTAATATCTATAGGCAGTGGTGACCACTTTCCAATAGGTGGAACGCTTCCCTGTTTGCCTACTGTATGACATAAAAAAACACAAAATATTAAATTATTTTGCAAATACATAAACTGAATAGTTTGTTGACACATTTGTGTCTGACAATCAAATTACTTGTCACGTTGACAGCAAGGCATAAATTTTATCCCTCAGGGCCACTCTACATAAGCATGAAGGTAGCTAACTGTACAATCTCTTTGAGCTAAGAGGTAGATAAACGGACATTGTGATACCATTCGTATCAACTTCAGAGCGGTCACTAAAAGCCCGCATAGTATTTTTATTACTAATCGCTGTAGTAAATATTAAGTATAACTTAATCGAAAACAGCATAATCTCAGTCTACTCGTGTATCTATAAAAATTATGGGATAAAGGCAGGCAAATGATGGGGATAATGAACAAATAAAACATTGAATAGGTACGGTATTGCCATTTTTATTTCACAATCTAGTTTCCCACGTCTAGGGTTGTGACAATGTTCTCCTCGGGTCTCGGGGCAAGGCCGAAATTGCAGCGGCGCGACGCATCAGTTTCCCAGCCACAGGATCATTGACACCATGATATCTAAAAATAAAAAAATAATTATAGTTCCTTGATATCAATGTTTATACCTATAAGAGAAACTAAAGCGGTCCACGCTTAAGGTCTCATAATGCGCATAAAACATGGAATAGAAACCTCACAATTAGAGTTAGCCTGTGGTATTTTGGGAAGATGAAGGTACCTATGTGTATGCAACATTTTGTGTAAAACATATTTTAGCTGATACAGACAGAAATTGCTATATGTGGCTACACTGATTTATTAAAATAAAAATTAGGAAACTGACAGTAAAAGTTCATAATGAAAATTTCATAATCAACCCCTCAAATCACCTATAGAAAGTCAGAAGGTAACAAATATGGCATTCATAATGTGACTCATTTTTAAATTATTACTATACCTAATGATATAATAATTACGTTAGATAAATCATTTGGCAATAAATACCTGTCTTTGATATTCTGGTCTGCCAAAGGATCATCAGGATGAGTAGGTTTCTCATGCCGATAAGGGCACTGCTCGCCCCGCCTGCATTCTCCTTTCACCCAGAACGAACATACACGGGGCCTATTCCGCTTGTAATAAGGCGCTGTTCTCGCCAGACGCAACAATAAATCATTGGCACCCTTCGATTTTAGCGCAGAGTTTCTTGGTTGTGTGGGATCGGTTTCAGCCATTTGTCTGTCCATATTCTGTATATAGTACTCCTTATTGACTTCATTTCGTGGTAAATCGTCTTGAATTTTAAGAGCACCATCTCTAACTTGAATCGGTAAGCCATACTCAAGATCTAGGACACACGTTTGGCAAACATTCTTTAGTTTTGAACAAGTCTGACAGATCTCTGTCTTCTTGAAACGCATCTTCGCACCAGGACACCAACGAAACACAGTGAATGGTCGTGCACAGGTTTTGCATTCCTTTCCATATTTTTCTTTAGTCTGGAAATATTTAGTTAATTATAAGTTAAACAAATTATACATGTATTAGAAAGCAATAAGTCATTTAAAAAGAATGTAATTTTAAAACATACCATACGAGTGTAAGGGTTATCTCCAAGACACGTTTGACACAAAATTGGGAAGTCCTGGAAAAAAAAGCGTGTTATTATAGGTAGGTACCACAAATGAGATTACATGACATTTGACATTAAGTTCTAGTGTATACTTACAGCATCCTCCCATTTCTGTCGATTGTATGCATTTGTTGATTTGGACACAGCCATCTTCACAATAACTACAAATACACTTTTTGATTAGACTGACTTGAAATATACAAATAATCAATTAACACTGGAGCCTGATCAACTGACAAAGCTACATGCACACGACTGTAACAACTGTCGACTGTGGGTCACCAGAGCACCGTCAAGGGTTTTATGCAGATTGAGTGCAGCGAGCAGGTAGTGCAGGTAGCGCGCCCGCGCACCGCGGCCCCTGCCCCCTCGCCATCGCGGTCATGGCGGTACATAATCAGCTTGGCGGTTACTGTGGTATTTTCGATGTCGTATAGGTATCTAGCAAATTCAATTCTCTTCGAAATTAAATATTAATAGATTAGTCCGTATTGACTTACAGTAGTAAAAATTATAAAGTGTGGATATGGCAATAACCGGAGGATAATCTGTCCTTGTCAGTCTTTCTTGTAAACATCCATTTATTTGGTCACTTTTAGCTTTACCTTGTACTTTTAGTTTGTCTTCCTACAGAAATCAAATTGTTTGTTATGACTTATAAGAATGACGTTCTATGACGTCTAAAAATCTTGGCATAGGTCGCCATACAGAGATTTTGATTTTATTTTTTTATAAGAAATTCTGACTTAGTGTTGTCTTATTCTATAAGTAAATTAGCGATGGCTTTAAAAAGTTATTCTTGTCAAGATCAATATTGAAAAGAGCTACAGAACAGGTGAAACTTATTTAGGTAATAGGGAAAATTAGTAACATTCATTTCGCAAATAAATAGTGGATCTATTCCTTCATGTCTTAAATGATTTTTAAATATTATGACTAGGTAGAGCTTAACCTAGATAAGAGGGTTTTATATAACATTGCCCCCATATGTCAAGGGTAATGTCGATATCATGGTATACATATACAGTGGTTAGTCTTAAATCGTTTTGGGAAAAAGTTACCTAAGGCCAAGGCCAAAAATACTATACCTACGCATATATCAAAGCTTCATATAAGCAATTAAGTTAGGTTAGGATAAAACTAAGTTGTGATGTAATAAAATGTAACATGATGGAATTATTAATATTTGTTTTATTCGATATTTAATACTGTAATTGTGCTGCACTAAACTTAGGCGATTCTTAAATAAGCACCCTAAGATATTCTTATGCATTTAGGAATCACAAAATCGGTATCATCTAGTTAAGAGTCTTAGGTTTAAGTTTGTGTTTCTGTTAATGTAGGTGTTGGTGCACTATTTTTTCTTGTTAGACATACAGAAGAAAACTTTTTTTGGGAATTGATTTAAAGTGCCGTTCAACAACATTAATGGTAACTATTGTTAGAACCAGCCGTTTGGACCAATAGTTAATGCAGCACAAAAGTTGTAAGATTGCTCTGAGTAAAGTTATACAACTTCGATGATTTGTCATTTTCATACATTAATTGATTGTGAAAGTGCAGGAAAACGTAATGTAATTATATATTATTGCTTGAACTAATGATCTGAATCAATTGACATTATTATGCGAAAGCTGTGGGGTTATTATCTGTTCTGTTATACAATTTTAAAAACCATCATTTTCATACTTATACGTATAAAATTGAGACTATGCTATTCTCGATGAAGTTATAATATTTAGACTGATTAGTATTAAAAATACAATGCAGGCTTTTGGCGATCGCTCTGAATACGAATGGCGTCACAATAGTACGCGGCGACGATAAGATAAGCTATGCGATAAGGCAACGAAAAGAGCGTGACCGTTTATCTATCTGTTCGCTTTACCAGTGCGACGAACCAAAGTTATCCAAGTCAAATAATTTCATTCTGAAAGTGCAAGAAAACATAAAATATTCCATCGATGCATGAAAGCTGTGAGGCTATTATCTGTTCTGCTTAAATACAAATTAAAAAATCATTTTCATATTTAAACGAAAAAATGTGTGGTCTGTACATAAATTCGAATGTTATTATAATGCTTTTTGTTGTACTCTTATCTCGAACGCTTTCCATTAAAAATAAAAAAAAATAATACTTATAGGCCAAGGATGACCTTTTATGTGCTTTTCTTAAAATAATTGAATACCCCTTATCACATCTCTTACCTTAAATCTTATCTATATCCTGTACCTGGCAGGCCGCAGCGAAAGTGTATTTGTAAGATATCTATATGACATCGAAAATACCACAGTGACCCCAAGTCAATTAGGTGTAGTACTGTGGTATTTTTGATGTCGTATAGCTATCTAGCAAAGTCAATTCTTTTCGAAATTAAATATTAATAGATACATTCGTATTGACTGACAGTAGAAAAATTATTAAGTGTGGATATGGCAATAAACTGGGGATAATCTGTTCTTGTCAGTCTTTCTTGTAAACAATCAGTTATTTGGTCATTATTAGCTTAATCATGTTGAAAACTATCTTTCGCACTTTTTTTATTGTTTTGCCCATTATTTAATAGTATTTTTCATAGTTTCGGAGATTCGGACTTAGCGTGGTCTTATTCTATAAGTAAATGAGCGATGGCTTTAAAAAGTTATTCTTGTCAAGATAAATATTGAAAAGAGCCAAAGAACAGGAGAAATTTAGTTACATTAATTACGCAAATAATTAGATCCACTTTATAACGTCTTAAATTATTTTTAAAAATTATGACTGGGTAGAGCTTAGCCTAGATAAGGAGCTTTCATTTAACATTACCCCCACATGTTAAGGGTGATGTCGATATCATTGTATATACAGCGTTTAGTCTCAAATCGTTGTGGGAAAAAAGTTACTTAAGGCCAAACAAAAATCTTCATTTTTGCCATACGCACATAGCTTCATAGAAGCAATTAAGTCAGCCAAACGAAGTTGTGATCAAATAAAATGTAACATCATAATTATTAAGGTTTTTAATATTTGTTTTATTCGATTTTTAATACTGTTATACAGCACTAAACTTAGGCGATTCTTAAATTAGCACCTTACTATATCCCAAAGCATTTAGGAATCACAAAATCGGTATCATAAAGTTAAGAGTGACTAAGCGAGTTTAGTTTTCTGTTAAGGTTGGTGTTGGTGCACTATTTTTTCTTGTTAGACATACAGAAGAAAACTTTTTTGGGCATTGTATTAAAGTTTAATTAAAAGTAAAATTAATTTGGGTCGGGCGTGTGATAGTGATGTGTTCGTTGCTTTTTCCCACTGTCGATGTAAACAAAAATACCTATAGATCACGAGGAGTAGAAAAATGGGGGGAGATCGTTCATTAAAATAATAGTTGTGCTTTGAAATTTGTAAGTTGAACTGATTTTGAGTTGATGAGTTTTGCCTATTTATCTCTAATATTCTACCTAATTCTCCATTATTACTAGTCAGCGGCGGCTTTAACCCACGCGCAGTTCGGATCTCTGTAAATAATCAACTTTCCCGCGGGAACTTATAACTTTCCCTGGATAAAAGTGGAAATCGATGCAGATATGCATCTGCATCGATTTGCATCGGGAGTGACCAGGAGTGGGACAACTGGAGTTTAGACGAAGTGCTATTTGTTACGGATGTTTAGTTTATACTTGTTTTATAGATTGACACTGTAATAATTTGTTATGACTTTATGAATAAAATTAAAGTTTTAAACAAGTCATCGTGGAATACCTCGTCTGTCATTTATTCGATGAAATCAAGTTATTAATTCGTTGTAAGTATATGTTACGCATGTTTTATGTAATATTTAATGAGAGCCAACCTATTAACATAATTTATTTTTTACGGACATTCACATTTGATCAATAACAATGTCACTCATCAATATCAACATTATTTCCTAAGTAATTGGATTGTGAGTTACTTTCTCTTGCGCGTTCAGCGTGTAAAAAGCTATCAATTATCTTAAAAAAGAATAATGTCTTTAAAATTTCTCCAAAACGTTATTTTTGTGGAAAATATTTTTTGTATTCACAGAAATTTTTGGATGTTCAAGCCATGGGCAAAAGTGATAATTATATTGCGTACGGCACTAGAGATGTGCGTAATGTCATTTTGCATTGTAAGCAATAATCGCGACCACACGGTAACAATCACAGAGCTAGTACTGTGGTATTCATCACTTCTGAATTCTTTGTTGGTTATAACATTCCCATGCTTTCAATCGCAACTTTTCAAAATATTTATTGATAAACTCAATGAAAACCATTCCAAATTCGAAAGGGAATGCAACTATGATATTAATAACAAAACAACTTTGAGATTATTTACTGGTGTCATAATGTTATATTCGTTGTTTAAAATAAGTGTTTCAATTTATTATACGTTTCTAAACAGCGTTTTTGACGACAGTGCTGTAGTCACCGTGATATACGCGTATTGTTGTTTACGAAACAATTCTCAGTTCTTCACACTGTTCGGCATGCTTTTGGTTATGTCAGAACAGCTCCGACATGCCGTGTGCAACGTGGATAACTTTAGCATTTTCATGGTACAATATGATGATGAAACAATAATCAAAAGATTTGACATTTATAGAAGAGTATACTGTAATATCAAAGATACGGCCGAATTACTTAACTCAATGTTTGGAATGCAGGTACCTATTTATTAACAATAATGTCAATTCGTTTTACAGTTGATACAAATAATAGACGTAAGTAGGTAATATAATAAAAAGAGAAGTAATTTAAAAAAAAACAATAGCTATCCTCAGAAAATACGTTGACCGTACCTAAGTAAGAATAACATATGAACTTGATGTACTTTTTAGGACTTGCAAACTCCAGATATTTATCGCATCATTAATGTCGCTATTTTCGAAATTTTTTTGCTTGATCAACGCAGAATTAAGAAGATTTTCTTAGAGGTTTTTAACTATTATTAACCGAAATTTTAACTATTATTACATTTATTGCGAAATCTAGAACTAAAAAGCTGATCATCTGGTGAATTGTATAGTTACGTGTAGTGTAAGACAGATTCTTGATTTCTTTGGAGCAGTGTTTAGCAGTACTGATTCAGTTGTTAATAAAGACGTACATCGTTCCTTTTTATATTCCAGATTAACTTAATGATTGGAACAATGATGCTCTGTTATATTTCATTTTTGTACGAGTTCGTGACTAAGAGCGTTAAGGTGAGATTGAGAAAATTATATCTAAATTCTGTAGGTACATAGGTTTCCGATGAGATATGGTTCTAGTGAAAAATTTGGGTCTTTTCCTACTTAGATAGTTCACAATATTATAAATAATTAAATTTTGTTATGTCCTGAAACTGGCAAGTTTATTGTTGACAGCAAAATATTTCACTATTTTATTTCTCTTTGTTTGATCATTTTAAATTTTCCCTGTTCCATAAATGAGAAGTCCACCTGCCAGCGTAAATGTAAAATAACTTGTGTGAGACAAAAAAGCATTACACGAAAGAGAAATAGAACAACGCGACTCACGTCAATGTCTTTACAAAAAGCAGTCACATACATGCCTAGAAATTGCTAACGATAATGATCTGATAATGAAATGAAGATTTTATTTTTAATACTACTTTTTCTGAGCATTGCCATTAAACGTGTCAGGACGACCTGAGTGGTTCAATGGTCAACATGTCTGCCACGCAAGAGGTCCCGGGTTCGATTCCCGGCCGGGCAGAAATTGAAATGATGAATTTTAATTTCTGTTACGGGTCTGGGTGTTCTATGTATAATAAGTATGTATTTAAAAGTATTTAAGTAGTATATCAGTTATCTAGCACCCATAGCACAAGCTTAGCTTAGTTTGGGGCTAGATGGCGCTGTGTGAATTTATCCACGAATATTTATTTATTTTTATTTTATTTATTATACTACCAGCATTTTGGACATATTGCCCAATAGTTTTGGCTGAATTTCGTTTCAGTAAGTTAAGTTTTCTGTATTGTTAAGTTTTTATTGTATTCTAGTTTAATTAAATTGTCTTTTTGCTAACTAAATTCATTATTTAGGGCGATTTGACGCTCCTGGCAGTAGTAGTATATGTATCGACCGTGCTGGTATTGTTTATCGCAATGGTTGCACTGTCCTGGGCCTCAGGACGTATTTACGCTAATGTGGAAAACTTGAGAAGGACAGCTTGCCGGTTACTCCTTAAATCTCTGATGTGTAAGTAGCTTTGAATTATCTAATGATTATGTTATAATTATCAATAGTTTTCAAACAACACAAGTTGATGTATGATTCTTATTATAATGAGAGAGTAAATTGATTTTCTTCCAAGAGAGTCAAAAGAAGAAAAGGAGGTCTAAGGGCCGAGGGTCAAGGCGAGGGAAAAAGAGACTATATTATAATACTTAAGGAGCGATCAACAGGTTCAGTACTAGAAGCACAAAATGAACAAAATCACCGTATTGAACACAGTGCTACAACTGAATTAGCTGACCGGCCCGTCCACACTCAACCTACCTCTGCTCTACCCCTATCCGTACAGTACCCGTACCCAACCCCCTCAACCCCCTCAATCCCCCTCAACGGATCTATTGCCAGGCTCCACCAGTGGATCAAAACCTACAAAACCTTTCTCAAAAATTTTCTACATCGATTTTTATATACTTTACACTACCTGTACCAAACCACTATCCCATATCCTACCCCTCCCGTACCCAACTCCCAACCCCTTACCATTTTTATATAGCCCTTCCCTTACCCTAAATAAAAAAATAATCATCTTGTTTAAACTTTACAGAAGAAATTAGATCTTAACAAAGATTACATTAGATCTTAACATAGTGTGAGAGTATGAGATCGAATTTTTGGGACTTTAATAAATATGTCTTTAGCAAGCTTTGTTTTGACCTCTCTAAGTTAAAAATGAAGCGTTGTCTCTGAATGTTAGCCATCCTTCGCATAGTAACGCGACTTTACATGGACAAGTATTATGAATACGGGTGTGAAACTGGCGGAACAGTCTTGATATCTGATTGGCACCACGTGATGGCTTTATTGATACTTTGTGTCAACAGGGCGTCTAGACATTACAAAAAAATAAATAGGGAAGCCATCTAGACTTAGTAAAGTTTTCTGGGAATGGGGATACCTTTACATCAAATTTCTCGTCAATGGAAACGCCTGCAATATAGCTTTATATGCTGCTAGATTTAGTTTCAAACTAAGGATGGAAGTATCTACCTCAGCATATCAAGCAATCCCTTATTTCAATATTACCCATAACAAATGAACCAAGAACGGAGCCCTGGGGAACGCCAGCAAAAACCACTTCCTACTCCGACCGACTATAATTATATTTCATTCTCAGATGACAAAGTGCTTTGCTATGAGTACACCAAGAAACTGATGCGCGTGGAAGCGGCGGGTCCGGTGTGCGTGCGCGCTTTCGGCACTATGCGCATGGACATGGCGCTCGTGCCCAAGTGCGTACTGTTATGCGCGTACTACACCGTAGTTGCCTTGCAGTTCAACAACATTCTGTAAAAAATAATATTTTGTGGTGTATGTACGTTTAATAATAAAGCGTTTGACACAGTTACTGTCCGGTGTTCAATTGAGCTGAAATTTGTTACACCTAAGCGAATTGTAACTTTGCATTTGCATCGTAATTACATACTCTCTATTTGTGAACTGTTGTTTTTATTTTATTGCAAAACTTTCTGCAACAATTTATGCTAATCCTAAAATTATATATTAAATGCTAAAGGCTTACTTTCCACGCCTAAATCGCTAAATTGATCTGAGGGCTGTGTGTGAGTTTTGCTTCAACTTTACTATCGTGTTTGCTCTTACGTGGAAATTAGCATGAAGAAAAAACTTCATTTACGTACCACTAGATGGCGCTATACATTTTTCATACTAATCTTCACGTAAACGCAAACGCGATAGTAAAGTTGAAGCAAAACTTACACTCAGCCCTCTGGATAAAAATTGACAAAGCAAAATAAATTTACGTTTTACACAACAACCGTGGGCCATAGCCGGAGCGGCGAATCCTTCAGTTCAGCTAATACGACGGGTGTGTTTTTATAAGAAAAGGCATTCGAACGTTAGCCTCGCGTGAGCGATGGATGTGATTTGAGAAAGGCCAAATATTAATTAATAGTTATGTTGTTAGTGTATAGGTCTTTGCCAAAATTGCCATTATATTGTAAGGATCTGTGTTTTAGACAATATTACAAATATGGAAATGGTTTGTATGTGTTTGATTCCAACAAACTTGACTGTGTCTACTCGCAGTATTTAATTTGTTTTATGAGCTGTTGGTTCTCCAACAAATAAATAGATTATGCTTATAGTAATAATGATCTTTGGGGTTTGGGGCCCCACCACTATCTCAGGGGCCCAAGCCAAGCTCACCTGCACGTGGTCCCCCTGCTGACAGACGGCCGAGGCTCTGGAGAATGTGGAGGGTGGCAGTGGCGTACGTGCAGGAGACTCGTTGGAGAGGCAACAAATCCCGCAACATCGGGAACGGCTACAAGCTGATATACACGGGCTCTCCGAGTAGGGACAACGGCGTGGGGTTAGTGCTCACTGAGAAATTTCGGGACAGCGCACAGTGTGACGAATGTATGGGAATGTATAAATCATAAGTTGATTGTAAGGATATATTATTGAGTTACAAACAAAGAAAAAAAAATCAATGCATATTAAAATAAAAAATTAATGAAAAATAACAATAATATTATTTACTATCTGATGATGTTTCTTTGTTCGATGAACTATCTAACAACGATATGTCGAAATTTTCTTGATTCTCATCGGTCTCAATATAGTCCTCGATCTCTTTATTAAATTTCCTATTGTTAGAAGTGCTTTTCCGATACTTAGCAATACCCGGATCAGACGTTAATAAAAGTCTCATCATGATGTCCTTGTTGGTTTTTTTCTAGATTCTTAATCTAGAAGTTTTGCGAGTGTGATGTTCACGTATACGTCTAAAATCGTTGTCTGCACTCCAAAGCCTCTTCTGATAAAATACCGATAGGCACAAAAAATTATGCAATGATAGCAGGGAATGAGTATTTTATGCAAACTTACAGGCATATAATACCAATTATAATTTTCAAGATATATTTTTTTAGTTTCATTTACGAGTATAGTAAACGGATCTATTTTAATTTTTTTACCACTTGCAAGTACTTTTAATATTATAGCCAAGTTGGAAATTAAATCAATATTAATTCCAGTTATAGAAGCGCTTAGAGCAGGATTTAAAAAAAAACGTCGGTCTGTGTTACCGTCATTTGTAGATCTAAACAAAGGTTTAGGTTTGTCTACTATGAGGCCCATTTTTTCTTTAAATTCCCTTTGAATCCTGGCCTTTCTTTCAGCAACGATCTTTTTAGACTCTTCTCCTCTAACTTGCCAAGTTTTAATGCCTTATCTGTATGAAATGTGCAATAAGCATTTAAAAGACCTTATATGACAATGCAATGTCGATAACCCAAGTTTATAGACTGCCGTATTAGGTTCACGTTTTTCAACAACTTCATTATTCATATCCTTAGGCGTACACCCACATATGTAACGTGACACAAATGTAGTTTCACTAATAACATTACAAATGCTTCCATCAATTATGGTGGAAAATATTTCAAATGTGACCTCCACTGACACATGATCAATGGTAATAATATATGGTACTAAGTTATTAATTAGAATATCCATGTTATCTTTTTCTGCTGTTACTAATGTAGGAGATTCTTTAATAAATGTAAATTTTATAGGTCTACAATATAAAACTGATGATGGGTTTGGAGTTTGCCATAAAATTGTATTTGTTGCCCTATCAATGACGTGCAAAGGAACAAGTGCCATTAGAAATACGTATTCGTCAGTTTGATCCCCAAATTTTAGTTTGTATAAACTGTGTCCAGAACTGCCGTCAAACCCCCATTTACACAATAATTTAATCGATGCTGATGAAGTAATTACAGTTTGCCTATCGATGCAGTCGGTCACGATAACCTCTGCAGTTTTATTCAATAATTGTTGCAAATTCACTTGTGCAACTTAGCAATCGCTGATTTCTAAACATCTTTAGTGTGTAATAACTAGGAAACGTATCTTTGTGTAGGTTATTTACTGTTGATCGTAAAATATTGTACTTTCTGACACTTAGTCTTAAATCTGAATACAAAGCTAATGCTTGAAGCTTAGAAAGAGTTTTATGTTCTTCTGAAGGAAGAATAGGGTCAGATTTTCTTGATACCCCTGCAGCAAATTTTAATTAATCACTGGACCTACTTTTAAGAAGATCATTTACTCTGCGCTTCTTACACGAGGTACTTAACTCCAAAAAATCTTTCTCAGGTCTACCTCTTTGGCGACATGTCCCGTTCGTTCCAGGATTTGGTTCCAGTAAATATTGAAGAACAAGTCCTCTAGCTTCACTTCACTGTCTAACCAGTCGCCGTACTTGCTTAGAAAAGTATTCTTTGTTCGGTTACAATGCGCCCATTTTTTGTTAATTCCCATCAAAATATATCGAGCTGATTTTTTTAAACTGGTCTTTATGTGATCGGGACACTGATGCAAACCATAAACATCCTGTACCTACATATCTTATTGTTGTGAGCTGTGAGACATGCGAATACAATAAAATAAAATAATAAATAAAATTATGCTTACGTGACAAATTGTGCCTCTCATTGAATACACAACAACACATGAAGACTGGTGGAAGAAATATCATAGTCAAAAGAAGAAAAATTTCTCTAGATGCCCTAAACTTCCCCAATGTACGACAGAGTTATTATTGTTTAATAAACTTTATCTTAACAAGAAAATCGTTGACTCTATTCCCGGGTGATACTCAGACTCTGATGATGTTATTGGGTATAAATGAAAAAAAATTATAATAAGTAAGTTCATTATTACTATTATCATCATCATCATCATCATCTTAACGTTATGTCCCGGTTGCGCCCCCGCTCAGCACGCGAGGGCTCAGGGTCCGCCTTCCTGCTATTCTTGGCCCACCTCGCTCGGTCTTCGGTAACCCTAGTGGTGAGCTTATTGGCACGCATATCGTTCTTGACTACGTCAAGCCACGCTTCTTGGGCCGGTATCTCCTTCCCGTACCCGGAGGGGGCGGCATGGCCAGACACTTGTTCCCCACTTAACTTGCCGGTCTGCGCAAGACGTGGCCATACCATCGAAAGCGGCACTCTTGCAGCTTATCTGCGATGTCACGGACGCCAAGGCTACCCCGAATGTGGGCGTTTCGAAACCAAGCCTTCCGTGAAACTCCACACATCCACCGCAGCATCTTCATTTCCATGTTGCACATGTGTCGCTCTAATAGGGGCCAAGTCTCGCTACCGTAAAGGAGAGCAGGTCTAATGATGGTCTTATAGACCTGTCCCTTCAACTTTATCGGCATTTTGAGGTCACAAATGACACCTGTTACCTCTCGCCATTTGGCCCAAGCAGCGGATATTCGGGCCTTGACGTCGCCATCGATGTCTCTGGTTGAGATAAGCACAGATCCCAAGTATCTGACCTGATCCGTGTACTTGACTTCCTCATCGCCTATGCGCTCGGGTAGGGGATCTGCACTGTTGCAGGCCATGTACTCTGTCTTCGCCACATTTATCTTTAGACCGCCGTTCTCAAGTGCTTCCTTCGACTTTTTTACACGTTGGATTAGTCGCCCCTTGTCAGAGTCTGTCAACGCGATATCGTCAGCATACATGAGCAGCCATGGAGGTACCTCATGATAATCTCGGATACTGTCTGAAAATACGTCTAATATCACGTTGAACAGAAGTGCACACAGAGCCCTGGTGTAGGGTGAGATGTCGAACAGTGAACCAGTAGTACACAGTTAGCCACCATTAGTATCACCATAAAACAACGTTGCCAGATCGTGCAGTAAGCGTAATCGTACTTGGTTTTTATCGCTCTTCTTGCTTTCCAGTTGGTAGCGAGCTCCAGTGCAGAACGCCCGCGACTCAGGCCTTTTTGTGATTTTCGGGGTAAAAACACGGAAAATCCTAAGTAGTAATTTTTAGGTTTTCAACCTTATACTGCATCTTTTAAAAGTAATGTTTTTTTCTATTTCTGTACTGAATATCTTTGCATTGTTTGGTCGTACATTCATGAATCCTACTTTGATGATTAATTTTTTGATGAATTTAATATCAGTAGAGGTGTGTGTGGTCCATAGTGATCCACTACACCGGCACGAACATGAGCCACCGCTCCACTGTGTACAACATCAAAATTCTGATTTTCTTCATTATTTTACCTTTAATATTCATATAAATCAGCTACCGGTTATTTTTTTAGAATGATTCCAGTTAAAAAATGCGAGTAGGTAATATCAGGCTACTGCCGTCAGTCTTCTTGAATAGGTAAAAACATTAGGACCATACAAATTCAAACAGTTTAATTGTATCATAATCTTATTAATATTATTAGGCAGTACACCAATAGGTGCGTCAAGCATGAAACATTCCGTGACGCATTCCCAATAAGCACATGGTATCGCTTACATTTAATATTTGTGCAACACAGAGGTAGAGCTCGTCTAGTCTAAAATGATGCGCCCCACTACTTAGTTAGTTGATTTCGATGTGTGAGTGCAAATATTGATAACGACACTTCATCTGTGTGGGAGCCAATGAACGACGCGTGCTCCTACGTTTGAATATCACCGGCAACTGAATGACCAATTACAACGCCATTTGTATATGTATTGCGTCCATATTTTAAACTTGCTTGTGTGCGTTAATGCGATGTGGGGCGCGTCATTTTAGATTAGACGAGCTCTACAACAGTGCTAAGTGTTCACTCTTTAACTCACAACTCTTTCCAAGAAAATAGTGTTCACTCTTTACCAGTGAAAAAAACAACAATAGCAGCTTCTATGTGTGCTCTTGCATGATTTAGGATGTGACCTAAAACCAAGTTGACTAAACATATCACATACGGCCGAGATCCATAGAGACATACTTATACATTTACAAATTATGAGTAAGTACTCAATATACCATTAAAAAATATTATAGTTTATACTGTGTCTAGTAATATGATTTCAATAATCCATGTCATGTTTCTTTGTTTTACATTATAATTATATCAATAATTCAATTGAAAATATTACTTACTTATATTGAATCAAATGATGTTAGGAATATCAATATACATATTATAGTATTATAAGAATGTCAGTTATTAAGATTAAAGTTAATAAAAATTAATTATCACAATATAAATACCTATTCATTTCGGGTTACACAAGATCCTGAAAAACAAGGTTATCCTGCAAATTGTATTCAAAAATAATTATCAAATTATGAATTGCTTTGCTGAGTTGGAGGCATCCTAATATCATACCAAGCCGCTTTATCCGGCAGATAATTACTTGATTTGTAATAAGCCTTACTACACAACACATTTTTAATTATAGTTTTAAATTGATGTATTGGTAAGTTAATTACTTCATTGGGCAGTTTATTTAAGAAGTCAATGCCCAAACCTACAAAAGATTATTTAACTTTACTTAACCTAGATCTGTAAACAATATTTGAAACATATTTTTATTTCTAGTATTTATATTGTGAATGTCAGAGTTTTTTAGATAGTTGTCAAAATGTTTTCTTACATAGATAGATTTTCATAGATGTACAGGGTGGGTAGGATATGGTCATAACATAAATTTCCTTAAATAATTCTCTTAGTGAGTCCCTAGTACGCAATCCATAGATAGCCCTTATTGCTCTCTTTTTTAATACAATAATCAATAATAATCAGCTCTATATCAGCAGCATGACCCCACAGTAGGATACCATATGATAGCAAACAGTGGAAGTAGCCAAAATATACCAGCCTAGCCGTAGAAATAACCGTTAGCTGACGAGTTTGTTTTACGGCATAAGCAGCTGAACTAAATCGATTAGCCAAAATTTCTAAGTGGGGGATAAGTGGGGGATAGATGCTATATTACAACCCCGTTGTAATTTAGCATCTATAGTCAGACCTAAGAACCTTAAAATTGAATAAACTTCGGTAGAATATCTGATTATTCATAATTACTACAACAAATACGGCACTGTTATTACACTACGAATGTTACACAATATTATTGATCTGCAGGATCGTGATGGCATAGATGACGACGAAGAACAGAAACTGGGGCAGGAACGCCAGGCCGGTGCCGGCGGAGTGCATGAACACCGGACTCGCCGCCACCTGCCGCAAGCAGTCCTTCACAGCCCTGTACTCTGTTTCATCTAAATCATAAATAAGTCCTTTAAAAACAGTCCCGTACATCCAATAAATATTAACCTATATAAAGAACACTTTTTTCTGTTAACCTGATATATACTACGCGAATTGATTGTTAAGTGTACAATGTCTCATGCCAAGGACCAATAATGACAAATAATCCCTTACCAATTCCTTTGGCAGAGTATGTATCTATTCTGTGGCAGGGGACACCGATCTTTAAAATATATCTACAGTTTTTTTTAATGCCTAGGTAGGCACACGGACGGACGGTCGACCTGATGGAAAGCGGCCACCGTCCGTCATCCAGGACATTTGCAACCCAAGGGGAGCGGATACGGTGCCAGCCTTATAATACCTGTAGACATGGCTTTTGAATATGAAACGAAAGAACGAAAGAAAGTGAACGGTGACACCAAGTAAAACAGTTCTTTGGAATATATATCGTTGTAGGTACAGAACGTAGAGTATGTAAACACAGAAAGCCAACGTCTCCCCGGAGGCTTCAGGGATCTAAATCATCTGTGAGAAGGAGATCATCGATCACGAATAGCCCGGCGTTGGATGGACCAAATTTTTTAGTCACTAGAAGATCATTCTCTTCCTACTGTCTTACTCTTATTTCATAATCAGACTTCTGATCAGTTTTTAATTACGTAAAAATACACATTTCTGAATGCAGACTAAAAGAGAGACAACAAACAGACTTACTGTGGCAACAGCGCGTACATAGCTTTCCCAGGCATCTCTTCAGCTTCTGATAACTATTCTTTACATTCTGGCTCGACGATGTGATTAAGGTCAGACATAGTAATACTATTAGCAATATGACAGTCATGAGTGTATACTGATTTACTGACAGCTTTCTCTGTAAAATTAAAAGAAAAATCTGTATGCCAAATAAAATAATATTAATTAAATCAGAAATATATTAAACATACTCTACCTGTACAGTCATATATATAAAATTATAAAGCATGTGCATGTAGAAAAAGGTTATGGTACCGACCATAATGATAAACTGCAAGTATTAAAAACATAAATACATAACTAATATTAATACAATAAGTGATGCTAAATTTGTTTATTACTGTACGTACTTGTTCATGGAATACTTTATTTAATAGGCTAGATAACTCTTTTATATTCATAAAAGTATCGCGCCATATTTTATTCATGACTATAATTGAAGTAACAGGATAATTTTCGATATAAGTTTCAATGGATCTTGTAATCGTGTCTAATTGCCGAGATACAATATTGAAAATACAATTCATAAATATAAATTCTAAAAATTGTCGCATTGCCATAACAGCGTCAATTGTGTGAAATACATATAGAGCGAACGTTGAAATAAAAGGTATATATGCATAGAATTGATTGCTCATCATTACCGTCATAACAACACGAAATACTATTATGAAAACAGAAAATGAAACCACGACGTTTTTCAATATGTTCAATTCTTTTAAATACACCAAATCACTACTAATACAGGAATGGATCAAGCGGAATATTGTTATGGCCTTGGTAAATTCTTTGCTATGGTAAAAAGCCAATAAGATGATGCTAGAGGATTGCAAGCACAGTACTAAATTAAATAATAAGTTCATATGTGTCACGGCATAGTGTAACCTAAATTGAAAGCTCCAAATAATCAGAGCTATATGAGCAACTATATGGCTAAATATAATTCCTCTGCTGAACGTCCCTTTCACAAGAATATCTCGGTGCACAGCAAAAATGTTCTCTATTATTATAACTGACTTCAAAGGTTTGATATCCATTTTCAAAAATCAATTGATTCTCTTCCCGACCAATGTTAAACTCTTAACTGGATATAGCCAAAACATTTCGAAACATACAAACTGCTGGAATTAGAACCAACAATATTTTATACGAACACTTAGAAATGTGACATACAGATAATTAGGTCACATAATTGATAAAAAAGACATAGATAAATATCTTAATAACATTCGTTTTCCCGATGAAATCAATCAATCAACTAATTGAAATAATAAAACAAGTTAACCTAATACAAAAACGTCGAAGCAGAGCAAACGTCTGTTTTTTACGAAAGTAATTTATAATAAAAATAGTTTCGTGGTTTCAGGTCACATATTTTGCAGGTCTACGCCTTGTTCCAATATTAGTGAACCAGTGTGAGTGTAAGCGATATTAGGTGTGCGCTCGATTGAAGCCAGTGTAAATTTATACTTGCTTCAAAATTTCAAGAAGCTTGACACTACGCCCCACTGTGTAACGCACAGGGTTGCTCGGCAACGGCCGCTCTTTATTGCGCGCGCAGCCATCGATGAGGAAATATCGAACCAAAGAAGGGCGCCGTCAGCACGTCTGCTGCTGTGTCAAATTATGCTATCATCTTTCTATATTCCGCAGAGAACTTCACTTGGCCACGTTGTTGTTTGGCGTAGTTAGTTCTGGCCTACCGGAATACCTTTTTAAAAAGCTCGAATGGTTGAGGGGCGGTGGTTCGTGAGGAACGCGCGTTGCCAGGGAGGTGTTGCGCGTGCCGCGCCACCGCTCTGCCGCTTTTCGTGGCAGTTTCCGGGATGCGGCCACCAAGTGTTGGAATAATTTACCACCTCCTTTGCGATCATGCCGTACATGTAATACATTTAAAGTTAGACTAAAGGCGTTGCTATTAGATTACCAAAAAAGTATTCCCCGTGGTGGTCGCGGTATTGCGTGTTATTTGACCATGTGAACTGCAAATAAAAAGTCTACTCAATAATATTATTATTTATAATGTCTTGTGTTATCTTACTACTATTTATTTATTTAATTTACTTAATCTGTAGCATTACGCTCACCTTTCTTTTTATTTATTTTACACATGTATGTATTATAATTATTTCTATATATTTGTTACTATTCCACTATTATTATTTTAATATAAAACTTGCTAGTTGTGTGCTTCGTGCAGGTCTCCATACCGTTAAGGTCCGGCTGAAAATCAGCGCTGCATCATTCTGCTGCAGCTAATGCTGAGTCCGGGCCCTTTTTGACATCGTATTACTCCATATTCGAATCGCATTTATTGAATAGGTTTTAAATATATATACTTATGTTAAATTTAGATATACAAATGTAACTTGCTCCATGAGTTTTGTATTATGAGTATTGTGATGTCAAAATAAATAATATCTATGTCTATATTATTATTGTTATAACGTTTTATGATTTTTAGGTTATTGTAATATTTTAACTAAAGTATTATTTTACTTGAGTGGTACTTGACGACCTGAGTGGTTCAGTGGTCAACATCATGGCCGGTCTGCCAAGCAAGAGGTCCCGAGTTCGATTCCCGGCCGGGCCGAAATTGAAATGATGAATTTTAATTTCTGTTACGGATCTGGGTGTTCTATGTATAACAAGTATGTATTTAAAAGTATATAAGTAGTTTATCAGTTATCTAGCACCCATAACACAAGCTTTGCTTACTTTGGGGCTAGATGGCGCTGTGTGAATTTGTCCAAGATTATTTATTTATTATTTATTTATTTACTTATAGTTTTTAAAATTTCACCTTGATGCATGTCGCAGGCCAGACTATCTACAAGTGTAGTTCCCGTTCTGTGCACTCAGTTGAGCAATGCAGATGTCTCTGTGGATTGGCGCTGTACATTAAGTGTTCCCGGTACTTTAAGGGTGTGCGGAAGCTTCGTATACATTATGCTAGAGCGCTTGATGCTTCTAAGACCCTCCGGACGGCTGCGCGATTTGAGTGACACTAGGCATCTTAAAATGTTCCAACCCTCTAATTACGAGGATACCACGCGGTGCTTGCACTTCGGTAGCATCTACCCTCCCGAAAGTATTGGAATGAGAACTATAAAAACAAGTTGTATAAACTTTGATTCACAGTTGCAGCCCCTTTTAACTGTTCTAACTAAAGAGATTGGAAAGTTAGCTACCGTCATGCTAATGTAGAGCGGCCCTCATGGATAAAATTCATGCCATGCTGCCAGCGTGACAAGTAATTTGATTGTCAGACACAAATTTGTAAACAAACCATTCAGTTTATGTATTGGTAAAATAATTTAATACTTTGTGTTGAATGTTTTGTTATCTATACTAGTATTATAAAGAGGAAATGTTTGATTTTTTGTTTGTTTGTTTGTATTGAATAGGCTTCGAAACTACTGGACCGATTTCAAAAATTCTTTTACCGTTTGGAAGCTACACTATCCGCCGGTGACATTGGCTATATTATATTTTCTAAAAAATTACGGATCATTAATAAAACTCCAATAATTTTACCCAAGGTGTAAAAAAATACCCCAAAAAATTCCTTACATCACGTGTGCTGCGAAAACTATTGATGATAGAACAAAATAATGTGCTACGACTTTGGGGCCGTTCATAAAATACGTTCGCACACAAGGGGGGGGTTGCTGAGTGTGACAAGGGGGGACGGGGGGTGTATGGCAACGTGACGTTCGTTGAAATAAATAAAGACTTCTGATTAATAAAAAATATTATTTATTTATTCGTTATAAAAGATATTTATTACTTTATTTAAATTTTATTATAAAAACTAAATAAATATTTAAATTCTCAAAATTTGTGCACTATTAATTAAAATTTACCATATTCAGGGGGGGGGGCTTAGTTTTTGTTACGAAATATTTCGAGAGGGGTCACAGAAAGTGTGACACAGCGTGACAATGGGGGGGAGGGGGTCAGAAAAAGCTGATTTTAGCGTGACGTATTTTATGAACGGCCCCTTTGCAGAACACATCATTATCTACAAAAAGTGCCGCGACAGTATATGTCTAACTATTATAGTTATGTCACAATAATTGTTCTTTTATTTTCAAAATTTAATTGAAATGCCGCCGCTAAAAAACGCTCTTTATTTGTACCTTGGTATTAATCCCTATCAAAATCAATTACTTCATATTCACGACTGCTTCAATACCTTTATATAACTTTTTGAATTATTCAATTCAGACATTCCATTCGAAAGATATCACGAGTTTAAAAATGTGAATATTAGAAAGAAGTCGCGTGTTCGCCGCTCAGTCCGCTCGGCTATCTAGGCAGCACGGAGTACGGGAAGGGAGTCAATGTCATCAAGAAATAAAGTGCCGCGCGGCTCACTCGCGGGGTCGGCTCCCTACGCAGCGGTCGTGTGTAACCCGTGTACCCGTAGTGGTACCCGTGCAAAGCCGGGGCTGGCCGCTAGTTTTATTATATTAGTGAAATGCATTAGACCACTACCTTAAGTATATTGTAAGTCGCTGGTTATCGCTCATAGAATGTGTGTATTGGTGTACAGAATATATTGAGTTAAATATTCTTGTTTCATGAGCTTTTTTATTTGAAATATCTCGGAGTTTCAGAAATTTTTTGACTTAAATAATACGGCAAATTCTGTAATATATAGTGTGAAAACATCGATAATTCATATATATTTTTATAGTAGGCTTGCATTAGGCAAACTCTGTAATGTATAGTGTGAAAACATCGATAATTCATATTTTTTTTTTTAATAATAGGCTTGCATTTGACCTCAACTCACCTGATGGAAAGCGATGATGAGGTCGAAGATGTAGCGTGCGTGCCTAGAAGATACCTATTCACTCTTGATTTTAGGACCCCAAGGTTATACGTATCAGGGTTCAATGACTCAGGTAGAGAGTTCCAGTCCTTTGCAGTGCGCATAAGAAAAGTGGATGCAAAACGCTTAGTACGAGATGGTGGGACATCTACCATGAATGGATGACAATTTTTTGTCCCCCTCGTTGTTTGATAATAAAAAGGGCATGATGGAACAAGGTTGTGGAGCTCCTGGGAGCACTCACCGAAGTGAATTCGATAAAAGACCGACAAGCCGACTACTCTACGACGGTGTCCCAGACCCAGAAGGCGAGACTCGACAAGCGAATCATCACCAATCAGTCTTTTGGAACGTCTGTCGATAGAGTCAAGAGCTTTTAGCTGATACTTGGCGGACCCATCCCAGAGGTGACCACAGTACTCCATACATGACCGGAGTTGTGCTTGGTATAAATTTAAAAGCTGTCCAGGTGTGAAGTACTTCCTCACCTTGGCGAGGACTCCAAGCTTTTTCGAAGTCAATTGGGCTCTGGACTCAACATATGGTCCAAAGTTTAGGTCTGATGATAGGGTAACACCAAGCAGCTCCAGCTTGTCGGCCAAAGGCAACGACTCACCTCGGAAAGACGGTGTTAGGTGGAAAGGGCTACGTTTTGATGAGAAGAGACATGCCTGGTCTTAGAAGGATTAAACCTGACCAGGTTGGCTTCACCTCAGTCTCATTGATGCGTTTGAGTAGTGCCTCTCTACTGGCCCGGACCTGAGCCCCACTAGCTCGCGCGATCGATAGGTACCTCTCTACAACAGTGCTATCATCAGCGTACCCAAGAATGCCTTGGCTTTTGCAAATCGATAATGTGGAGCAAGAAAAGTAATTACTTATTTAGTCCCAAGATATAAGTATGTAAAATTAATTTGGGTCGGGCGTGTGATAGTGATGTGTTTGTTGCTTTTCCCAAGTGTCGATGTAAAATACCTATTGATCACGAAGAGTGGAAAAATTGGGGGAGATCGTTTACTAAAACAATAGTTGAGCTTTGAAATTTGTAAGTAAGTTGATCTGATTTGAGTTGATGAGTTTTTCGTATTTAGCTAGCACTATTTCTAATATTTTACCTAGTTTTCCATTATTAGTAACCCACGCGCTGTTTGGATCTCTGTACACAATCAACTTTCCCGCGGGAACTTATAACTTTCCCGGGATAAAAGTGACCGATGTTCCTGGGAATAATGTAGCTTCCTATTAATGAAATTGGTTTTTAAAATCGGTCTAGTACTTTTTGAGTTTATTTATTACAAACAAACAAAAATACAAATATTTTTTCTTCACAATATTAGTATCTACCGATTACCTAACGATGTGATGTGTAATAAATAGTCGCGGTTATAAATAGGCCGGAAGGTCTACTGAAGTAGGTACTGACTTTAACACATATGCTGTACCTAATAAAGGATATTTTTTAAAGATTTTATAATTGCTAATTTACAAATAAAATACGCAAAGGAACAAGGTAGAAAGTGCAAAGAAACATTGTACACTTTAAGGGAAAGTATCTTATTATGCCAAGTACCTACTTAAGCCGGGATGGTGATGACTTAAGAATTATTCTTATCACATCGATATCGATAATATCGCTAATTACAATACATCGAAAGATAATATCGATAGAGTGGACATCCTTTTTATTGTATGCTGACAGAAAATGAAGGAGATTTCATTAGTTTTTGTCTCTGACCTGGCACGCATATTTTATATAAAAAAGCTGTCACATACTGGCAATTTTTTTTGCTCTGTCTTTACAACCAATAAAAGGCAGCCTAATGCAAATAATATTTTTCATAAGGTAGAGGAGAAGGCTGCTAAGTCTATAAGACCATCCTGCTTATAGACTTAGCATCCGGCGTTATCTGTGTTCGCTGACTTCATTAAAGGACGAAATCGGTACGTCCTATTTAATAGGGCAGGACAAGAGATAAGGACAGTGAGAAGTCAGCCGGTCTCTCAACGGACAGGGGCGTGCCACAAGGGTCTTCAGTTTACAACTTGGCTTTTTCGGTTTTAATGAATGACCTGTCAGACTATCTCGCGGAGGCAGACCTGTAAATATACGCGGAAGATGTAGCGGTGGTAGTCAAGGCTTCATCATTTGACGCTCTAAAAGATAAATTAAACACAGTAGCCCATCGCCTGGTGATCTGGTTTCGCTCGAATGGGCTTATGTTGAACATTAGTAAAAAGCAATAACTATATTTTTATCTTGCTGGGCGTGGGCAGTCACCTGTACGTATCAGTGTCGATGGGGTTGCAATCGAGCAGGTCAAATCAGCAGGTCTGCTGGGTTTTCAAATGGATCAGGCTAAGCTAGCAGCTACACATTGACAAGCTATGCGTAAAATTAGACGGAGAATGTTTTGCGTTGAGTAGTCTCAGTTCGACCTTGTCGACTGAAGTGGTACGATCGTGCTACTTTTCCTCAGTCCAGTTTCTTACCCAGTACGGTCTGGAACTGTGGGGTCGTGCGGCGGATTGGGAAACCTCCGCATACAAAAGCCTGCTGTAAGAATAGTCGCCCGGGTGGCAAGTAATGAGACAGCGAAGGCTCTCTTCGTTGAGCTTGGGATCATGACATTACCGTCCCTAATAATATTTGAAGTTGCAAAACATGTCAGACTTAATATCGATAGTTATGAGTGACATGGGGAGGGTCACACGCATAACGTCTGCCACTCGGGCCGGCTGCAGAGCATCCCGCATAAATTATGGCGGAACGCGCGCAAGGCGCATGTGATGGGCCCGGCCACAAACCAAAAAAAAATTTGCCAGGCTATAGAGAGGGCTGTGACAACTTTTTCTTTCAAAAAATGCGTGCCAGGTCAAAGACAAAAAATAATGAAATCTCCTTCCTTTTCTGTCAGCAGCAAATAAGAAGGGCTGTCCACTCTGTCGATATTTTCTTTTGATGTATTGTAATAAGCATAGTTCTATGGTAATAAGCGATATTATCGATATTGATGTAATAAGAATTCTCCTTAAGTTATCTGCATTCTTGTGGCCAATCCCGGCTAAGTGGGTACTTGGCATAATAAGATACTTACTTTCCCTTAAAGTGTAATGTTTCTTGGTACCTTTTGCCTTGTTCCTTTGTGTATTATGTTTGTAAATTAGCAATCAAAAAATCTTTAAAAAATATCCTTTATAAAAAAAAATATGACAAATTCACAATTCTAAGTCGCCGGCCGATACTTATCAGATTCATTACCAAGATACCTGTCACAATCATAATATAACAGCGCATTTCGTCATCGTATGCGATGTTATAGAATTCGACAAAACTAAAATAAATAAAAGTCAGATTTATTTACTCACATAAAGCTCAACTATTATTATGCTGAACGATCTCCCTCAATTTTCCCACTCCTCGTGATCAATAGGTATTTTTGGTAACATCGACGTTGGGGAAAAGCAACGAACACATCACTATCACAGGCCCGACCATAATTAATTTTACATATATTTTAGGTTTCAATAAGTAATTATGAATTATCGATGTTTTCACACTTCACTTTCACACTATTAAAGAGCGTGTCGTATAATTTAAGTCAAGAAACTACTGAAATATCGAGATATTTAAAAATAGCCCATGAGACAAGAATCTTTAACACATTCTATACACATCTACACACATTCTACGAGCGATAACCAGCGACTTACACTATAATTAAGGTAGTGATTTAATGCACTTCACTAATATGAATAACGTTCTATGTTACATATCAATAAGAAAACTAGATATTTATCAATTATTTACAATTAGAAATAAAATTAAACACTAATACTAAAATATTATGTATTAAAAAAATCATCCACACCGTTGTCCCGCGGAATGGTGCCCAGAAAGCTAGCTGCGTTGCCTCGTTGGATAGCAATACTTATCCTCTGCCCGAGGAACGCGCCAGCTCTCCGGTCACCTGTGGTGTCAATCAGCTTTTTGCTTAAAACTTTGAAAAGCTTTAAAGCATCAGGGCCCCACGGTCCCAACGTCTCAACCCCAAACGGCTGAAATATGAAGTCCTGGGCTAGGCTTTCATATTTCCTACGTTTGAGATCCTCAGCAGCAGAGGCCGCAGCTCCAGCGTTGCGGGCGGTAAAGGTTACATGGGACGGCGCCAGAGTGTCCACGCAAGTAGCGTCCCACACCAGCGCCCTCCCACGTTTCCAAGCAATGAGCGTCATGCCGTCAGGCCTCTTGCCATCGTCACGTACGGTACCATTCGGCTCTAATACGGCCGGTACGTTGACGGTGACAAGCGCCCTTCGGATGACGTCATTTATTGCCGCGTGTCTGGAGATTCGGCCTGCGCTACGACTACATGAGAGACCGTGGTGCCCCAGCGAATCCACATATGCACCACAGGGACACCAATGTGGATGAACGAAGTTGACCCCCAACCTCAAACCCAAACAAATAGATAATGATAAGTTATCTAAAACGGTGCCGATATTTAGGGAAGGGACAGCTTGAAGCCAGAATCCTGACTCCCGCTCAGAAACGGCCAAGAGACGAGCACGTTCCGAAACACTAGTATAATCAAATAACAAAACGTTCAACATAAAATATTTAATTATTTTACCAGTAAATAAACGGAATCCTTTGTTTACAAATTTGTGTTTGACAATCAAATTGCTTGTCACGCTGACGTGTCGAATGAAGTTTATCCAAGAGGGCCGCTCGATACAACCGTGAAGGTAACTTTCCAATGTTTTTGGGCACGGCCGTTTACAACCTGCTGCCCCCCGAAGTCGGCGCCGCAATAGGCTGCGTAATTGGCTTGTCAAGCAGGCGTTCTATAGTAATTGTGAACTGTTGGAACTATTTATTTGCTTCATCTTTATATATATAATTCTTCTGTGAGTGTGTATGTCACTGAACTTCTCTCAAACGACTGGACCGATTTTGATGAAATTTTTTGTGTATGTTCAAGGGGATCTGGGAATGGTTTAGTATCACAATTTTGTAAAAATAGTTTAAAATTTTGAACGCACGAACCGATTTCCACGGGTTTGCATTCGTTAGAAAGGTCTCGGGCTCCGTGAGGTTTATAGCAAAGAAAATTCTGGAAAAATTTGAAAAGAAAAGCGGGAAAATCGTGTAGGGTAGGTGTAGGGTAGGTGTAGGGTAGGTGTAGGGTAGGTGTAGGGTAGGTGTAGGGTAGGTGTAAGGTAGGTGTAGGGTAGGTGTAGGGTAGGTGTAGGGTAGGAGTAGGGTAGGTGTAGGGTAGGTGTAGGGTAGGTGTAAGGTAGGTGTAGGGTAGTTGTAGGGTAGGTGTAGGGTAGGTGTAGGGTAGGTGTAGGGTAGGTGTAGGGTAGGTGTAGGGTAGGTGTAGGGTAGGTGTAGGGTAGGTGTAGGGTAGGTGTAGGGTAGGTGTAGGGTTAGAACGCTACGCGAACGAAGTCGCGCCGGGTCCACTAGTTAAAATATAAAATAATAATTAAAAAAATTTTATTTTATTAGACCTTCAAATGAATTAATCACCTAATTTAGCTATTATGTTATTTTGAAACTTGACATCTACTGTAATTTACATTTGGAATTCCGTGAATATAATGAGTAATGATATGTAATTTAATAGTTAGTTAGAAGCGGCGGAGTGCTCAAACTACGGATTCATTGCCACTTGCCGCAAACAATCCTTTTCCGGCCAAGACTGTGCATACTCTAAAAGAGAAATCTGAGAAAGTTAACAAGTAATTGTCGACTTTTCATCTATTTGTTCATTTATTATTTAACAATTTATTGTACACAAGAAAACCTAATAATCTAACCTAATTCTATTATATCTGCTTATTTACGCCCGTATTCCATAGGGCCAGTATTCCGTAGAGACTATTGAGCTGCGATCCTGACAGACCTCTTTGGCGTCTTCCACATTCATACAGAGTGTAAAAAGACCGTTAGCATTAATTGCAACCCCATGTTCTACCCATGAAACTGTACAACTTTCCCCAAGAAACATACCTGCGGAAATGACTTCATAATTTCACTACCTAAAATAATTATACCTCAGCTGTTTTATGACGACATCCCAATCCCATTCAGTAAATCCGCTAGAAATCTCGGGGTAATCTTTGACTCTAGTCTATCGTGGGTCCCGCACGTCAATGAGGTCAGCAAAAAATTACACTTTTCACTACACTCGCTCAAATCTCTCCAAGGCTTCTTGCCATTGCAAACTAAAATCTCCCTTGTACAAACACTCCTTTTACCCATCCTAGACTACGCTGACTGTTGCTATTTGGATGCCACCGAAGAGCTATTAAATAAATTAGACCGTCTCCAAAACGTATGCATAAGGTTCGTCTTTGGACTGCGTAAATATGACCATGTCTCCGATTTTCGATCTCAGCTCAAGTGGCTTCCCATTCGCTATCGCAGGAACGCTCATGTCCTTTCTATGCTCTACAATGTCCTCCACAATCCCTCTGCTCCCTCATATCTCCGCACCAACTTCAATTTCTCCCGGGCCCAAGATAAACTTTGTCGCTCAAATGTAAGATCGTCTTTAGCCATCCCCATCCATCATTCCGATTTCTTTTCCTACTCCTTCACTGTTCATGCTGCGAGACTGTGGAACTCTCTCCCGCATGTGGTGCGTGACAGTCCGTCACTGCCTATATTCAAAAAGCGAGTAAAAGACCACTACCTGTCCCTGTCTAGTCCATAAATTTTATTTATTTGTATTGATATGTAGTAGTATTTAAGTGTATAGTATGTATGTATTTATAGATATAGTATATAAAAATTAGTCATATTCATATGTATTTTATAATTATTCATTAATTGTGCGCGTCGTATCTGCATTTCTTAGCTAAACATTTCCTTTCTGTAGGCCTGCTGGAAGAAATTTCTTTTAGAAATAAGTAGTGCCTGTTGTGTCAGTTATATCTATGTTATATCTCTGTATTTCTTTATTGTGTGCAATAAATTGTTAAATAAATAAATAAAGAATTAATTGCGACGCGCAATGTTCATCGTCCGGCGCACGCCTCTCGCTCGCCCACGTGACCAGTGGCCACTGACGTCGCGCGGCCGGCCGGCCTGCACGCTTTACATTGCGCGCTTTTACTTAAATTGCATTTATTTCAACCTAAATTTGAACTTTGAGTGTCTAAATTAATTGTGAACGACGTAGTTACCGATACTTTATAGTTTTTAGTACAAAAATACAACATTTTTTTTAAAAGAATCTTGATTTCTGCCTAAACTATGAGTTTCCCCGGGTATGTTTCTTGGGGAAAGTTGTTCAGTTTCAGGGGTAGAATATGAAGTTTCAATTAATGCTAGCGGTCTTTTTACACCCTGTATATCTTATCATACATGTACGGCGGTTAAGGGTACCTACTCCTGACCCGTTTTGGAGAAGATAATTTATTTGATCAGTCTTGTCCTTCTATAGAAATAGATAATTTTCGCAAGCTGTGTTTTATCCATCTTCTCAGTTGTCGATACATAGATATCAATCCTATTTTTAGTAACAGTTTGTAGCTGAATTTTCTCGACTAATTATAGATAGTAGTCTCATATATTTTAGATTGAGTATCGAAATATACAATGAATATATATGTAGCTTGCACAAATTCACACAGCGTCATCTTGCCCAAAAGTAAGCAAAGCTCTGTTGCTGGTATTAGATAACACATAGTTAAACTAATATTATTATAACATAACATTAAAGAAGTGTGAGTGTGTGTGAACAAATATTGTGACGACGTCATATTCGTCGGGCTGCCATAACAATTTTGCGTTACATAGACGATTAACGAGTCAAGAACTGGAAACAGCTGCTCATCCGTAGAAGAGTGAAGAAGTCCACCCATATAAGGCTGTGTGATAGTAACCGTGCTCCAAAGAGGACTTGTTGCGCAATTAACTGGTTTCGGTCGAGATATGATCTTGGGTGTTTCTTTTTATATATTATACGGCAGACAAACAGGCAAGCGGGCCACCTGATGAAAAGTGGTCCCCGCCGCCTATGGACATCAGCAACACCAGGCGAGTCACCAATGCGTTGCCCGCCTCTGAAGAGACCTCTAATATACCTCTTTAACGATCCCATGTGGCCATGGTGGCGGGTCTACCAAGTGACCCAAGGGTTTGGTAGTCCCACACTACGTCTGCTACTGTAGGTAACTATCTTAAATTTATCCTAGACTAATATTGTTTGCTATTTTTTTCATTATCCGAACAGGCTGAAACTTTATTTCTACAAAACTATCCCGAAAATACTTTCTGATGGGTCTTTCCCCTACTAGAGTCTGTCCCTTTTCCTGTAGTTTGAATTTAAATAAAAATATACTTTATATCTTACAAATGCATCCTAATGTGACTTATGCAATTGGTCCTTCGCTATTATGGTTTCGTTGATCATACAGATAGTTATCCCTTCGCAATGACTTATAATTCCATGACCTGTTGTTCGCATTGTATCAAATTCTCCGTACCAGCCTCAGACATTATGCTTGTAATAATAATTTACTTACTTCTTTACTTTGTGTTTCATTACCATCCGACTACATCATCCGAGTCTGAGTATCGCCCGGAAATAGAGTCCACGGAGTTCTCGTCAAGATACACTGCATTATACAATAAAATCTATTTCATACTGTATATTGTGTTTTGAAAATATGGACCTACTTTGAATTGGAATGGGAAAGCCACCTGGCCCGTCCTGTAGTGCGTCCGGCATGTTCGCGGACGC
The DNA here is from genome assembly GCA_905147135.1 of Blastobasis lacticolella. Classification (NCBI taxonomy): domain Eukaryota; kingdom Metazoa; phylum Arthropoda; class Insecta; order Lepidoptera; family Blastobasidae; genus Blastobasis; species Blastobasis lacticolella. The sequence continues at coordinate 887,062 of LR990048.1, forward strand.
GTACGTGGACGGCTTCCAAGCGATCCAGCGCAAGCGCAGCGCCGCGGCGCGCAGCTGGCTGCGCGACAGCCTCAACACCATCCTGGCTGTGATAGCGGACCGGCTGGACAGTCGTTTTAATAAGCACTGGACCAGTCTACACCTCAGCATTTGTACGAACATGGTGATTTAGGTCTTTAAGTAACTAAGAGAAATATGTACTTAATGACTTGCCCCGCTAAATGGAATGTATCCTATATAACATTACGTTATGATAAAATTTTAAATATTGTTTTGACATATTACCCATGTAATGAATTTTATGGGTCAATCGGCCTGAAATAAATGATTTTTATTAATGTTTATTTTTTATTTTTTTATTGTGAATCTTGCGAAAATTTTCTTTTAGTAACTAGGGTCTTTCTTCATTAATGTTGTGTATTCAATGAAAGCCGCAAATTGACAGAAGAACTGATTAATCACTATTACTACAGTAAAAATGTCATTGTTATTACACAACGAATATTAGACAATATTATTGATCTGTAGGATCATGATTACATAGTAGGCGACGAAGAACAGAAACTGGGGCAGAAACGGCAGGCCGGTGCCGGCGGAGTGCACGAACACCGGACTCGCCGCCACCTGTCGCAAGCAGTCCTTCACTGCTCGGTACTCTGCTTCATCTGAAACATAAATAATAACATAGTTAGGATTAAATAATTACCGAAAAATATATCTGAATTAATTTTCTGTTATCCTGCCATTCCACTAAATTTGTTTGTAAAATTGTTTATTGTACAACGTCCATGGGCAAAGTCTCTTGCCAAGGACCACTAAAGACAAATAATCCCCTACTAATTCCTGTGGCACGGTGTGTAAAATACTCTGTGGTGAACGAGGCGGGTAGGCACGAAAGTGTCAACTCCAAATATTTGGTGCTCTCTGTATCTATTTTTTTTTTAATATACAATTTATATTTTTCCACGTAGATTAGTATTATAAATGTGTTAAAGCCTAACCTCTCTTCGTTATCTCCTCTCACACTTTCACATTCACAATGGATCTTCAGTGCTGAATAGTAAAATGGACGAAATTGTCTCGCTTTTCACTACGAGGATGAATGAGTTTGAGGTCACAAATCAATAATCCACCCCCACCAACTCAGACCGTGAAAGCACTGGCTTCAGAAATTTCTAGTTTCAAGAACTTCACCCTCAAGACCCTCTCGCTGATCAGGGATCAGATTACAAATCTTGCCCAAGGCCAAGACCGCCAGGAAACACATTCCCGTCGCAAGGTCCTCTTCCATGGTCTGGCCAAGACAAATGATGAGAATTTGAAAGACAAGATGCAAGCCCTATTACACGACCAAATGAACTTGACAGATGAAGATAGTTCTTCGCTGGAAGTGTGTCATCGTTTGGGCGAGAAAAGCACCAAGATCCGGTCTGTGTTGTTTCGATTTACAACACTCAAATCTTGCACGGCTGCATGGAGGGCAAAGACGAAGCTGACGGGCTCAAAAGTTTCGGTGAAGGGCTTCCTCACGAAACCGCGGCAGGAATTTCCGCATGAAGAACTGCTGGAAAACGTAGGAAGATCTTCTCCATAGCAGAGCTGCGCGATGAGCAGACCCAGTTTTCAGAGGCGCAATCCAAATAAGCTGAGTGCTATGTATTTTCACGGTTTGTGTATTTATTTTAGTCGGCTTATAATTGGTTCTTTTTCACTAAAAGGAAGCGCGACATTTTTTTATTTGAATTTTTTGTTAATTTCACACATTTGTTTATTTACTTTTCTACAGTAATTGTCGTGTCACTTGTCATCCAATCCATCAAACAATCTTGGCTGTCAACGTCACGCAGATGTAAAATGTTTTGCTCATATTTTATGGCCCCGGACCTTTATAAATAAATAAATAATGGTATCCTACGTTTCATTGTAATTTGTTGTAATCCTCTAGTCAGCGTTGCCGGTGTGGTGATGTTTTATTATATCTGTTTTTTTACTGACTTATTTTTATAGGCTTATTTAAACTTAGTTTTATAATTTTTACTTATATTTATATTTTATGTCTTCTGACAATATTGCAAATGATTATTTTCACTCTTGCTCTTCCGACAAGTATGAAAGTGCTCTTGATGTTTCTTCCGATCTCGCATTATTCCACTCAGCGCCCAGCTTCAGTCAGTGCTCGGCAAAAAGTGCCATAAGCTCACTCATATAAATGCACAAAGTGTTATTGGTCATTACACTGACCTCCTGGCCACCTTTACTGAACAGTGTGTCGATGGGATTTTAATCTCTGAATGCACACATGACACTCTGTTCTCTCCCCGGATATAGGCTGCTGCGTAATGACAGGACGGGTGCTGGGGCTGGTGGGGTGTGTATCTACCTACGCGAGAATATCCCTTATACTATCATCGACCAATCCTCGAGTGCGGTGCCACACGTTGCTTGCCTTGAGTACTTGCTCGTAGAGGTTAGGCTTAACCACACAAAAATTCTCTTAAGCGCTCTATACTGCTCCAACGACAAAATTAATTATTTTTGTTCTCTAGAGACCTCTCTAGCTGCTCACCGTGCGGACTATGAACACGTCATATTAATTCAATATATGTCAATTGGAAAATGACAGCAGGTCTTGTAGCTTACAAGAGGTTATTACTGCTCTTGACATGAAGATTATACCATTAAATGCTACATATTTTGCTCCACATTCAAGGCCATCATTACTTGACTTGGTAATCGTCTCTAAAGATAATTTGGTTGCCTAGCATGGACAGATGGCCGCCCCATTTTCGTACCATGACCTCATCCATGTCTCCTACAAAGTGCGCCCTCCCAAACGCAAACCCAAAGTAGTCCATCGTCGAAATTTCCACGACATGGATGTGGATCGCTTAAAATTAGGTCGCAGAAAAACTGGACTGGTCACCCTTGTACGCTACGGACTCTGTCGATGATAAGGTATATCTTTAACACATTAATTTTGGACCTCTTTGATGTGCATGCTCCCCTGCGTCCTGTTCGTTTGAAGCATCTGCCCGCGCCATGGCTCTAAACTCAAATCAAAACTTTGATGCTAAAGCGAGACAGAGCTAATATAAAGTACCGAAAATACCGTACCGAAGTCAACCTACATGCCTATAAAACAATTCGCAACATTGTCAATACATCAATGCCAGCTTGGAGAATGCCTCGTCCAGCCGGACCTGGCATTTTCTACGATCACTCTGCTAGGAAGGGGCTGTGGGGGGGGGGACTGTGGAGCGCTAGACCTGGACGATGTAAACCAGCATTTTACGACGCCGCCTGTAACACTGGATTCCGTTACTAAATAAAATTATCTTCAGTTTCTTTCAGATCTGCCACTTTCGAAGTGTAAGCCATTCAACTTTAACGACCTAACGAAGTCTAGTGTCTGGAAGAGTCTTCTGGAAATTTCAACTGAACCAGTCGGTAGCGATAGCTTGAGTTGTCAGATGTTGCTCCCCATCGTAGATTTTAAATTATATCTTTAACACATATCTTAAACTTTTCTATTAAAAGTAATGTCTTTCCTGGAGCGTGGAAATTAGCACATGTGATCCCTCTTCCAAAGAATCGGATCGGATCCTGCTTCCAATTTCCGCCCAATCTCCATACTCCCTGTTCTTTCCAAGTTACTGGAAAGTGCTGTTCATAAACAACTCTATGATTTTCTCTACAAAAATGGCCTTCTCAGCACTTACCAGTCAGGCTTCCGTCCCTATCAAAGCACAGTGAGTGCACTGCTGAATGTCACGTTTCGCTATGGACAACAAACAACTAACGGTGGTCACTCTGCTTGACTTCAGTAGTGCATTCACCTCTGTTGATTTTGATGTACTCCTCAGTATCCTCAGATCGACGGGTATTGCCGACAATGCCATTCCCTGGGTTGAGGCCAGAAACAGTGTGTGAAGAATCTTATGTGTGGAAGAATCTTTGTCAGCCTAGTGTAATCTTGTAGCTGGTGTCCCGCAGGGAGGAGTTCTGTCTCCGCTTCTTTTTTCTATTTTTATTAAGCAGGTGACTAAAGTTTTGCATTGTCCATTTCATCTATACGCTGATGATCTCCGAATTTACAAACACTTTTCGGTCTCTGAGGTCTCAAATGTCATCGACAAAGTCAATGGCGACTTGGCGGCGGTGCGGAGATGGGCTGAGCCCTTTGGTCTATTTATCAACCCATCAAAGGCTCTGGCTATTATTGTCGGTAGCAGTTTATTATAACGGCATTTTAATTCCCTACACAAATAAAACTCGCAACTTGGGTCTCATTATGGACTTCAGTCTGTTTTGGTCTTCACACATCAATGACATCAGTAGACGTATGCACTTTACCTACCACTCTCTGCGGCGGCTTCAGCATTTTCTCCCGTACAAGACCAAGTTTATGCTTACTCAATCTCTTCTCCTGCCGCGTTTGGACTTTGCAGACGTACGAGTATGTTTCTTGGACGCCACTGAAGAACTGACCAATAAATTGGAACGCCTACAGAATCTAGCTATCAGATTTGTATTCAGCCTGCGAAAGTATTATCATGTCTCTAAATATCACTCACGACTTAAGTGGCTTCTAATTAGACAACGTAGAAACCTCCACATCCTCACATTCCTTTATAAGGCTTTAGGGAATCCCTCTTTTCCGGAATATATCCGTTCCCGTTTCCACCTCGTCTCTGCTCCTTCCCGCTCCAGGCGTGAAAACGTTATCAAACCACTGCATGTTCCTCACTTTAAATCCAACTTATTTTTCAAGTCGTTTACTGTTGAAGCGGCGCGACTCTGGAATAACTTGCCAGCTAATATTAGGGACAGTCAAACAGTAAGTACTTTCTAGTCAAGACTAAAGAGCATATTAATTTTTATCTTCTCATGATTAGCTTTATATAATGTTTATATAGCATATTATATATTATTATAGGTATTTATGTGTAATAGGTAGGTACATATATAACGTAGTATATTTAGAAAGGTAGTGCACTTTTTCTACACCCGGTAGGGTTGGCTAGAAGAGATCTCTTACAGAGATAAGCCCACCTTTGTAAACAACATCTTGTGACTATTGTTTTTAACTTGTTTCATGTGCAAAAAATTATAGAATAAATAAAAAACGATCACTATCGGTCATCGTATGTTGTCCCTTGGCAAGGACATATAATCCCTTACCAATTCCTTTGGCAGAGTATGTATGTATTCTGTTACACTGGATATCGTATACTGAATGATCAGTAAATTATATCTGCAGTTTTTATGCGGTGCCGGCCTTAAGGTACCTGTAAATATGTTTTTTGAAGAATCTCATTTGAAGCAAAATGTGCAAATTATAGACTTCGGGATTATAGCTCATTTCACACCTCGTATATGCATGTTTAAAAAGCTCGTGATACCGGTCCGTTAGTAAGATAGCAGGCATCTAGATTGTGTGTCAAAGTCATTTATTTGTATTATGTATGTATTCTGTGGCACTGGAAATCGTATGCTGAATGATTAGTTCATTATGTCTGCAGTTTTTATGTGGTGCCACTTAAGGTATCTGTGAACATGCTTTTTGAAGAATCTCATGTTAAAGCGAAATGTGCAAATTAAAGACTTCGGGATTATAGGTCATTTCACATCTCGCATATGCACGGTCGTGATACCCGTACGTTAGTTGGATAGCAAACATCTGGTACGTGTGGATGAAATCTACCTCATTGCCGGAGGGTGCGGTGGCGGAAAAGTGACGGTGACACCAAGCTAAACAGTTCTTTAGAATATTCACCGTTGTACAGACGGTAGAGTATGTACACAGAGAGCCAGCGTCTCCCATGAGAATTAAGGGATCTAAATCATCTGTGAGAAGGGCATTATCAAATACCAATATGTCGGCGTTGAATGGAATGATTTTTTTATCAATGATTAGATTATTATTCTCTACCTATTTTCTTACTCTTGTTTCATAATTAGACTTCTAGTCGGTTGTTAATTAACTAAAGTAACACATTCCTGAATACAGTCCTAAAGAGACACACTACAGACAGACTTACTATGGCAACAGCGCGTACATAGCTTTCCCAGACATCTCTTCAGCATCTGATAACTATTCTTCACATTCTGGCTCGCGGATATGATAAGGGTCAGACATAGGAACACTATTAGCAATATGACAGCCATGACTGTAAACTCATTCACTGATAGCTTTCTCTGTAAAATTAAACAGAAAAATTATTTTCCTTTGAAATCATATTAATTAAAACAAAAATATATTAATTATACTCTACCTGTACAATCATGTATATCATATTATAAAAAAACAGCATGTAGAAAAAGGTTATGGTACCAATCATAATGATAAACTGAAAGTATTAAAAACATAAATACATAATTATCATTTATACAATAAGCGATACTAAATTTTGTTTGTTACTATACGTACTTGTTCATGGAATACTTTATTTAATAGGCTAGATAACTCTTTTATACTCATAAAATTATAACGCCAAATTTTATTCATGACAATAATTGAATTACCAAAATCACTTTCGATATAAGTTTCAATGGATCTTGTAATCGTGTCTAATTGCCGAGATACAATATTGAAAATACAATTCATAAATATAAATTCTAAGAAGTAGCGCATTGTCATAACAGCGTCAATTGTGTAAAATAAATATAGGGCGAACGTTGCAATAAAAGGTATGTCTGAGTAGAATACATTATACACTAGTGCCCCACTAACAATACGAAATACTATTATGAAAACCGAAAATGAAATCACGACGTTTTTTAATATGTTCAATTCTTTTAAATACACCAAATCACTACTAACACAGGAATGGATCAAGCCGAATATTTTTATGGCCTTGGTAAATTCCTTACTATGGTAAAAAGCCAATAAGATGATGCTAAAGGAATCCAAGCATACGACCAAATTAATTAAAACGTTTATATGTGTTACGGCATATTGATTTCTAAATTGAAAGCTCCATATAATCAGAGCTATATGAGCAACTATATGGCTGAATATAAGTCCTCTGCTGAACATCCCTTTTACAAGAATATCTCGATGCACAGCAAAAATGTTCCCCATTATTATTACTGACTTCAATGGTTTGATATCCATTTTCAGAAATTGGTTTTCTTCATGCACGACCAATATTCAATATTCAGTAACAGGATGTAACTAAAATATTTTATATGAGCTTATAGAAATGGGACACATAATTAATGAAAAAGACACATATCAATATTTTACCATCCATTTGTTCGATGAAATCAATCAGTCAACATACATTCGGCTATTTTTATTCTGAAAGTTTGCCTCGTTTTACCCATACTTTTTTTATACGGTGTTGTCCTCTCTGGAAATTCAAAAATTTTACAGATTCTATTGACAACCTGGTAAAGGGTCAATTAGAATCAATTTTAAATGTCAACCTTTCCGAGCAGTACAGGACTTAAGCTTCTCTGCCTATCCGGTTTAGGAGCTTGGGTATCCGCAAAATTTAACCAGCTTTTTACCAACGTATCTTTACCAGATTTTGTATCTTCAATCCACAGCACCTCCAACCTCATAGAAAAATTCTAAATCCTTCCGTACCAAACTTTGAGGTGGTGTGTCTGGGCCAGGCTACAAACGTTTGGCTTACGGCTGTCCCGAGTCCAAATTCACCATTATGCTCTAAAAGTCACAAGAGCTGGGATGAAATTCAATCCATATTTATACGTTCTACCCTGTTTAGTAACTGCACCGACTCTACCCGCGCCAGGTTGGAAGCTGTGTCCAGGTGGGAGTCTGGCCAGTGGCTACCCATCGGCCAATACCGGCACTTTTTTAGATAACTCCACTTTTCGTCTGGCCGTGGTTCTCCACCTCGGTGCTGAGGTCTACACCCCACATAAACGCCCGTGTGGAGTGGACGTCGACCACCTGCGACACCACGGTCTATCCTGCCAAAAAGCGACATTTTGCGCCGCTCTCTCGCTACCGTCAACGTGCCGGCTAATCTAGAGCCGAACGGTATCGCACGTGATGATGGTAAGAGACCGGACGGAATGTTGCTCATCCCTTGGAAGATGGGTCGGGCCTTAGTATAGGATGCAACGTGTTGCAAAAGGTTGCTGCTGCTGCTGAGACAGCTGAAAGCAAAAAATTGTGAAATACCGGGGTATCGGCACCCAATACAATTTTGTTGCATTTGGTGTCAAGACTTTGGGTCCGTGGGGCCCCGGGGCGCTCTCTTTGTACAGAGAACTTGCAAAAAAATTGGTCGACACCACAGGTAACCGAATAAGCATTGCTATTCAGAGAGGTAATGCTGCCAGCATCTTGGGTACGCTTCCACACGGCCCAATTTTTTTACATATTTTATGTTAGGTAATTTCTTCTCCTTTTTATTGAACATATTAATTATTATGTTAGTTGATAAAAATAAACAAATATCATATATATCAGATATAAGTCAAGTTAGCCTAAATGACAAAGCAAAGCAAACGTCTCTTTGCGAAATTAATTTATAATAAAAATAGTTTCGTGGCTCTAGGTAACATATTTTGCATGTCTATGTCTTTTTCCAATATTGGTGCGCCAGTGTGAGTGTAGGCAGTGTTGGGTGTGCGCCCTAATTAAGGCCAATGTAAATTTATCTTTGCTTCAAAATTTCATTAACCTTGACACGACGCCACACTGTGTAACGCCCAGGGTTGCTCGGCAACGGCCACTGTTTTTTGCGCGCGCAGACCTCCATGAAGAAATACCAAATCAAGAAAGGAGCTATTTTATGACGTTCATAAAAGTTTTGTTAACCTAAATTGAATAAAAATTATTTGACTTGACTTGACTTGAATTAAATTGAGCGCTGTCAACGCGTGTACATCATCACAGCCCGTAACAGTCCACTGCAGGACTTCGGGCCTCTCCCACGAAAGGGGAGGTTCTTGCCATAATCTCCACGCTTGGCAGGCGGGTTGGAGATCGCAGTGTTATAAATATAACAATGGAAAATGCTGCTGCCCATTTTCCAAACTACGGAGTCTCTTGATCTCTTGCCTCGAAAACATTAGTCGCCTTGTACGACACCCACGAGTGTAAGGGGTTGGTGCTATTCTACTCTGCCGGACACCAAACGGCCACGTTTGGTGTCCGGCAGAGTAGCCACCAACGCGTGTACTGCTGAGTCAAATTGTGCTGTCATCTTTTTTTATTATTATTTATATAAAAAAGGTTTTATGATTTTTATCTTATTGTAACTAAAGTACCTTTATTTATTAATAATTTTTCAAAACTTCACCTTGATGCATATCACAGGCCGGACCATTTACAAGTGAAGCTCTTATTCTGTGTAGTCAGTTAAGCAATACAGGGATTCTGTGCTATGCATTAAGTGTTCCCGGTACTCTAAGGGTGTTCTATACAGAGTGTTACATAATATGTGTTTGAAACCGTGTACTGGATGGAGCGCTAAATGTAATAAAATGAAAGGTATAATTATTCCACGTACGACAGAAATAATTTACCCATCGTTTTTATACGTATAGCACTCCATCCAGTTCACGGCTTCATACATATATTATGTAACATCCTGTATATATGATGCTAGAGCGTTTCATGCTTCTAACACCCTTCCGGACTGCTGCGCGATTTGGGAGAAATTAGACGTCTTTAAAAGTCACAGTATCAATAAAAGTATTTGAATTTGAATTTGAAAAAGACCGAACTCACTAATTAAGAGGATACCACTCGGTGCTCGCACTTCAGTAGCGTCTGACCCTTTCCCAAGTATCGGAATGGGAACATTTATTGACATTTGCTTCCAGGATCCTCAGCGTTAAAAAATATTCTAAACGCTCTTCTCTTACCAATAAAATAAAAACAAAAAGTATAGATTTTCATTTACAGTCGCGGCCCCTTTTAATTGCTACAACCGATAAAAGGCAGCCTAATGCAAATCATATTTTCCATAAGGTTGAGGAGAAGGCTGCCTATGGTGATTTGAGAGGGGCTGCCCAACGTCTCTTCAAACGATGTAATTGCTCCTTATTTCCCAGAGTCCCGTGTGGCCCTGGACAACAAACACCCTGCCCCTCCATCAACACTTTGCCTCCCTAACGCACCAGAACTATCGGACCAGCATATGGTTACCAGCAATGATGCAATTTTTGCAGCTCTGATATCCTTCAGGAGTGGTTCGGCGGGTGGGCTTGATGGCCTAACCCCGCAACACTTAAAAAGACCAAGTTGGCCAACATGATGCTGGCAGTTTCGGTATATTTTTTTTTTTTTATGTTATACGGCAGACAAACAGGCAAGCGGGCCACCTGATGGAAAGTGGTCACCGCCACCCATGGACATAAGCAACACCAGGGGAGTCACTAATGCGTTGCCTGCCTCTGAAGAGACCTCTAATATACCTCTTGAACGATCCCATGTCATAGTCCAAAGGAAACACTGTGGCTGGGATCTCATTCCACATCCGAATCGTACGAGCGAGAAACGTTCTTTCGAACCTTCGCGTCGTGACCAACAGAGGGTCTACGTAGTGAGGATGAGTCCCAAGCCCTCGGCGGGTAGTACAATGGCGGAATTGTGCTGTGGGCACCAGATCGAAAAGTTCCTCGGAACACTCCCCATTGTACAGCCTATAGAACACACACAGGGAGCCAAAGTCCCTTCGGTTTGCCAGTGGTTCCAACTTGCGTGTTTGTATGGGATCATCGACAATTCGTACGGCACGTCTCTGTCCGGAGTCCAGAGGATTAAGCAGGTCGCCAGTTTCGCCGGCCCAAAGATGGGAACAATACTCCATATGTGGCCGCACTTGTGCCTTGTACAGCAGCAGGCGCTGCCTTGGGGTGAAGTATCGCTTGGACCGGTTAAGCACTCCAAGCTTTTTCGAAGCCAGTTTGGCCTTGCCTTCCAGGTGACTCCGGAATCGCACGCAATCTGATATGTCGACACCGAGGATCCCAATACTTTTTGAGATGGAAAGGGGTGTTCCTTGAAACTGCGGCACTATGTCAAAGGGATCTTTTTTGGCTGTGTCTGCGAGGGGTTGAATTGGACTTGGTTTAGTCTGCCCCACTGAGCAACTTGCTCCAAGGAATGTTCGATATTCGACACAAGTCTAATTCGGCTCTCCGACAACTCGGAACGAGGGACATTCGCTCGGCCAGTATAACTAACATCTCTTGTACTGTCATCCGCATAACAATGAATACTGGAGATATTCAGCATATCATTGATATGCAGAAGAAACAGCGTGGGAGATAGTACTGAACCTTGGGGAACTCCAGCATTTATAGTCTTGGTATCGGAGCAGCATCCATCGATAACGACTTGGATGCTCCGTCCAGACAGGAAGCTGGATACCCAATTGCAGATCAGGCCACTCAGGGATACCGTACTTTGGGAGTTTTGATAGAAGTGTCCTGTGCCAGACCCGATCAAATGGCTTGGCTATGTCAGGACTGACAGCCAGCGCCTCCCCCTTGCTCTCGACGGCCTCAGCCCACCGGTGCAATAGGTACATCAGAAGGTCACCAGCTGAGCGACCATGGCGAAAGCCATATTGACGGTCACTGATCAGCTGGTGGTCCTCTAGGTATCCGAGGAGCTGGATATTGATAACCCGCTCCATCACCTTAGAGAGCAAGGAGGTTACCGCTATAGGCCTGTACTTTGTATGTTCCAATATATTGGATATCCTCTATGGCGCCAACCTTTGCGCACTTAAGAAAAAGGACGGCGATGTAAGACCTATCGCTGTGGGGTGTACTTGGCGCCGTATTTTGTCAAAAATCGGATGCCGATACGTGTTACCTAACCTACGGACTATTTCAGTCCAGTTCAATTGGGATTCGGCAAAAGAGGTAGTTCTGAAGCAGCTGTCCAGGCAACTCACACCTTCCTGGAACACAGTGGAGACAAAGTGTTGCTAGAAATAGACGTTAAACAAGCCATTATCTCTGTTGAAGTGAAAAAATAATCTCTTTTATTTGTAATTATCTTTCGCACTCCTTCCAAATTATTACGAGGCGTATCCGAGTATGATAATAGTTTAACACGAGTGTTTTAATACCTAATTATAATTTATCTACACTCACATTTTAATGTTAAAATATCGTACCTATAATTTTCTCAACTTTGCTGGAAGTAAGCTGCGAGCCAGTTCTGTTGAATCTACGCGTCGATGATATCAAGCGGCGGGAAATTCACGTCACTTCTCTCACATTTATCTATTTATTTACTTCAAACAAGAAAAAACATTCACAAATACAAATTACAACAATTAGAAAAAAAATCTGTTTAGCGGGTAAATACACACACAAATATAAACAGGAAAATTTGAATTTTGAATTTGTTAAAGACATTTAGGCCGTGTCTCGGCGCCTGACAAAAATTTAAAAAATAAAAGTGTTGCATAATGATTAAAAAGTTATTTTACGTTACAGCTGTAATGAAATTAGTATGGGAATGCTGTATCGAAAATTAATTTTTTAAAATTTTATAGACTCGTGAAAAAGGGTGATTATTCAAAAGATTTCCGATTAATTTTGCAGTAGGTTGTCAGCACGGCGATTCTCTTGGGCCCGCCATTTTCAGTCTTGCTATCCATCCTTCAATATCAGCACTCTAATCAAAACTAAACCTTTGGTACCTGAATGACAACACTCTCGGAGGGGATGTAAATACAGTTCTTAACGATATTTGTTTCCTTTATGCAGAGTTCAGTACATGTCAGCTAGGTACCATACCATATCTCAGATTTCAAATAGGAAGATGAAAGAAATCATATAATCGCACTGTTAAACTCATTGACACCAAACATTAAAATTCTAAACAAGAATCCTCTTTCCCTTATGAGTGCCTCAATACTTAATGGATCGATTTCACACGTATAAGTTCAACAGCTTCATTGGCCGGCTTTTAAAAATCCAACCGCATATCGCCATCACCATAATCAGATTTTGTTTATTCGCTCCAAGCGCCATGTACACACCACGCTGTAGTCCCATGTGGAAATACCCCCATCTTCTTAATCGCCTTCACCCCTCATAAAAAGCGCCCTGTAATCCATTCTCAACTTTCATTTTGATGCGCGTTTCTGGACCCAGGCTTCTCTGCCCACCTGGTTTAGAAGTTTGGCTATCCGCAAAATTTCTGATTTATCGCTACCAGCTTTCTTGTCCTCCGTAAATAGCACGCACATCTTAACAAAGAAAAATTTCTCTCCGTCCTTGTACGGCATGCAGATGTCGTGTTTATCGGAGGTTGGACTGCATGGTCTTTCATTAGCCCCAATGCCGATATTTCCGCCAAACTTCACTTCGAAAGGCTTTGGGACGAGCCACTCTGCAGATTGGCTTTCTTCACAATTTTAGAAACCTCGACCAATTCTGCAGATCGAGCTTGTCTTCTCGCCGTATCAAAGAGGCTAGGCTAGGCCGAGACCTAGCACTAGAAAGGAGACTCACGCGTTGGTTCTTACCTCGGTCAGCGTATAGATCTGTAAATTCAGAGTGGTAACGCTGTCAGCCTAATGGGAATTTTTTTTTCGTAAATTTATTTATTTATTTGTGTACCATTTTTAATTCGTCTTAAGTGAATATTTACTGTATATAACAATAACAATAAAAATAAATAATGGTTAACCTTGACTTTTGATTATAAATTATTAAACTGGCAGGGGAATAAATAAATAAAACTGTTTATAAAAAAGCGGCCTGTACGTATAATCGACTCTTTATTGAAAAAAAAAACATGATGAAATATTTTCACTACACATATTATCGGGTTTGTTACCACGGTTAGTATTGATTTTACCTCGACATTTCGACGCAGTTGCATGCGTCATGGTCACGAGTTGACTGGTGCCGCTGTGTGAAGTCGCTCCTAAGGACAGACATATCGGTCCACCCTCTTTCGGATTCGACGATTATCCTCACTTTAAACTCTCGAACCACTACCATTGTTACTCGCTTGATTCCCGCAACACACGAAACTCACTACGTCTTTACGCGAAACTGAAATCGAACCACTTTTACGATTGTATACATTTAACACTGGATTCCACGCACTGGACAGTTTAAACCCATCTTCACGATTAAAATTTTTGTATTTCGTTATTTCTATTGCCTCCCGCACTAGGCGTGGTATATAGTGACGTTCCGTCGACAGTACTTGGGGGTTATGTAACTCGATCCAATGATTCGTTTCGCTTTGAGTCAGGTGTTGTGCTATGGCCGACTTCTGTGCGTCGTTGTTCCTTACAGCTCTTATATGCTCCTTCATGCGGTCGACAATTGTTCGTTTTGTTTGACCGATGTATGAGCTGCCACAACTGCAGTTCACTTTATAGACGCCAGGAGTTTGAAGATGTAGGCAGTCCTTGGGCGAACGAAGCAGCTTTCTTATTTTGCTAAAGGGGGTAAAAACAGTTTTTATAGAATATTTCCCTAAGAATCTACCAATTTTATCAGTTACCCCTCTCACGTATGGCAAAAACGCTGGCTGTCGCTGTGCCTCCTCCTTTCTCATTTTTGGTGTGCGTTTAAGTTTGCAGGCTGTCACGCTGTACCCATTACGTCTAAGAACAGCCCTCACATGCTCCAGCTCTTGTGAAAGATGGTTGACATCACATACATCGTAAGCTCTGTCTGTCAGTGATCTCACCACAGAATCTAGATGATGTGGGTGATGGTGAGAAGTCTCATGTAAATACTTGTCTGTATGTGTTATTTTTCTGTGGACAGAGTGACCCAAATTTCCATCTACTTTAGCAATCACCAATACATCCAAGAACGCAAGCTGCCGTTGTTCTTCAACTTCCACAGTAAACTTCATTTTTGGATGGATATTGTTTAAAAATACCAAATATTCTTTTACTCGTTCCTCTTTTCCTTCTATTATACAAAAAACGTCATCTACGTACCTTTTCCATAGCTTTACAACTGATGGTGTTGTCAGAATAGAGGTGTTCTATAAATTCCATCCATATATTTGCTACAATTGGAGCAACAGGACTACCCATAGCAACACCATCAATCTGTAGGTAGTATTGGCCATTGTACAAAAAATAATTGGTGTTGAGGCAGTGTTCAAGTAACTTGGCTACTTCCATCGAGATTTCATTGTCGTGAAGTTTCCCTTTTATGACGTCAATACACTCCTTCATGGGTACGTTTGTGAAAAGAGACTCAACGTCAAAACTGACCATTGTCTCACTCGTACTGACGGTCGTATCTTTAAGAACCTGCACAAAATGTCTGGAATCTTTTAAAAAGGAAGTAGTCTTGCCCGCCAAAGGTTTCAACATACTGGAAACGTACTTTGCCAATTCGTAAGTAGGTGAATCTATCTGACTTACGATTGGACGAAGTGGTGAATCCTTTTTGTGAATCTTAGGTAACCCGTAGAGTCTTGGTGGCAGTGCGTTGCGCGGACGTAAAAGTTGTTTTTGAATGTCCTCTGGTATGGCGTTGTATGTGTAGTGAAAGTGTAGTGAATAACCACGAAAGTCTTAAAACCTTTATGATGAAATATATCAATATTAAACAAAGGCGAGCTTATCCCTAAAAGAGAGCTCTTCCAGCCAACTTTACATTTTGTCGATAAATCATATATTCGACGGATTGCAATATATTGCAACGTGTGTAACTTAAATAATAAATAATTTTACCTACAATCTATTTCTAAGTACATTAAAATAAATACCTATAAAATATGTCATACATACTATTGCGAATGGAGCGTCCCGGATAGAAGCTGGCAATTTATTCCACATTCGTTTTTATTAAGAAAGATTTTAAAAATGATAGCACTTGAAGGGTTTGAGTTATCCTTTGAACGCTGTGTACAGGTAGCTGTTCTGTATTCTGAACTGAATACTGAACTGTATTTATAACATGTAATTTCATTTTTGTTATAATTCACAGTGTGCTTAGTATTCTAGATGAACATTATACCTACATTTAACAACTAACTCAACAAAACGTTAGACAACTTTGTTAATCTGCAGTATCATGACGATGTAGTTTAAGAAGAACAGCATTGCGACAGGAACGGCATGCTCAGCGGCGCGGCGGAGTGCACGAACATCGGACATCTGCCGCAGACAATCCTTTACCGGCATAAACTGTGCATACTCTTAAAGAGAAAGGGCGACTGGTGAAATATATGGACGTGATATATTATTGAAAAGGAATTTACACTTTCTACGACTTTTACTATGGCGACAATCCTCGAATCGCTGTGAGAAAAAAGTAATGGTCAATTAAAGAAAAATTAATTTTGTACTGGTTCGGCCGGTAAAATTCGGCCTAGATGACCAATGACGTTGAGCAATATGTCATTTGAAACGATTTTTCATTTTTTATAACTTTTACCGTGGCAACAATTCTCGAATCTTTGTGCGAAAAAAGTATATAGTCAATAATAATGCAAATTGATGTTTACTTTAATTGCCCATAACATTTTTCTTACAGCGATTCAAGAGTTATCGCCATAATAAAAGTTGAAATACAATGAAAATACCGTTCTAATGACTTATCGCTCAACATTATTGGACATATAGGCTGGGTTGTCCGGACCTCCTTTAAGAAAGTTAAAAGTAATTGTTGACGTTTCATCAAATTATATTTTAGTTGATTAATTATGATTACTTACGCCCTTAGAATTGCAATGTATGACACATAGTTAAACTGTTATTATTATAACAAACCATTAAAAATGTGTGTGTTATTGTGTTTTAGAAAAATATTGTGATGAAGTCATATTCGTCGGGATGCCTACAAACATTTTGCATTAGAACATCAACAAGTCAAGAACTGGAAATAGCTGCTCACCCGTAGTGGAGTAAAAAAGTCCATCCATAGAAAGTTGTGTGTAATGTGCATGAAGTTTTAAATAAATAAATAGTAGCCGTGCTTTAAATAACAACTAAAAATAGACTATAATACTTTGTAACTCACAAAAACATCCTCAAGTGATTAATGCAATAGGTCCTACTCTATTATTGTTTCATTGATCATACAGATCGTTCATCATAAGTAGACCCTTCGCATTGACCTATAATCCCATGACCTGATGTTTGCATTGTAATCCAATTCTCCGTACCAGCTGCAGGCATATTGCTTTAATAAAAAATTACTTATTTTAAAATTACCATTCGATTACATCATTCGAGTCTTGAGTATCACCCGGGAATTGAGTCAAGACGCCTTCAACGCCAGAGTGAATAGGCTGCTCATAGACAGGCATGCTTCATCATGGGCCGCATCGTCACTTACCACCAGGTGAGGTGGTGGTCAAGTGCCTGGCCAGTCAAATAAAAAAAAAAAGAGTTCACGTAGTTCTCGTCAAGATACATTTTATAAAACAATAATAACTGTTTCATACTGTATATAGTGTTTTGAAAATATGGACCTATTTTAAATTGAAATAAGAAAGCATTGTGTATTGATTTTTGTGACTATGATCTTTGATCACCCTTATTGTTGTTTATTCAATGAAAGCCGCACATTGTAACGTAAGTCTAATTTTGAAATAACTTCGACAGAAAAACTGATTATTAACTATTACAATAAATACGTCATTGTTATTACACTATTAATATTAGACAATATTATTGATTTGCAGGATCATGATGGCATAGTAGACGACAAGGAACATAAACTGGGGCAGGAACGCCAGGCCGGTGCCGGCGGAGTGCACGAACACCGGACTCGCTACCACCTGCCGCAAGCAGTCCTTCACAGCCCTGTACTCTGCTTCATCTGAAACATAAATAAGTCCTTTGAAAAAGGTCCCGCATACCAATTCAATAATTACCGAGAGATGAATCGGAATTAATTTTGTGTTATCCTGCCATTCCACTGTCTTTGTAACAGTGCCCGAGATGATTATTTATCGTACAACGCCCATTGGCAAAGTTTCTTGCTAAGGACCACTAAAGACAAATAATCTCCTGCCAATTTCTTTGGCACGGTATGTAAAATACTCTGTGGTGAACGATCACTATCGGTCATCGTATGTTGTCCCTTGCCAAGGACATGTAATTCCTTACGAATTTTAAAAATTGGCAGAGTGTTCAAAGTTCAAAGTCATTTATTTGTATTATGTATGTATTCTGTGGCACTGGAAATCGTATGCTGAATGATTAGTCCATTATGTCTGCAGTTTTTATGTGGTGCCACTTAAGGTATCTGTAAACATGCTTTTTGAAGAATCTCATGTGAAAGCGAAATGTGCAAATTAAAGACTTCGGGATTATAGGTCATTTCACACCTCGCATATGCACGGTCGTGATACCCGTACGTTAGTTGGATAGCAGGCATCTAGTACGTGTGAATGAAATCTATCCCATTGCCGGAGGGTGCGGTGGCGGAAAAGTGACGGTGACACCAAGTTACTTAGAATATTCACCGTTGTACAGACGATAGAGTATGTATACAGAGAGCCAACTTCTCCCATGAGAATTCATCATCATCACAGCCCGTAACAGTCCACAGCAGGACTTAGGGCCTCTCGAAAGGCCTCTCTCGGCCTCACGAAAGGGGAGTTTATTGCCATAATCTTCACGCTTGGCAGGCGCGTTGGAGATCGCAGTGTTTAAATATGACAATGGAAAATGCTACTGCCTATGTTCCAGACTACGGAAACTCATGATCTTTTGCCTCGAAAACATTAGTCGCCTTGTACGACACCCATGTGTGTAAGGGGTTGGTGCTATTCTACTCTGCCGGATACCACACGGCCAATGAGAATTAAGGGATCTTAATCATCTGTGAGAAGGGGATTGTGGTGAAGCTAATCTGGTGGCATTCAACGCAACCAAAACGCATGCGTGTTTCTTTTCCGCCGGAAGGAGTCCATTTCATCTAACTCCAACTTTTCGGGATGTTCATGTAAAAATTATAGACAACCTACAGCTTCTAGGAATTGAGCTATCTACCAATCTCAACTTCGGTCAGTACATCGAATTCAAGGCAAAGTCTGCAGCAAAAATCTTGGTGTTCTCTCGAGGGTCAGGCGGTACTTCACTTCAAAGCAGTTGCTACAGTTATATCAAGTACAAGGCCGATCCTGCATGGCGTACTGCTGCTACCTCTGAGATGGATCAGAAAAATATCACCTGGCGGCTTTGGATTCGGTGAAAAAACGTGCAAAGAAGATAATTGGTGACCCGCAGTCGATTGAAGCTAGTTTGCAGGACCTCGAGCATCGGCGTTGCGCGTCTACAGGTTACATTTCGGAGAGTGTACGACCTTATTCCGCCAGCCCCTTTCCACCTTAGGGAGACGCGATCCGGACGAGCACTTCATCCTTATGTCGTGGATCTTCCAGCTATTTTCACGAGCCGCTTTGGCTCGAGTTTTATCATACGTACGGCTAAGGAGTGGAACGCATTGCCTGCGAATGTGTTCCCTGATCAATATAATCTGGATGCCTTCAAGGCTAGCGTGAGTAGGCTGTTCCAAGACGGGCATGCTCCATCTTCGGCCGCATCGTCACTTACCAACAGGTAAGATGGCGTTCAAATGCCTGTCTTGTATCATATAAAAAAAAATCAAATACCAATATCCCCGCGTTGAATAGAATAATTTTTATGAATGATTAAATTATTCTCTTCCTACTTTCTTACTCTTGTTTCATAATTAGACTTCTAGTCGTTTGTAAATACACTAAAGTTAAACATTCCTGAATACAGTCCTAAAGAGACAGACTTACTATGGCAACAGCTCGTACATAGCTTTCCCAGACATCTCTTCAGCTTCTGATAACTATTCTTCACATTCTGGCTCGCGGATGTGATTAGGGTCAGACATAAGAACAGTACTAGCAACATGACAGCCATGACTGTATACTCATTCACTGAAAGCTTTCTCTGTAAAATTAAAAATAATAGTGTTGCCCTTTGAAATAATATGAATTAAACAAAAATATATTCATTATACTCTACCTGTACAGTCATGTATATTATATTATAAAGAAACAGCATGTACAAAAAGGTTATGGTTCCGATCATGATGATAAACTGCAAGTATTAAAAACATATAGGTATATAATAATACAATAAGCGATACTAAATTTCGTTATTACTGTACGTACTTGTTCATGGAATACTTTATTTAATAGGTTAGATAACTCTTTTATATTCATAAAAGTATCACGCCAAATTTTGATCATGACAATAATTGAATTACCAGGATCACTTTCGATATAAGTTTCAATGGATCTTGTAATCGTGTCTAATTGCCGAGATACAATATTGAAAATACAATTCATAAATATAAATTCTGAAAAGTGGCGCATTGTCTTAACAGCGTCAATTGTGTAAAATAAATATAGGGCGAACGTTGCAATAAAAGGTATTTCTGAGTAGAGTAGATTATACACTAGTGCCCCACTAACAACACGAAATACTATTATGAAAACCGAAAATGAAATCACGACGTTTTTTAATATGTTCAATTCTTTTAAATACACCAAATCACTACTAATACAGGAATGGATCAAGCCGAATATTTTTATGGCCTTGGTAAATTCCTTACTATGGTAAAAAGCTAATAAGATGATGCTAAAGGAATCCAAGCATACGACCAAATTAATTAAAAAGTTCATATGTGTTACGGCATATTGAATTCTAAATTGAAAGCTCCATATAATCAGAGCTATATGAGCAATTATATGGCTTAATATAAGTCCTTTGCTGAACGTCCCTTTTACAAGAATGTCTCGATGCACAGCAAAAATGTTCCCCATTATTATTACTGACTTCAATGGTTTAATATCCATTTTCAGAAATTGATTTTCTTCTTGCACGACCAATATTCAGTAACCGGAGAAACTAAAATATTTTATTAGAACTCATAGAAATGGGAGACATAATTAATGAAAAAGACACAGATCAATATCTCACCATCCATTTGTTCGTTGAAATCAATCAATTACCTAATTGAATATTTAAGTCTAGTTAGCATAAAATGTAGGTCCAACGATGCTTCCCTGGGGCACACCAAAAGTGATGCTTTCCTCATCGCTCACATAAAACGGTCCAATCTTCGTTCGCTGAATGCGACCCTGGAGGTAGTCTTTAAATATATCAAGTGCAATTCCTCGCACACCGATATTTTCTATCTTGGATATGAGGATGGGGATAGAGACCGTGTCAAACGCTTTAGAAAGATCTAGGAAAATCCCGTAACACTTATATTTACTATCAAGTTTACTGGTAATTGAATTGGTAAGTTTGAGTACTGCATCTTCTGTCGAGATTCCTTGCCGGAACCCATACTGATTTTTAGACAGAAGCGAGTTTTTACTGAGAAATCCCATTAGTGCCTTATTTATAATACGCTCAAGGATCTTAGAGAGTGATGACAGTACGGAAATGGGTCTATAGTTTGAAATCTGGTCTCTATCCCCACTCTTATATATTGGATGTACGATAGCACGTTTGAAGTATTCGGGAAAAAACCCTGTGGAAATAGCAGTGTTACAGATATGAGTGATAGGGGGACTAGTACGTGTCGCGCCATCTGCAGTACCTTAACCGGGACACCGTCCCAACCCGTAGCACAGTCAAGTTCATAATCAATCCTTCCACCTCGCCAGTGTCAGTTGGGAGTATAACTAGTGAATCCATAGTCATATTTGTGTTAGCAGGGCTGATTACACTTGGAGGACTTTGTACTTTGTTTGCTAGGTCACGCCCTACTCTTGCAAAATAGTTATTTACTTTGGAACCCCTACGTTTTTGTCATGGTCTATGTTTAAACGTTCATCCGGGGGCTTAGTTGGGTGGTATCCGCTGACAGTGTTTTTGATAACCTTCCAGGTTGCCCCTGGGTTATTTTTAGCCTTCTGGAACTCACTCTTTTCATATGAAATTTTTAGTTTTTTAAGTAGAGGGTTACAGAAGTTACGGTATCTCTTATATGTATATAAAAGTATCGCGCTGGCAGGGGAAGATTTTACTTTTATGTGCATATTATCACGGTTTCGACTGCAGCGTAATAGTCCCGGCGTAATCCAGGGTTTATGGATGGTGTTCTTTCGGGGAATAGGTGTAACTTGAGAGTTTTTGTGTTGAGAAGTGACTAGGAGCTGCGTATTAGAATCTGTGGATTCCAAGACATTGTCGAAGTTAGTTTGCTCTAGTTCCTCCTGTATTTTTTTATAGTCAAGCTTATTTTTATACATATTACCAGTATGTGGGTATTTATTTATAGTTTCTGCCAGTAGGACAACTGGGAAGTGGTCAGTAATGAATGACTCTAGAACAATTACTGTGGCGGTCAGTTTTTTATTTATAAGACGTGGTCCAGGCAGTAATCCAGGCGGGTCAGCAGAAGATGTGCAGGTAGCAGTCCAAGAGAAGCGGTCGCGGTAAGGTATTCACTTGAATGCGTGTCATGATTATCATACTGCTTTATGTCAACGTTGAGATCTCCGAGAAGTATTATGTTTTTAATATGTTTTATTTCAGACGTTAAGTTTTCTAGGCTTGACAGAAAATTGGTAAGGTTAGCATAAGATGGAGATCTGTATACACCCACTATCACAGTATCCCAAATTTTGCATACAAGACAATTATAATCCATCATAGTTGGTTCCATGACAGTGTACCTGAGACTATCACGGACAAACAGCACCACACCATCATTTTGTATAGGGTTATTAGAGGTAGAAAAAGCAGTATAACCATCAAGACAGGGAAGCGGTCCCGACCCGCGAAGCCAATATTTAGTCAAAATAATTAAGTCATATGGAATTTTAGTTAAATACAGGAGAGTACAGAATTGGTCAAAGTTTTTATTTATGCTCCTTATGTTCATGTGAATTGCTTTTAGCGAGTGTTTACTGAAAGCAACATGCGTTGAGCATTCCTCAGGAGAGCAGGTTATCGATTTGGAGAGTGCGTATTTGAAGAGAGTTATTGTATATAAAAATTATGCCAAGTAGGCATGCCAATGGTGGACACACGATGGTAGAGGTCTGCAGTTTAGTAGTGGAGACAAGAGTTAGTTGAGTAGGCGTACGGAGACTGTATGTGTGTGTTCGTGGTAGAGCATACTTTGGAGAATTATATTTTTCATTACTTAAGTGAATTAATGTGTGTATATGTATGTCGTTAGGGGCATTTTGTGAGTTGTAAGGTAGGTGTTTTGAGTACATTCGTAGGATACTATGTACGTAATTACATGTTTGTAAGAAACTAAATTGTATAAAGGTTAATAGCAAACAATAAGTAATAATACAAAACATACTCTATTTAACCAGATTAAGCAGACATTGCTCAGTTCTGATAATGACATGCTTTGCGTCAGAGTCCTTGCGTAGAAAGATTTTCCCATTTGAGATCCAACAGTATTCGTAGTTATTTTCAGTCGCAAATGCCCTAGCACGAAATAAAAGCTTTTTAGCAGTAATCGGCAGGTGCTCCTCGATGTAAATGCGCTGGCGTTGATTTGCTTGGCCTATGTGTTCGGTGTTCAATTTGTTTAGCTTGTGGGACTTGTCAAACTCTCTGACCGCATTTAAAACAGTATTTTTCATTGATACACTGGTGAATTCCGTCACTATGACTTTATTAGATCCAGACTTACCCGGAATCCGATATATGTCCCGAATTTCTTTCGGATTTATGTCGGTTTGCAAAGCCTTCCCAATACTGGTGACGATACAGATGAGGTCGTTTACTTTTTCGTCCCTTTGAGCAGGTACATTTCTTATTTCTATTCTACATGTACGTGTTTGATTTTGTAGATTATAAACTTGATTTTCCAGGAACCGAATTGTTTCCAGATAGGTACCGCGTTCCTTTTCCATGTGTATGACTTTGTTCCGCATTTCATCAAAACCATTGCTCATAAAATTAATAGATTTTTCAAATTCCTGTAATTTTTGCTGCGTAAGAACGTGTTGTGTTTTTAAATCTGATATTTCCGTTCCTAGTTTAGATAAGGTAGTGTTTTGTTCTGATCGCCAAGTAGTCAAAACTTCCAAAAGTTCAGCTTTCATAGACGTAAAGTCTTCGCGTTAAAGGTGTACGCGTTCCTGTTGGGGAATTCTCTAGTCGTTGCCTTTTATTGCGTCCCTTTGGAGAGGATGACTCACTTATTTCCATAAACGCATTAATATCAGGCTCCGATTGCGTAGTGCCAAGCGTCGCGCAAGTCGATGGTGGAGGTGAGCGTGCGAATTGAGGCATTATGTCTATTTTACACACGGCTTGGAATCAGGCGCAAGTCGTGTGTTGCAGCGGTAAACGTAAACAAACAGGTAGGCAGTTAGCGCTGACGTCACTCTGGTCGCGGCGCGTACGCAGTGCACTGTGCAATATGATAGTGGCTTTCGCTCGGGCGGCGCAATGACTTGGTAGCCGCGCGGTAAACGCTCCGTCTGCGACGCTAAAAGTCGGCGGTTCGAGCCTTGCCGGTGAGAGTGCAGTCGATCAATCAATATGGATTATTCAGTTTAGAAGTTATAAAGTATATCTATTTCACTCGCGACACTCCCACTGGGAGGAGTTTTACCGTTGAAACACCACAAGAGTAACAAGGAATTGATTTTAACTTAAATAGCCAATCACAACAAACAGCAGTCAAGCGCGGAAACCAAATCCCTTGTCCAAAAACTTGAAAGACCGGAAGAAATGTAACTACACGTGAGAGATTTACGCAAGACGAAGAATGGCGGGGTCAAAATCAGCACTGACAACAAAAGCGACGTTGAGAAGTTAAAACAGTCTATCCAGCTGACATCCTCTGGTCTCACTGTAGATGAACCCAACAAACGCAAGCCGAGAATTGTAGTTATCGGAGTACCCGAGCCCGAAATCATCAAATGCATCTTTCATCAAAACCTGGCCGTAAAGATTATTTTATTTTATTTTATTTTACTTTATTCAGAACACCAACAGCAAATTACAAGTAATACTTATAAACATATATAACAGCAAGGCCATTAACAGGTGCTCGCAGATAGTTATTTAAATGATACGGGATGCTAGTAGTAGGATTACAGTTTGTACAGAATTGCATAAATTATCGTAAGAAGTCTGAATTTCTCTTAGTGTAAAATTAGTTCATGAATTTGATGTTGCGTCTTCGGAAGAATGAAAGAACTTTTCTGCATACACTCGCTTTACTGATACCAGCTTTGTGTTAAATAAATCCATCTCAATGTGCAAATTATGTAGGATGTTAAAAGTTCTCACGACCTGCGAGAAAAATAACCCTCGCCGATAGTTCGCATTAGCTTGCACATTAGCTAATGATTGAAAGTGCCTGATACTAAGTCTGTTTGGTACGAAAATATTAGATTTTTCAAGCAAAGCTGTACAATTGATAGCTCCGTTCGCGATTTTCTGTAGATAAATAATATCAGCCACTTCCCTTCAGATTTCAAGAGGCAAGAAATGAAATTTCCTGCAGCGGTTCTCATACCCATGAATAATCTGTCGGCTTTTAAATTGTAAGTATCTCAAGAACTTTTTCTGCACTGATTCAATACGATTAATGTGTATTCTATAGTGTGGGTTCCATACCATAGAAGCGTACTCAAGAATACTTCGCACATAGGTACAATATAATACTTTGATAGCTTTAATGTTATTAAACTTAGAGGTAGATCTTTTAATGAAACCTAGGGCCTTCGATGCCTTTCTTACCACGGTGTCAACATGGGAATCGTATAATAGTTTTGAGTCTTGTGTTATCCCAAGATCTCGAATGAGCCCGACTTTTGATAGGGGTTTGTTGCTAATTAAATAATTATATGTGATGGGATTCGGTTTCCGTGTGAATGTCATCGTAAAACACTTTTGTATGTTTAAGTCCAACTTGTTTCTGACGCAATACTGTTCTAGATTGTCTAAGTCGCTCTGTAGTCCAAAGCAATCAGACAAATCTTTGACGACTGCAAATAATTTTGTATCGTCAGCGTACAGTAAGAAATTGGAGAACTTAAAGCAATTACCTATGTCGTTGATAAAAATGACAAATAACAGCGGACCGAGCAATGATCCTTGAGGAACGCCGGATGGAATTGGCATCCATGTAGATGTATAGCCACTCACCGTCACCGCTTGGGACCTATTTTCCACATAAGAGCAGAACCATCTAAATAGGTTGCCATGGATACCAGCATTGCGTAGCTTCGTGAGAAGCAGAGTATGATCGATGCGTCAAAAGCCTTACTGAAATCGGTGAACACCGAGTCAACCTGTCCCCCTCCATCCATGTGTGACGTCACGAAATCATTAAACATCAGTAAATTAGAAGTAGTAGATCTACGAGCCAGGAATCCATGTTGTTCTGGTGTAAAATACAACTGCAATGAGGCATAGACTAGTCTATAAACAATTCGCTCAAATATTTTAGAAAATATACATAATTTGGAAATCGGTCTGTATTTTTTATATCACTTTTATCCCCACTTTTGTGTATGGGTGTTACAAATGCCGATTTCCAAATGTTAGGAACTATGCCTTCGTGGAGAGACCTTTTAAATAATATTGTTAAAGGTAACGTCAACTCCTGCGCGCACCGACTTATAAAAACTGGAGGCAAGCCATCGGGGCCCGCTCCTTTGTTTACGTTGATGGTTTTTAACTATTTTAAGACCTCGTCGGGGTTAATTTCTATGTCACTGACAAAAAAATTGTGATACGTCGATTCGGTTGATGTAAACCCACTAGGTACGGCAGTTGCAGGCGCAAGAAACGTCGATTTAAAGTACGAAGCAAATAAGTTGCACACTGCCTCCCCCCCGGTACCAGTGTCGCCGTCGTAGTGCATCGCAGATGGCAGTGTATGGGCGGGCCTATTGAGCGATTTGACGTAGGACCAAAACATCCGTGGGTTATTTATGACCGAGCCTTCAACCCTAGTAATGTACGCTTGGTAGCATTCTGCCTCCACCTTTTTAGCGCGTTCTCTCAGCATTACATAAGTTTGGAGGTCAGCTGTGTTTTTGTATCGCATGTACTTTTTCATATATTTATATTTTTCTTTAAGAATTTTCTTAAGTGAGGATGAGTACCATTCGGGATAAGTGTGGTTTTGAATAACTCGGTGCGGAATGTGTGTCTCCCGTAGGTCCCGCAAGATGCGATAGAATGTACCAACAGCCTCTTCAAGAGAGTTACTACTCAGTAGGTCCACCCATTCGACACGGGACAAAGATTGGTTCAACAGTTCAAAATTTCCTTTGATATAATTATAGGTGGTTCTTACATTATTCTCTAGCGGGCTAACGGGGAAATCCAGCTGCAAGTCAATACAAACAGACCTATGATGTGAGTCTTCAGGCACTAATCAGGGTCATCGCACGGACGTAGATCTAAATTATGATTCGAGAGTACCAAGTCCAATATTCTATCATTAACATTACATACATAATTGTACTGCTCTAAATTACACTCAACCAAAGTGTCCAGGAATAACATTTGTGAATCACCATACGCACCTACGGGCACCAGACAGCCGTCAGCACTAGAGCTCCATGTAATGTTAGGTAAGTTAAAGTCGCCAAGCAACACAAACATGTCATTAGGGCATAAGTTGAAATTATCACAAAGTTTTAGTGTAAAATTATTCAGCTGTTGATTTAAAGAGTTGCCACTCCCCTCTATGCATAAGTATATGACACCTAGGTGTAACGATAAATTTCGCCGACCCATGGTCAGACTCAACGTGAGCCACAAGTCCTCCGCCGTGGAGCGCGCCCGTGGTCGCATAGTCGTGGTCCCGCCGCCACACAATATACTGGTCATCGAATAATTCGCTATCTCCAATACCGTCAATTAACCATGTTTCGGTTATTGCTATGATGTCGTAACAACTTAGCATAACGTTTCTTTTAAATGTAGATGTTTTGGTACGTAAACCACGGGCGTTCTGGTAGTATATTTTGACTAAATTAGACATCGCGATAGGTAGCTATACGAACAAGGTAGGTATAATATAGTTAACGCTTCAAACATCCCACGATAGAACTTAATTGTCAACATAAGTAACACACAGTTTGTAGCGTATTTGTTATAACAAACATACCACAGCATTACAGTACGGAGTAACTTGTGGGTAAGACAAAACAATTTTAACATGGCTATGTGTATGTACCGACAGATCACACACGGGGTTAAGAGCGCTATGGGCGCAGCAATAAGACAGTATTTATCGTGCAAGTTTAGAGAGTTAGTCGTCAGTGAACGAGTGCATGCCACAACAATAATCGAAACAATCACAACAAACCAGACAGGGCTTCTTAGCTTCCGGACGTAACATTTACCAATAGAGCAGTAAATTATCTCTATTTTTCTTAAATTTAGTTTTTGAAACAGAAGATAGGTATTTAAGTTAAGAACATTCAGAGACGAACTTATAAAATTTTTTGAAGGTCCTTTTCGGTAGCAATTCTGAATATCGGTGAAGAATCCGTTTTTCGGGCTAGAATTTTGCAGTGTCTGACCCAGATGAAATTGAAGTTTTTTTCAGCCGCTAAGGTCTTAGCCTTTTTAAGGAGAGCTTTATTGTGTAGCGTAAGGTGGTCATTAATGTAAACCTGATCGCCACCCGACAAACC
This sequence comes from Blastobasis lacticolella, assembly GCA_905147135.1. NCBI lineage: Eukaryota > Metazoa > Arthropoda > Insecta > Lepidoptera > Blastobasidae > Blastobasis > Blastobasis lacticolella. Next base: position 915,647 of record LR990048.1, read on the forward strand.
AACATCTGACACTAGCAACTTCTTGTGATTGCGTGTGGATGCAACAAACTCTTCTTTGTCGTAACGGTTATTCAGTGCCATTACAATAGATTTTTGCGAGTTGTCCTGCAGGCTGGGAACCCTGGCGATATAATTTATGGACTCCTTTTTCACAGGACACTTGATTATTTCCCCTATCTTGGTGACAATATTGTATAGGTTTTCAGACTTTTTGATGGGGACTCCCTTTATCTCCACATTGTTAGCTCTTGCCCATTGTTCTTTCTCTCGCAAATCATCGCTAATTTTATGGATCCCTGCTTGAAGAACATTCAGTGTATTTGATTTTTCCTCCAAATCCAGTACTTTTTTTTTCAAAGATATTATCTTGTCGGAATTAGTTTTACTTACGTCATGCGCGAATTCCAATGAGGTCTTCAATTCTGATATATCCAGCTTGATAGCACCCATATCCTCCACCAGTGTAGCCAGCGGCACCAGTTGTTTGGTGATGTTAGCCAGGGTTGCTTGCATTTCCTTAAGTTGTTCTGTCAGGTGAGAGTCTTGTTTGGCCTGGCTGGTAGGTTTGGCCGGTGTCCTGCATTCAGTACAACGCCAGCTATTCTTGCGGTCGCCCAGTTTGCGGTAGTTCACCTCAGAGATACCGGCACATGGGAAATCAAATTGGCGCTTGCAGCTACTGCATGATACACCGTCATTTGTATTGCCTCCACTACGTGCACACGCGAACATAATGCAGCCCCTGACTTGATAACCACTGACAACAACGAAGCGCGACAGGCGGAACACGACCTTTTACGACAGAGTCCGAAGACTGACTGTCCGAAAATTGATATGATATGACTTGAGACCTTTTTAACATCCGTTAAGTTAAGCCATAAGTCGGGAAGAAAGGATGCTGAGACCTGCAATTACATAATAGAAGTACCTGCTCTTATACGTAAGGCGTTTATAACTCAAGATAGAGTATTCGTGAACTGGTCTTCCTGCCCTGTCAGAGACTTCACTCTAGTCACCAGGTGCTATAAGTGTCAGCAGTATGGGCACGCAGCTAAGACTTGTCGTCAGACGGACATCACGTGCGGCCATTGCGGTGATCTAGGTCACTCACTAAACGAGTGCACAAAGAAGGTGGAACCTCCAATATGCGCAACGTGCTCGCGCTTTATAAAGCCGAGTAACCATAATACGGGTGCCACTGAGTACCCCGCTAAGCTAATGGCCGAGAAGAGATATATATGAGGGCGAAAATGAAAATAAAAAAGAAGTTATTGAATTAGGATTACGTTAATTAATCTCTTTTCAAAAGTCAAAAATCTATCAGAAAACAAAGGGAAGTTAAGCGAGCTCATCCAGGTAGGGGGCGACGCATGCAGACCGATCAGCGCGTACGAGGGCTTACTTCGGCGAGACACCGGGCACCAATACGCGCCACGCACATAACCGCCTAGGCGAATCATGTGCGCTGCGCGCCCGGCCCCAAGCAGCCTGCCGGCGCTCACACCCGCACGCACCAGCCGGCCTACCCGCGTCGCCCCCTGAGCTCGGAACAAATAAGTAAAAAGAATGTCGTCTGTCTGTCATTATGCCGCTTCTGTTAGGAAAATGACCATCTGTGGGAAAAGGAAAGGGCAAGAAACCCACAGGTACATTTAAATATGATTACATTGCATTGATAAATTTGTCAATTTAATTTGAGTGAGCCTGTGTTGATTGGAATATGATGTGAACCTCTACAAATCGGTCAAGATAACTAAAAATAAAATTAAAAAATGGCACAGCAAAAGCAGGCCAGTCCACCAAGGCAGCACCACCCGTTCACGAGCACGACGCAGGGCCCAGCCATCGTCCAATTTAACCATATTTGAGGGAAGAGAACGACCCGACCCCCAGACCCCAGACCAGGCAGACTTTTAAGTGAGCATGAGCTGCCAATGCCGTACACATTTAAAAAATATTTGTTATTTAATGACTATTCCACATCCAATCATCCTTACCCAATTAACAATAAAAAATTGTAAATTTATAAATAACTTCCTATTTCGAAGAGCTAGTAGTACACCACACATTTGTGTCATTGATATATTCATCAATTTTATACTAGGCTTTTTTTTAATTAATTTTTTTTTCACGTTTTCTTTAAATTGTGATTCAGGCAAATTAATAATACATTCAGGAATATGATTATAAAATCTTATACAGTTACCCATGAAAGATGAATTTACTTTACTAAGTCTGAACAACGGTGTAACCAGTTTATTTTTGTTTCTTAAATTGTCATTATGAATATCAGTATTTTTAGCAAATTAGGTTTAATTAAAATTGCTGAGGGTGTGGAGTACATAAATCGTCGAAATTTTGCTCGTCACATAAAGCGCTCTTTACAAAGAAGAATGAGGGCTTGTATTTATGTTAGGGGCCAACATTTTGAGAAAATATTGTATAAAATATTTTTGAAATAAACCTTTATTAAAGTCTGTAGTTATTACTTTTTCTTTATCAAATAAGTATGTGCTAGCTTCATTCACTAAGTGTGTTAAATAGTAGGTATGTTAGTTTTGCAACTCGTAGTAGGTACCCAGTCCTCCTAAAAGAAGTTTTTGCCTCGTTTACACTTAACAGAATAACTTTCTATGCGTCTGAATCAAACTAGTGGCTTAGAGAAATATTCATTGCATGTGAGGGCATTTTGTTGTAAATTAAAAATTATGGAGTTGACAGTATTATTGATAGTTGACAGTATTATCGATGCATTACACATGGCCATTAAATGCGGGTAGAATAGAAAAAAATACTTCATACTGTGATATGTTTAGTACAGCATAACTCTGAACGAACTAAAATTTGGAATTAGCGCCTTACTTACTTTTGTTCAGCTCGAAAATAGCTTTCCAACGACGTATTACACATAGCTATTGGAATGGTTACCACTGTCCATGCAAATTCTTGTACGCGTTAACAATGTAATATCTGGCGGCTTGACAAGATTGTTGATAAACCTATTCGACCCGGTGGTCAAAACCGGAACTAAGTTGTGCCGTTTTGAAATGTAATGTCAATGCCAATAACAGCGACGCTGTCACCCGGTCAGACATGTTTGTGGCACTGTAGACAGCGCAGTTTTATTTACTATGGTAACCGCCAGACTTATGTGTTCGCTCAACCGGTTCCAGGGTATTTATGACTAGATACCTAGTAAACAAGAAACATATTATATGACAACCAAAAGCAGGTATCTCCACATTTTCATATCTTGTCTACTTATTCCATTCTTTTTGTTAGTTGTATTTTTTTTATCCCTAAAAGAGAGCTCTTCCAGCCAACTTTACATTTTGTCGATAAATCATATTTTCGACGGATTGCAATATATTGCAACGTGTGTAACTTAAATAATAAATAATTTCACCTACAATCTATTTCTAAGTACATTAAAATAAATACCTATAAAATATGTCATACATACTATTGCGAATGGAGCGTCCCGGATAGAAGCTGGCAATTTATTCCACATTCGTACTGCTTTTATTGAGAAAGATTTAAAAAATGATAGCACTTGAAGGGTTTGAGTAATCCTTTGAACGCTGTGTAGGTACAGGTAGCGGCGTATACTAATACTGAACTGTATTTATAACATGTAATTTCATTTTTGTTATATTTCACAGGTGTGTTTAGTATTCTAGATGAACATTATACCTACATTTAACAACTAAGTCAACAAAACGTTAGACAACTTTGTTAATCGGTGTAGTTTAAGAAGAACAGCATTGCGACAGGAACGGCATGCTCAGCGGCGCGGCGGAGTGCACGAACATCGGACATGTGCCGCAGACAATCCTTTACCGGCATAAACTGTGCATACTCTTAAAGAGAAAGGGCGACTGGCAGAAATCTATAGACGTGAAATATTATTGATAAGAAATTTACACTTTCTACGACTTTTACTATGGCGACTTTCCTCGAATCGCTGTGAGAAAAAAGTTATGGTCAATTAAAGAAAAATTCATTTTGTACTGGAAAATTAGGCCTAGATGACCAATGACGTTGAGCGATATGTCATTGGAAACGATTCTTCATCTTCTATCACTTTTACCGTGGCGACAATTCTCGAATGTTTGTGCGAAAAAAGTTTATGGTCAATAATATTACAAAATGATGTTAACTTTAATTGCCCATAACATTTTTCTTACAGCAATTCAAGAGTTATCGCCATAATAAAAGTTGAAATACAATAAAAATACCGTTCTAATGACTTATCGCTCAACGTTATTGGTCATATAGGCTGGGCTGTCCGGACCTCCTTTGAGAAAGTTAAAAGTAATTGTTGACGTTTCATCAAATTATATTTTAGTTGATTAATTATGATTACTATATAAACGAGGTAGATAGAATTGCAATGTATGACACATAGTTAAACTGTTATTATTATAACAAACCATTAAAAATGTGTGTTTGTGTGTTTTAGAAAAATATTGTGATGAAGTCATATTCGTCGGGATGCCTACAAACATTTTGCATTAGAACATCAACAAGTCAAGAACTGGAAATAGCTGCTCACCCGTAGTGGAGTAAAGAAGTCCATCCATAGAAAGTTGTGTGTAATGTGCATGAAGTTTTAAATAAATAAATAGTAGCCGTGCTTTAAATAACAATTAAAAATGGACTATAATACTTTGTAACTCACAAAAACATCCTCAAGTGATTAATGCAATAGGTCCTATTCTATTATTGTTTCATTGATCATACAGATCGTTCATCATAAGTTGTCCCTTCGCATTGACCTATAATCCCATGACCTGATATTTGCATTGTAATCTAATTCTCCGTACCAGCTGCAGGCATTATGCTTTAATAAAAAAAATCTTATTTGTTTATTTGTTTTATTACCATTCGATTACAACATTCGAGTCTTGAGTATCACCCGGGAATTGAGTCAAGACGCCTTCAAAGCCAGAGTGAATAGGCTGCTCATAGACAGGCATGCTCCATCATCGGTCGTATCGTCACTTACCACCAGGTGAGGTGGCGGTCAAATGCCTGGTTAGTCAAATAAAAAAAACAAGAGTTGACGTAGTTCTCGTCAAGATACATTTTATAAAACAATAATAACTGTTTCATACTGTATATAGTGTTTTGAAAATATGGACCTATTTTAAATTGAAATAAGAAAGTATTGTGTATTGATTTTGTGACTATGATCTTTGATCACCCTTATTGTTGTTTATTCAATGAAAGCCGCACATTGTAACGTAAGTCTAATTTTGAAATAACTTCGACAGAAGAACTGATTATTAACTATTACAACCATAAATACGTCATTGTTATTACACTATGAATATTAGACTATATTATTGATTTGCAGGATCATGATGGCATAGTAGACGACAAGGAACATAGTCGTCCGCTATCGCTCAGAGCAGACGCTTACTTAAATATAATAAAATTCATTTATTTTTAGTTAAACAAAAACCTTCCTTAACAAAACTAAATTAAAGTAAGTTATCCACCAAGTGAAAACAGTTCTTACGCCTATTTAATTGTCAGTGTTTTAAATACAAGTGACCATCTATCCGCAAGAGGGCGCCTCACGTCGCTACGTAAGAAAGAATCGGTAGTGATTTTTCGTCTCACTTCGATACCACAATCTCCAAGTAAGTTACGCGTTTAGACCGTGACAGTAACTTGCACCAGTAACTTGCCCATCTCGAGCTAGATAATGAGTATCGTACATTCACCACCTCGAGCTGCATCTCAACCCGATCTGTCCAAATCAGCGAATGTGACGGGTGACCAAATCACCTTCCGCAAAAGAAAACAGCCGGAGGACCATGGATGTGACTGTGCAAGTGAAGTTAAAACTATACGCAATGAAATATCTAACATCAGCGCTTTACTTGAAAAGCTTATTACAACAAATGAAGCTACAACTACACGACTATGCGACAGTGTTGCAGATTTAAGAACTGAGGTCGCTGGTATGAAGACATCCCAAGAGAAAACAATATCCGATTTTAGCTCACAAATTCAAGACATCAAATCTTTGATTTCCGGACTATCCCTAGAACAGAGCCACACAAGATCAGAGATTTCCCAAATTGAAAGTAGGCTCTCTAAAGGCGAAGATAAATTGAAGCTAATAGAGTGTGATCTTGGCAACCTCCACAAAATTTGCACAACTCCAAAACCCAACAACTCAGACATCCAAGCATCCAAGCAATACTCGGAAGAAAGTATAATTCAGGAACTCCAAGACCGCACCCACAGACGAAAAAATATAATTTTGGCCGGAATACGTGAACAAATATCTTGCAGCCCCGAAGAAAGTGTAACTAAAGATAAAGCAGATGTGTTGAAAATTTTAAATAATAGCTTCAGAGATATACCACCACCGATAAACATTTTTCGAATTGGAAAATATAACCCAACAAAAAATCGAAGAATCAAGGTCTGCTTCGAGGGTCCTGATACTCCTAAAATGATGCTTCGTTTAAAAGATAATTTGCCTAGTACTTACAAGATATATTCCGATCAAACTCCAGCCCAGCAAAAACATATGCAGAAACTCAAGGACGAATTGACTCGACGTGTGCAAGATGGAGAAAGTAATTTAGAAATAAAATACAACAAAGGTGTACCAAGAATCGTAAATACTGCCCCAAAAAACTAAATACCGTACCCAAACCTACATCCAAAGATAAAACCTACGAAATTATAGATAACTATGTCAAACTAAAGAGTAAGAAATCTCGCTTGAATATTTTGTACATTAATTCGAGAAGCATTTGTAACAAGTTTGACGAATTAAAATGTATCCTTAGTGCTATAACTACAACAACACATCTCGTGCTTTTGAGTGAGACATGGATTAAGTCAGAGGAGCACGCCCTAACATTCCGCCTACCGAATTACACCCACTATTATAACTATCGAACTGACAAAACAGGAGGAGGAGTATCCATCTTTGCTCACAACGATCTGAAACATAGTCTATCTGAATCAACCTACTCTGGTGGCAATAACTATCTCTGGTTAAGTCTAGAAAAGTACGCTCTTAATATCGGACTAGTGTACAATCCCGGCAATACCGACTTTGATGAATTTATTGGAACTTTTGAATCACAGCTACAACAACGAAAACGAGGAATAGTATTTGGTGACTTCAATATTGATCTACTAGAGAAATCCAAAAAGAAGCAGAAGTACACTAATTGTCTAAGTGCAGCAAATTATAAAGTGTTAAATCCGATAAACAAGAAATACCACACTAGATTAAGCTCATCAAAAAAGTCGATACTGGACCATGTCATCACAAGTTTGAAAAACGACAGCTACCACCTTACTTATATTGATACCTCATTTTCTGATCACAGGCAAATACACGTCACCTTGGAAAAACATAGGCCTCCACGGAAGGAACGTGTAACTTATAAGACTCTTAATTATGAAAAATTATATCGGAGAGTAGAAGCTTCTCAACTCCTATTGACAGAAGACTTTGATCAATTTGAAAAGACTTTAAAACAACAGATAGAACAAAGTTCAGAAAATAAAACAAAAATTTTGAATCTACCAAAACAAGACTGGATACAAAAGAAAATCATTGAAGAAATCAATAAGAGGAACGAGTTATGGGTCAATTTGCAAAAGGATTTGGACAATACTACATTACAAACCCAATTCAAGATGCAAAAAGATATCACCGCCAAATTGATCAAATCATCTAAAGATACCTATTACTATACTCAACTTACCAACTGTAGTAAGAAACCTAAAAAGTTGTGGAATATAATAAACGAACTCTCCAATAACAAACTAAAATCAAGTTGTGCACCCCCAAAACTTAAAATTAATTCAAAAATAATTACGGACCCTACTGAAATCTGCAGCTCATTTAATAGCTATTTCTCGTCAATAGGTTCAATCCTGGCACAAAAAATTCTATCAAAACTACAAAACATACAAGACAACATTCCACCTAAAAACACAAACATTCATGCACAAAAATTAATAGATTTTGCTCCTACTACTAACGAAGAAGTACTCAAGATAATAGACAACCTAGACCCTAACTCCACTACTGGTCTGGATGGTATCAGTACGAAAGCCATAAAATGCATTAAGAGTTTGATAGTTCCCGGACTCGTAGCGTGCTTTAACAAATGCCTTTCGGAAGGATACTTCCCAGACATTTTAAAAACCGCAAAAGTAAGCCCAATATACAAGTCTGGCACTAAATCCGATCCAGGAAACGATAGGCCGATATCAGTCCTTCCAGTACTCTCAAAAATTCTAGAAAAGATCCTACATAAACGCTTGGAAACCTATTTAGAGTCCATTAATTTTATTACTAATCGTCAATTTGGTTTTAGACGTAAGAGAAATACCTTAGCTGCAACTATAGACTTAATTACTAAAATCAGACAAAATATAGATGACAAAAAAATCGTGTTAGGTGTATTTATTGACCTTCAGAAGGCATTTGATACTGTCAGTCACTCTCTACTAATAAACAAGCTTGAAAATATTGGTATTGGTGGTAGTGCATTAAACATGTTTAAGTCTTATTTACAGAATAGGCAGCAAATAGTAAAAATCAATGATTTCCAAAGTTCACCCCTTCCAATATCTTACGGCATTCCCCAGGGTTCTATTTTGGGACCTCTCTTGTTTACAATTTATATTAACACGGTATGTGATCTAGATTTACATGCCCACATAACTCTATATGCAGACGACACATGCTTGTTTTATTTTGGATCAAGCATACAAAACATTATCGAGAAAGCTCAAAAAGACTTAAATACTTTGCATATATGGCTACAGGCAAATTTACTGACAATTAACGTCTCTAAAACGTCATATATCATTTTTAAAGCTAAAAACAAGTCCATCCCATCATATGCATCCTTGAGGATCAATAATACACCAATACAGGAAAAGCAAGTGGAAAAATACTTAGGGCTACGACTGGATAGCCGATTAACTGTTGATGTGCATATTGACCACATCAAAAATAAACTGTCGTCGTTGATGGGGTCATTGCGCGGAATCGTACGATGTTTTCCTCGAAATGTACGCATACTTATCTACAACTCATTAGTAAAGTCACACTTAATGCATCTAATAGAGATCTGGGGTAGTGCATCTAAAACAAAATTGTCCGAACTACAAATCATACAGAACAAATTGGTAAAAATCATTTTTCATTATTCATATCTCACACCCACTAACAAAATATATAAAGAAACGAACTTAATGAACATTAAAGAATTACATAATTATTGTATGTGTACAATTATATGGAAAATCTTAAATGAAAATATTTATATACCAATCACTCTCACTAAACTCGGGCAAGTGTCTAAACGCTCCACAAGACGCGCTAACTATCTTGTACTACCGAAGATAAGAACGAACTATGGCAAAAAAATGTTAACATATGAGGGTGCGCAACTTTTTAACAACTTACCGTCCAATATAAAAACTACGGAAACTTACATTGAATTTAAGAGAAAGTTGAACGATTTTATACTTAAAGAATGTCGTATTTAAAGATAAGAGATTCCTGGGTAACAATTCTAGTTTATTCAATGCAACCTACTTGTGTATAACAGTGAAGTGTTCTGGTGTGCGTTACGAACGACAAACTAAATTAATTGTGTAAGTTATTTTCTCATGTAAGTGATGTTGTATCTTTTATGAGAATAAATATGTTTAAACCTGAACATAAACTGGGGCAGGAACGCCAGGCCGGTGCCGGCGGAGTGCACGAACACCGGACTCGCCGCCACCTGCCGCAAGCAGTCCTTCACAGCCCTGTACTCTGCTTCATCTAAAACATAAATAAGTCCTTTGAAAAAGGTCCCGCATACCAATTCAATAATTACCGAGAGATGAATCGGAATTAATTTTGTGTTATCCTGCCATTCCACTGACTTTGTAACAGTGCCCGAGATGATTATTTATCGTACAACGCCCATTGGCAAAGTTTTTTGCCAAGGACCACTAAAGACAAATAATCTCCTGCCAGTTTCTTTGGCACGGTATGTAAAATACTCTGTGGTGAACGATCACTATCGGTCATCGTATGTTGTCCCTTGCCAAGGACATGTAATTCCTTACCAATTTTAAAAAATTGGCAGAGTGTTCAAAGTTCAAAGTCATTTATTTGTATTATGTATGTATTCTGTGGCACTGGAAATCATATGCTGAATGATTAGTTCATTATGTCTGCAGCTTTTATGTGGTACCACTTAAGGTATCTGTAAATATGCTTTTTGAAGAATCTAATGTGAAAGCGAAATGTGCAAATTAAAGACTTTGGGATTATAGGTCATTTCACACCTCGCATATGCACGGTCGTGATACCCGTACGTTAGTTGGATAGCAGGCATCTAGTAGGTGTGGATGAAATCTGTCCCATTGCCGGAGGGTGCGGTGGCGGAAAAGTGACGGTGACACTAAGTTACTTAGAATATTCACCGTTGTACAGACGATAGAGTATGTATACAGAGAGCCAACTTCTCCCATGAGAATTCATCATCATCACAGCCCGTAACAGTCCACAGCAGGACTTAGGGCCTCTCGAAAGGCCTCTCTCGGCCTTACGAAAGGGGAGTTTATTGCCATAATCTCCACGCTTGGCAGGCGCGTTGGAGATCGCAGTGTTTAAATATGACAATGGAAAATGCTACTGCCTATGTTCCAGACTACGGAAACTCATGATCTTTTGCCTCGAAAACATTAGTCGCCTTGTACGACACCCATGTGTGTAAGGGGTTGGTGCTATTCTACTCTGCTGGATACCACACGGCCAATGAGAATTAAGGGATCTTAATCATCTGTGAGAAGGGGATTGTGGTGAAGCTAATCTGGTGGCATTCAACGCAACCAAAACGCATGCGTGTTTGATTTCCGCCGGAAGGAGTCCATTTCATCTAACTCCAACTTTTCGGGATGTTAATGTAAAAATTATAGACAACCTACAGCTTCTAGGTATTGAGCTATCTACCAATCTCAACTTCGGTCAGTACATCGAATTCAAGGCAAAGTCTGCAGCAAAAATCTTGGTGTTCTCTCGAAGGTCAGGCGGTACTTCACTTTAAAGCAGTTGCTACAGTTATATCAAGTACAAGGCTGATCCTGCATGGCGTACTGCTGCCACCTCTGAGATGGATCAGAAAAATATCATCTGGCGGCTTTGGATTCGGTGAAAAACGTGCAAAGAAGATAATTGGTGACCCGCAGTCGATTGAAGATAGTTTGCAGGACCTCGAGCATCGGCGTTGCGCGTCTACAGGTTACATTTCGGAGAGTGTACGACCTTATTCCGCCAGCCCCTTTCCACCTTAGGGAGACGCGATCCGAACGAGCACTTATTAATTAGCACATCCTTATGTCGTGGATATTCCAGCTATCTTCACGAGCCGCTTTGGCTCGAGTTTTATCATACGTACGGCTAAGGAGTGGAACGCATTGCCTGCGAGTGTGTTCCCTGATCAATGTAATCTGGATGCCTTCAAGGCTAGCGTGAGTAGGCTGTTCCAAGACGGGCATGCTCCATCTTCGGCCGCATCGTCACTTACCAACAGGTAAGATGGCGGTCAAATGCCTGTCTTGTGTAATATAAAAAAAATCAAATACCAATATACCTGCGTTGAATAGAATAATTTTTATGAATGATTAAATTATTCTCTTCCTACTTTCTTACTCTTGTTTCATAATTAGACAGACTTCTAGTCGTTTGTAAATACACTAACGTTAAACATTCCTGAATACAGTCCTAAAGAGACACACTACAGACAGACTTACTATGGCAACAGCTCGTACATAGCTTTCCCAGACATCTCTTCAGCTTCTGATAACTATTCTTCACATTCTGGCTCGCGGATGTGATTAGGGTCAGACATAAGAACAGTACTAGCAACATGACACCCATGACTGTATACTCATTCACTGAAAGCTTTCTCTGTAAAATTAAAAAGAAAAGTGTTGCCCTTTGAAATAATATGAATTAAACAAAAATATATTCATTATACTCTACCTGTACAGTCATGTATATTATATTATAAAGAAACAGCATGTACAAAAAGGTTATGGTACCGATCATGATGATAAACTGCAAGTATTAAAACATAAAGGTATACAATAATACAATAAGCGATACTACATTTCGTTATTACTGTACGTACTTGTTCATGGAATACTTTATTTAATAGGTTAGATAACTCTTTTATATTCATAAAAGTATCACGCCAAATTTTGTTCATGACAATAATTGAATTACCAGGATCACTTTCGATATAAGTTTCAATGGATCTTGTAATCGTGTCTAATTGCCGAGATACAATATTGAAAATACAATTCATAAATATAAATTCTGAAAAGTGGCGCATTGTCTTAACAGCGTCAATTGTGTAAAATAAATATAGGGCGAACGTTGCAATAAAAGGTATTTCTGAGTAGAGTAGATTATACACTAGTGCCCCACTAACAACACGAAATACTATTATGAAAACCAAAAATGAAATTACGACGTATTTTAATATGTTCAATTCTTTTAAATACACCAAATCACTACTAATACAGGAATGGATCAAGCCGAATATTTTTATGGCCTTGGTAAATTCCTTGCTATGGTAAAAAGCTAATAAGATGATGCTAAAGGAATCCAAGCATACGACCAAATTAATTAAAAAGTTCATATGTGTTACGGCATATTGAATTCTAAATTGAAAGCTCCATATAATCAGAGCTATATGAGCAATTATATGGCTTAATATAAGTCCTTTGCTGAACGTCCCTTTTACAAGAATGTCTCGGTGCACAGCAAAAATGATCCCCATTATTATTACTGACTTCAATGGTTTAATATCCATTTTCAGAAATTGATTTTCTTCTTGCACGACCAATATTCAGTAACCGGAGAAACTAAGATATTGTATTAGAACTCATAGAAATGGGAGACATAATTAATGAAAATGACACAGATCAATATCTCACCATCCATTTGTTCGTTGAAATCAATCAATTACCTAATTGAATATTTAAGTCAAATTAGCATAAAATGTAGGTCCAACGATACTTCCCTGGGGTACACCAAAAGTGATGCTTTCCTCATCGCTCACATAATACGGTCCAATCTTCGTTCGCTGAGTGCGACCCTGGAGGTAGTCTTTAAATATATCAAGTGCAATTCCTCGCACACCGATATTTTCCATCTTGGATATGAGGATGGGGATAGAGACCGTGTCAAACGCTTTAGAAAGATCTAGGAAAATCCCGTAACACTTATATTTACTATCAAGTTTACTGGTAATTGAATTGGTAAGTTTGAGTACTGCATCATCTGTCGAGATTTCTTGCCAGAACCCATACTGATTTTTAGACAGAAGCGAGTTTTTACTGAGAAATCCCATTAGTGCCTTATTTATAATACGCTCAAGGATCTTAGAGAGTGATGACAGTACAGAAATGGGTCTATAGTTTGAAATTTCGTCACTATCCCCACTCTTATATATTGGATGTACGATAGCACGTTTGAAGTATTCGGGAAAAATCCCTGTGGAAATAGCAGTGTTACAGATATGAGTGATAGGGGGGACTAGTACGTGTCGCGCCATCTGCAGTACCTTAACCGGGACACCGTCCCAACCCTCGCACAGTCGCTTCTCAAGTTCATAATCAATCTTTCCACCTCGCCAGTGTCAGTTGGGAGTATAACTTGTGAATCCATAGTCATATTTGTGTTAGTAGGGCTGATTACACTTGGAGGACTTTGTACTCTGTTTGCTAGGTCACGCCCTACTCTTGCAAAATAGTTATTTACTTTGTAACCCCTACGTTTTTGTCATTGTCTATGTTTAAAAGTTCATTCGGGGGCTTAGTTGGGTGGTATCCACTGACAGTATTTTTGATAACCTTCCAGGTTGCCCCTGGGTTATTTTTAGCCTTCTGAAACTCACTCTTTTCATATGAAATTTTTAGTTTTTTAAGTAGAGGGTTACAGAAGTTACGGTATCTGTTATATGTATATAAAAGTATCGCGCTGACAGGGGAAGATTTTGCTTTTATGTGCATATTATCACGGTTTCGAATGCAGCGTTATAGTCCCGGCGTAATCCAGGGTTTATGGATGGTGTTCTTTCGGGGAATAGGTGTAACTTGAGAGTTTTTATTAATAAAATTTTGCAGTGAAGTGACTAGGAGCTGCGTGGCGATATTAGAATCTGTGGATTCCAAGACATTGTCGAAGTTAGTTTGCTCTAGTTCCTCCTGTATTTTTTTATAGTCAAGCTTATTTTTATACATATTACCAGTATGTGGGTATTTATTTATAGTTTCTGCCAGTAGGACAACTGGGAAGTGATCAGTTATGAATGACTCTAGAACAATTACTGTGGCGGCCAGTTTTTTATTTATAAGGACGTGGTCTAGGCAGTCATCCAGGCGGGTCGGCAGAAGATGTGCAGGTAGCAGTCCAAGAGAAGCGGTCGCGGTAAGGTATTCACTTGAATGCGTGTCATGATTTACTGCTTTATGTCAACGTTAAGATCTCCGAGAAGTATTATGTTTTTAAAATGTTTTATTTCAGACGTTAAGTTTTCTAGGCTTGACAGAAAATTGGTAAGGTTAGCATAAGATGGAGATCTGTATACACACACTATCACAGGTTCCATGACAGTGTACCTGAGACTATCACGGACAATCAGCACCACACCATCATTTTGTATAGGGTTATTAGAGGTAGAAAAAGCAGTATAACCATCAAGACAGGGAAGCGGTCCCGACCCGCGAAGCCAACATTCAGTCAAAATAATTAAGTCATATGGAATTTTAGTTAAATACAGGAGAGTACAGAATTGGTCAAAGTTTTTATTTATGCTCCTTATGTTCATGTGAATTGCTTTTAGCGAGTGTTTACTGCCAGCAACATGCGTTGAGCACTCCTCAGGAAAGCAGGTTATCGATTTGGAGAGTGCGTATTTCTAGAGAGTTATTGTATATAAAAAATATGCCAAGTAGGCATGCCAATGGTGGACACACGATGGTAGAGGTCTGCAGTTTAGTAGTGGAGACAAGAGTTAGATGAGTAGGCGTACGGAGACTGTATGTGTGTGTTCGTGGTAGAGCATACTTTGGAGAATTATATTTTTCATTAATTAAGTGAATTAAAGTGTGTTTATGTATGTCGTTAGGGGCATTTTGTGAGTTGTAAGGTAGGTTTAGGTAGCGCATTTGCTTCAATTTAAATTTAGTCAGGGCAGGAACTGCTGTCACTTTTGTGAGTTTTGCTACCACATCGGCAACAGAAATCAACCTCATTTTTTGTGTAACTTTTCATTGCTTTGGTGTCAATTTTATTTAGGCTAGTAATTGTAGCATTTGTGCTCTGTTTATCCTGAAACTCGTTTAGCTGCCGTTCTACAGTTTCTAACGATATTGCTTCAGCTATTATTTTGTCGATTGTTGCCGTGTCACCTAGTATCAGAATGTTCTTCCTCAACCTAGGCAAGCTACACTTTTCCGTTATCTGATCGATAAGGTTTTGCTCTTCATTTGCAAAGTTACATTTTGAACTTTGTCGTCTCTAATGTCAATGTCATCAATCGTCTTTGTCTAAAATCGCGCGTTTTTTGTTTACTTCGGTGGTATTTGTCGCTACGAAGTATATCTCTAAAGCACGTTTCCATGTATCCCAACGGGCACCTATGGAGGATGGGTTGCTTTCACAATCGAACGGTTCTATTGTCTAGACTTGTGATTGGAACATGTGGACGATATGCGAATAAGTGAGAAAAGTGCCCTCTTAACATCTCGATTCAACAATTATATATATTTTTTAAAGTACTTCCTTATAACTATAGGCATTATTGTCGTAATATTCACACGATCGAGATAATCACATAAATTGGATTCTGTAGACCGTTTATTTATGAAGCCATGTTGGTTCTCCATAATAATCGGTCTTATCAGTGGGTAAACTATGTCATAAATAATTTTTTCAAACATCTTAGGAATAACTGAAAGTTTAGAAATACCTCTGTAATTTTTGACATTATGAACACTTAAATATGGGCGTTATTAAACTATTTTTCCACTGCGACGGGACGCAGCCCTCTTTTAAAGATTTATTGAAGAGTAAGCAAATTGGATAGGTCAAGGATTTGCTACATGATTTTAAAAATATGGGGCATATACCGTCCGGCCCTCCACCCTTGGTAACGTCAATCAAGCTGAGATATTTTTCAACTGTGATGATGGGTATTGTGATCGAGGATATTGATATACTATTGCAATTAACTATTCCTGGCTTTGGTAAACTCGATACTACGCTCGATTGATCAACTACAAACACCGATTGGAAAAAACTATTATAAAGGTTCGCAATTGTTTGACCATCCGTTGCCACCATTTGGTCAAAAATACTGAGTCAGGAATATCAGAACTCTTTTTCTTAGACTTTATAAATGACCAAAAGTGTTTAGTGTTCATATGAATGTTATCCTCTGCTCTTTGGATGAACCTTTCGTAGCATGTTTTGTTTTCTTTAATCTGTTGCCTAGGAGAGCTAAACTTGTTATAATCAGAAATTCTGCCATACAATTTCCATTTTTTATGATGTTTTCACTTTAACTTAACCAATTTGATTAAAGAGTGCGAGTACCAAACTGGAAAACGTTGCCCGTAACTGACCATCTTTGAAGGGATATACTTGTCAATGGTGTCATTTATCAATTTATAAAATACTCCTGTAGCTTTTTCGATATAACTAGAAGATAACTGCAGAGTCCAGTCGATAGAATCTAACTCCGAACATAAGCATTCGTAATCCGCGGCCGCGAAGTTCCACACGAGCCGTGGAGCGGGAGGCAGCGCGGCCGCCGGCGCGGGGCGCGCGCGCGCCAGCAGCGCCGGGTGGTGCGCGTCCTTCGGGACCAGCGGCCGCGCCCGCTCCACGTCGCACACATTGCTACTTAATATTAGATCTAGAATGCAGCTGTTTTGATTTTTAATGTGATTATATTGACATAATCCCGTTAGATTAATAAATGCATAGATGTTTTCAGTTAAATTGTCAAATATTGGGTTATCAAGGACATACCCTTTTTTTTTTTTTTTTTTTTTTTTTTACATCAGGAAATTCATTTACGAATACCCGCCAGCCGGGGAAGCAAGCGGATTATGTGGGACTCACTCGTCGCAATGAGGCAACGGTCCTACCCACTAAAACCTGATGGCGCCCTTCTAGCCGCATATTGACGAAGTCACGGTACGTGTGGGGAGTGATTCCCCATATTGCCCGATAACTCCGCCGGCGGGTCGCTCGCTCGACGCGAGCTAAACCTCAGGAAGTGGACTTTAGGCCCACTGCCAAAACAGCGCGCTATGGTAACGTGCCGGGACACATCGGCACGTCTAACCATCTCAGGAGCTTACGGTGAGCGACAGGTGGTCCCCACACTTGCCGCCCGAGCTCCCGTTAAGGAGGGAGGTGGCGCACATAGTCTCGCCTCCTACGTCCGACCCTCCGACGACGGATCGGGTCCGAGAGGGCATCCTCTTCCCTTATCCGCTCCGCCGCCTCCTTCTGCGTAATGACTGTTTCGCAGAAGACGGTCATAGCCACCCAGCACCTTTTACTGTCGACTATAGCCTTAACCACGGCCGGCAGTGAGAGGTCTGTTCCCACAGCATTGACAAGTGCCGCGCGCGGCTCCACCCATGCTGGGCAATCCGCCATAGTGTGCTGCGCCGAGTCTTCAGCAGCCCCACACTCATGACACTGTGGCGTCGGTTCCCTTCTCGCCACCTTGTGCAGATATTTGCCAAAGCAACCATGGTCCGACAGCACCTGCACTAGGCGGAAGGTTAACGCCCCCCCACGTCTCTCAACCCATTCTTTTAGAACAGGGCGAATGGCCTCAACCGTACGGTGCCCGGCACTTGGCTCCTCAAGCCGTCGTGCCCACTTAATAAGCAGCTCATCCCGGGCGTGGAGCCGCCATCGCCTGACTTCCTCAGGGCTGGGGTCCCTATCTTCTGAGCGCACTTCAACCGTCCGTCTATATATTACTGCCAGCACCTCTGCCTCGAGGTCCCAAGGCGGCGTTCCCGCGAGAACACACGCCGCCTCGAAGGATATGGTGCGGTATCCGCGTATCACTCTGACCGCCATGACCCTTTGCGGCTTGCGCAGCAACGTCCTATTATGAGCGGCCAGAGCATCAACCCACACCGGTGCCCCATACAGCGCCATCGACTTGATTACCCCTGTATAGAGGCGCCGACACGATGTCTTAGGGCCTCCCAGATTAGGGAGCAAGCCGCTTAAGGCACCTGCAGTCCTGATCAGCTTAGGTGTCAATCGGCTGAAGTGGTCTCGGAAAGACCATCGACTATCCAACATCAGCCCAAGGTATCGCATTGACGGTTGAATGTCAATTCGAGTACCACAAACCAATAGATAGGCTCCTTGCGGTGGAGCCCTCCGAGGCCCGTGGAAGCATATGGCCTCAGATTTATTGAGAGCCACTTCAAGTCCCAAGCGCCGAATACGGTGGACCACTTCTGCAACACCCGCCGTAGCGAGTAGAGACGCTTCACGGTAGTCTTTACCACGTGCAGTGACCAGCGTGTCGTCGGCGTAACATGTTAAGTCAACGCCACGGAGAGTGACGCCCCGGAGAACCCAGTCGTAGCCTATATTCCACAGGAGTGGCCCAAGAACTGACCCCTGTGGAACACCGCACGACATGTGACACTCGCACCGTCCATTTAGCCCTTGGTAGACTATTCGCCTATCAGCTAAGTAGGACTCTATAACCTGGCGAAGGTACAGGGGTACGCCGTGGTAACAAAGTGCCTCTCTTATGCAAGCCCAGGGTAGGCTGTTGAATGCGTTAGCAATATCCAGTGATACCGCTACAACAACCTCGCCCTGAGAGACTGCTTCCTCAGCCAAGGCCTTCACTCGCAGCACAGCATCGACTGTGGACCTACCAACTCGAAACCCATATTGTTTATCCGAGAGGTTGGGCCCCTCTGTCTCCATATGTTTGATAAGGCGGTGAGCGACAATCCTCTCAAAAAGTTTAGCCGTTTCGTCAAGTAAGACGAGAGGCCGGTATGCGGACGGCGATTCGGCAGGTCGACCCGCTTTGTGAAGAAGCACTAGACGCCCTACTTTCCATGCTCTTGGGAAGCGTCCCTGTTTGAGGCACTCGGTGTAAAGCTGGCGAAGCCTCGGCTCTAAAGCATCCAAGGCCATGACCAGTGCTTTGCCATGGATACCATCGGGCCCGGGAGCCTTATTCCTGGAGCGGAGCTTGATAACAGCTACAGCAAGCTCCCCTTCAGACACCTCTGGCACCACACTTTCGACTTGAATTGTCGTAGGTTGTGCCATTGGCGGAGGGTCAAAATCCTCCCTACTCGGGAAAAGGGTTGCTACAACACTATCCAGCAATCGAGGCTGGAGAGTCTGTGTTAGTGGAGGTGTCCAGGGGCGGAGCTTACCCATAACCATCCTATACGGTCGGCCCCATGCATCTTGGTCAAGCGTCTGTAGCAGCTCTATACGAGCCTGCTCTTTTGCACGTCTTATGGCGACTTGAAAGGTCTTCCGACACTCATTGAAGGCGGCATAACGTATAGCCTCTTCTGCCTCGTTTCGGCGGGTCCACCTACGATACCTTGTGTAATTGCGTCTCGCCGTTGTGCAGGCTACACGCATTTGCGCGAGCTCGGCAGACCACCAGTATACCCTTGTTTTGGGGCCAAAGGGTCTGGAGCGGGGCATTGACGCGTCGCAAATATTTGTCATTGCACTACGAAACCACTCAGCCTCCAAGTCAACATTTATTGGGGTCTGTGGTATGGGATTCCATGCTTGAACCTGAGCAGCTAAAGTGAGCACTTCGTTATCAAGTCGCTTCAGGTTCCATCGAGGGTCATTAGAACTAGAACCCGGCTGACGCAACCAGTTTGGGCTTGCATGAAGAGTGGAGATGCCCCATCGTATGTAGCGATGGTCTGACATGGTCTCAACATCCTCCATGACTACCCAGTCCTGGATTCGGCGTGCTAAAGCAGGGCTCGCAAAAGTAATATCAACAATAGAGGAACCCTGTCGTCGCACGCACGTGGGGATTGCGCCTTGGTTGACTAATGAGAGACCACATGATGAAGCCCACTCCTCTACGGCTTCGCCCCGAACATCTGTAACCGGAGATCCCCACGCCACTGATTTTGCATTAAAATCTCCCGCAACAAGTACAGTGTTGGAGGCTCTTCGCCGGATGAAATTCTCCACCTGGGTCAGAAAACTCTCAAATTCTGCAAGGCTGCGGTTTGGGGAGAAGTAAATCCCAATAACCGTTATATCACCCAACTGGGCTGCCACAAAACCACAGCCTCTTTCTACCAGGGTAAAGGGTTGGGAACCAGCGACGCAATTAGTGGCAATAGCCACAAGCCCGTCGCGATCACTTATCCAGTCATCTCTTAATGGAACCAGATATGGCTCCGCTACGATCGCTACATGGATTCCCCACTCTACTATGCTCTGAAACAGTAGGTCCTGAGCAGCAGAACAGTGGTTCAAGTTCCCCTGTAGAAAATGTAGGAGGGCCATTGATTACATTTCCATGATTTGGTTCTCCTTGGTTCCGTTACGAGCGTTAATTGAGTTCGTAACAGGAGCGGCCGGCAGCTGAGTTTTATTATTAGCTGTGATATTACGCCTAAACTTATTAATAGAAGTAGCGGTGCACAGTACACCGCCAAGTCTATGTTCTGCTGGTTTGTTTGTCGCGGCGCACACAGAACAGTGTGGCGCTGCAGAGCATGCGGCCGCTTTATGGCCTGGTTGGCTGCAGCGGTAGCATTGAGAGCTACGATCGACTGCCTCTGTGCACTTCCCAGAAACGTGTCCTATAAGGTGACATCGGTAACACCTAAGAGGTCGAGCCTCTAGGATCTTGACGCTGGCCGACACCCAACCTACGAGGAGGCGGCGGCCCCTAACTATTTTGTTAGCTGCAGCTACGGGACAACGCACCCAAACAGTTCCAAGACAGTTAGAATCTTTACGGATTTCTCCGCACTTTACCGATTCAAATGCGCACTCCCCAGTCTTCGCAACAGCAGCCGCGACCTCCTCGGCAGACACTGAGTCATCCAGTCCCGTGATGCGCATTTCTGCAGACTTGGTCGGTCTGGTTACCCGGACGATATTAGGGTCCAGTACCTGTCTCAGTTTCTCGGCAAGGGAATCGGCCTTACTCGAGCTACTCTCCCCAGGCACCTCAATTAAGGTTGCCCCAGTAGCAGTCTGCTTGAATCTTACGCCGCTGATCTGGAAGTCAGACAGGTTAATTTTCTGTCTGGCTTCCCCAACTATTGCTGCGTATGTCGATCCTTTTTGTTCGGCCCCAGGAAGAGCCAACACAATGGCTGATGAACGTGGTGGACGGAGATTTGGAGACCGCCGTGTCTGAGTGGGCTGACCATTTGCTGACTTATTTGCACCCCGTTTGGCAACTGTAGTCCATCCTTGATTTACAGCCCGTTGCAGTAATACCGGGGGTAGTACTGGTGGCGCAGCTACTGACGCTGGTGGAGCTGCCGCGCCGGACCGCGTCGCGATACCGCTGCTCGTCTTTTTCCCTTTCTTTTTCTTTTTTGGTTTACCTTTAATAACCGAGGCTCCTGTAGGCACTGCTTCTGTTATCACAGGGATTTCCGATACTGTGACCCTTGCTTTGTCCGCCACCAGAGGAGGCCGAAGTCGCTTTTCCGGTAGGAGGCGTCCCTCCAAGTTTTCAAGGCGTGCATTCACCATAGCTCCAACCTGGACCATGATGTCGCGCCTCAGTTCGTCGTTCTGGGCTGGATTTTGCGAAGAAGCAGCAAGGGTTTCCTGGCAAGCCGGTCGCTCACGCTGTACCTCGGTTTTGAGGTCGCTCAATTCCTTGCGTAGTTGAGAGATCTCCTCCTGTTGCTGAGAGTTGGCCAACTGCAACAAATTCATCTCATCGCTAGAGGTACGCTTTTTTAATATTTCCACGGCCATCGCAATAGTCGCTGCAGCATCCTTAAGGGCACGAACGAACGTGCCTTTAAGGTTTTTGGATCTGGCTGCCACCCGTTCGATCACAGCCACGCCTTCTTGCACCTGCGTCTGAAGCGCGGAGGCCAGCTGGGTTTCCGAGCCAACGACCGCTGCATCATTTAATCTGGCATCCATTGCCTTCTGCATTGCGTCAACCATTCCGGCCACCTCCTCCTCGGGGTCCAGATATGAACCGGGATCAGTCTCGGAGCGAGACGCACCACAGAGCCTTTTCGGCTTAGGTTTTGGTGCGGGGGCCGAGTCGCCACTTGACCCAGCATCACTCCATCCGGTATGTAGGTTACTCTTTGCAAGTTGGCGTTTTCTGTAGGTCTTGGGCGGTGCATGCAGTGGGAGTATCACCGACCTAGGCCGACTTTCCTGGCTCGTTTTGGAGTCAGAAGAGTCCGAACGGCCAGCCTCCGGAGCGTCCTTTTCAGTAGCCAGTGCTTGGCTATATGGTTGGCGACCAGAGCGGCGCACCGAGCGCACTTTGTCCAGGGCTCGATTACCCTTCCGGCTCGTGGATGAAGACCTGGCCACATCCCTCTTCTCTTCAAGGTATGGGGCGTCCATGTCAGACCCAGAGCCCATTTCGGGCCCCACAACGACGCATGACGCAGAGGCGCTGCCAGCACCGCCCCTTCTGGGGCCAGTCACGATTGGTTCTTCGCCCAGTCCAGGGCAACTGTCAGCGTTCAAAGAGACAGATTCATCACCAGTAGGGCCAATACGGCCTTGGTCAAGGGGTCCCTTCTCAGGTTCAAAAATAACACCGCCCTTCACGGGCAACAAAACACTAATCGAGGAATTGCCCCCCCCAGATAAGACGGGGCAGCCCGGTTTCGCAAGCGAAGCCGGAGAGGGATTCTCTTCCGCCGTTGGCGTCGGTACCCTCCTGGGGTAATTATCTTTATTCGTCGACATGTCATGCTAGGAGGACTTTTTCGCAGCGAAAACCCTCCCAAAAAACTGATCACCGCCCATCTCAGGCAACCTCGCAACGGAGTTTGTTACTGTAGGGGGGCTCCAAGTCCCTGCAGGGATATTTTTTATAGTGGTTTCCCACCACGTAACCTATCCTGAAAAGGACAGGTCCCCGGTCCAGACCCCGAACTATGAACAGCCGGTCTACGTCAGGGTTACGGTTTGGATCCTCATCCCAAGTGCCAACAGGCGACGAGAGAGGATCGGCTCCTCTCTTGGGTCCTCTGAAAGCAGAGGAGGAGAGAAAAGCGACGTCGGGTTATCTGCCACTTGGCTACCAAGATCCTTTATGGGAAGTTAATAACCAAGCGCCCAGGGTGCACCGTCCCGATCATGCTACTCTTCCCCCGGGTCGTAACCCAAAGGGAACAATAACAAACCGGGCACACGAGGAGGTTACCCGACCCAGCACCCCATCAAGGACATACCCTGTGCCAACATTAGGAACCCACAAGCCATTGGTTATATTAAAGTCGCCTATTATCAAGTATTCGTCATCTGGGAATTTAATTATAAGATTGGAGATGAATTCGAAAAATGTAAGTTGTGAACTAATCTGATCAGGGCCATGCGGAAAGTAACAACAATAAATTCTTAATAATTTTCGCGAAAGTGTACCGTGGTTTATAATTACATTTACGTTCGTTAAGTCCGCATCAGGTAACGCAAGGTTAATGCGATCAGAATTTACGTCCACGAACAAATCACGGTGTATTGCTATGAGAGTACCACTACCAAGTTTTTTACCTGTTACGGTAATATTCCTATCATTTCTGTAAATATTGTATCGCGAATCAAACAACTCACCATTAAAAATACCGGGTAGCAGCCAAGTTTCACTTAAGCAAATCACCTCATGGTCCACGTCCAAAACGCTATTCAATAATATGTTCGTTTTTGTGCGCAGTCCTCTAACATTCTGGTACAACACGTTAATTGGCATTAGCAAACGGGCAATAATTATTTTGTTCTATCACCAATAGTTTTCGCAGCACACGCGATGTAAGGAAATTATTTGGGTATATTTTCACACCTTGGGTTACATTATTGGAGTTTTATTAATGATCTGTAATTAAAAAAAATATATAATATAGCCTTTGTCACCCGGGGATAGTAGAGTATAAAAGAATTTTTGAAATTGGTCCAGTAGTTTCGAAGCCTATTCAATACAAACAAACAAACAAAGGGTTTTATCTTATAAATGCCTTTCAGTAACCGTTTCACTAGTTCATCTGTTCCTACGTTATTCCCCAAGAGTAATGCTAGGGCAGATCGGTGACTATTAATAGTACGATACGAAGCACCTTTATTATAGAGATCGACTAAAAAAGTGATAACCGATGCTACAGGTACATCGAAAAGTTTTAATTTTTGTAGATGCAAAATTGCCACCATAGTTTGTAGGTCACGGAAAACTGTTTAAGAGTGCTTACAGTTACCGAAGCTAATATCAAATCCAAGGCTACGTCCGGGGTTTTGCGTTTTATGAACGCGAGCCTGAGAGCGTCGCGTAAACGTGAGCGTAGAATGCCTCTATTAGGGTTAAAATATACAACTCGTGATCTCATCATTGTCTTGAGAAGAGGGAACCAGGCCTGTCCAGACCAGTATGGAAATACCAAAATGCCAGTGGCTTTATCGTCAAGGATTTTTCTTAAGCATTTCAGAATTAGGGAGAACGGGGGGAATGCGTAGAAAAAATCACGATGTCAGTCAATAGTAAATACATCATCGGGGTCAGGTTTCCACGAAACGTACTTAGCGCATTTGGCATTGGTGCGTGAAGCGATCAAATCTATTGTCGGTTGACTCAGAGTCCGAACTATTTTATGGATAGCCATCCGAGATTCTTCGTCTGCTTCTACGTTCTCGCGTGTATTAATATACGACGCGAAGAGGTAAATCTTTCGCTTCTCACACCATTGCCAAATTACTTTTGTAAGGTCGTTGAGGTGTGGAATCTGTACTACTCCCATTCGGTTTATGTAACTAATCGCAGTTGTGTTGTCTACCCGTAGCAAAATGGAGCAATTAGAAACATCTTTTACAAAGCATTTTAAGGCCATTAAGATCGCAAGTAACTCCAGGTAATTAATGTGGAAAGATGATTCTTCGTCTTCCAGCCTCCGTTGGCGTAATTCGCATGGCTGAAAGCGCCCCAGCCGGTCTTAGAGGCGTCTGTGTAAATCTCTAACTTAAAAAATTATTTTGGCCGCATCGGATTGCATGATGTTAAGTTTCGTTTCCACCACTGCAAGTCGGGTAAAATAGATTAGGGAACATTTATTTTTGCCTCGAAAGTTCCGTGTTTTTGAAGAGCAAGGAACTTATGCCGTTCTAGCGATTTGGTATAAAGCCAACTGTATTTAATGCCTGGGCAAGCTGCTATTAGAACCCCGATTAGTTGTGAAAAATATCTAATTGTACATCTGGGTAGCCGCATAAATTTCCGCAGTAAAGTTAATATATTATTCACTTTGTGAAGTGGGAAATTAAGCGTTAAGTCGACTGTATTAAAAAAAACCTAAGAAACGACATATTTGTCGTGGTTTCCGAACGCTTTTCTCGTAATTAATAATGAATCCCAAGCATTCGAGTAATTGACAGGTCTCCTTAACGTTAGCATAACATTCTTCGTAAGTGTCACCTATACAAAGTATGTCATCTAAATATATGACAGACTTATGACCTTTGTTTCTAAAGAATGTAATCACTTCCTTCATCAGTTTTGTAAAAACTCGCGGCGCGTCGGATAGACCATAGGGCATGGCGCTAAACTCATACACAATTTCTTTGAATTAGAAACGTAAATACTTGCGATCTTGTTTACGAATTAGTACCAAGAGATGGGCTTCCTTTAAGTGCACCGTCCAGTCTTGTGGTATGAGTGTTGCCGCTGTTCTATGGTCTTCCATTTTAAAGTGCGTCTTAGCGATAAACTTGTTTAAATCTTTAAGGTTTAAAATGAACCTTTTACCCCCGTTAGGCTTAGGCGCTAAAAATATTCGAGATATGAAATCCCCATCAGTACGATTACAAATTGAAACGGCGCCCAAGTCTAAGAGATTTCTAATGGCTAAAAACATGTCAAGTTCATCATTAGCTGAGAACTGATTACAGGGGGGAAATGTTTGTACAACTTTCTTATCGAAAGGTATAGAATATCCCATCGATATCCACTCTAAAATAACCGGATTATCGGTAATTTTTAACCAACAGTTATGAAAGAAGTTTATTCTACCAACATGATGTACCTTTATTGCTGTTGATTGAGACACGATGTTTGGCTTGGCTCGACGACGACTTCGACTGGGCCGGGACCGCTTGGAACCTGCCTCGGTTCGCTGACCCGCCTCTCTTCGCTCCCCCCCCTTTTCTCCCCTCGAGGAGTAGCGAGGAGGGCCCGACCAGTTTCCCGATGAGCGTGAACGGCTAGTTGACGGCTGGGATAAAGATGAAGAAATCGGCTTGGGTGTTGGGACAGGTTTCTTTATCTGTAAACCTTGTTTTCTATAATCTTGGATGCTTTTATTTGATCTGACAACTTGTTGCCGAAAAGCATGTTGTCGCGTACAACTTCTTGAATTATATTCAAAAAGGATTTATCAAGGCTGGGTGTGACAAACTTCTTTCTTATTTATTTATTTATTTTATTTACTTTATTCGGGTCATAAAACAATTGTACAAGTTTAGTAATTACAAGAAATCATAACAAATCAAACTGAAGTCTGTACAATCCACAACATTGACCACATATTTCAATACAAAAGTAATCGCGCAGCAGTCGATAATATAAATATAATCTATTTCTAAACATTTCGAAAAGCAACAGTGTTCACTATGCTAACCCAACATGATAACATTTTGAATTGTTTACAGTTTACAAACAATTTGACAAGCTTTAATTATCTAATTTACATCATTATCAAGAACAACTGAGGCAAGATTTTTAATAACTTGAATTTTGTAACTATTTTGAGAATATCTAAATATGTCTATTTCTGTAAAGTATAAATTATAAGAATGAACCATTTCATATAAAGGGGCACGCCGGCCGGCGTTAGTCCGACAGACGCCGTGGTAGAACAGACGTTGCGATCGCCGCATACCGTACTTCATATTGGGAACACAATAACTTAATTTATTAGTAAGCTCAATACAATCGAATTTATCGTGACAGATACCGTGCAACATCACAGACTGGAGCAGATATCGCCTGGACTGTAGGCTTAGTAGTTTATATCTATCTAACAATTCAGGATATTTCATATTATTACGGAAACACCTGTACTGCATGGTTTTAAGGAACTTTTTCTGGACACGTTCTAGGGCTACGTTATATTTTTTATAGTAGGGACTCCACAGTGGTACACCGTACTCCAACTGGGATCGTATTAAAGTTCGATATAGATGGATATATGTTTCGGGTTTTCTGAAGTCCGTTGTTGTCCTCATGACGAAACCATACATTTTAAAAGCTTTATTTATAATGGTATTTATATGTGTATCGAGATGAAGCTTAGCATCAAGTGTTATTCCCAGATCTTTTATGGTAGTGGTTTTGTCAAGGACGGTATTACACAACATATACGACCCTTTAATTATGTTTGTTTTCTTAATGAATTTAATATATTTACACTTATTCAAACTAAGCTCAAGTTTATTATCTATGCAGTCATTCGTGAATTTATCAAGATCTTGCTGAAAGAGCGATTGATATTCTTTGTTAGAAATAGTACGATATATTTTTAGGTCATCAGCATACATAAGAAATAATGTATTTTTAAAACAAGTGTATATTTCGTTAATGAAGATAATAAACAACAACGGACCCAAAATTGAACCCTGAGGGACGCCGGAAGTTACAATTATTTGATCGGATTCATAACCATTAATGACTACTTTTTGTGTGCGGTTAGTAATGTAGGATTTGAACCATCTCCATAGGTTACCTTTATTCCGTTAAAAGCTAGTTTCCGTAAAAGGATTTGATGATCTACTTTATCAAAAGCCTTTCGAAAATCTGTATATACGCTATCGACCTGGATGTTCTTATCCATTGCTTCAAATAAGTAAGACATGTATGTAGCCAAATTAGTTAAAGTCGAGCGCTGTCTTACAAATCCATGCTGTTCAGGAAGAATTAGAGTGTGTAAGGAAGGGTAAATTAAGTTTTTAATCAGTGTTTCAAAAAGCTTTGCCGGAACCGATAGTATAGACATTGGTCGACAGTTTTCGACAATATTTAATGAACCATTCTTCAGCACAGGGACAATATTTGCTGACTTCCAAATATTGAGACAAACCTCCCTCTTTAAGGCTTTTGTTGTATAAAATATAATTATACTGATTGCTGTTCTTTTTAAAAATATGGGAAGTAAATTGTCTGGACCAGGTCCTTTGGATACATCAAGCGTTTGCAATTGTTTACTTATTGATTCCTTTGATATATGCAAATCATTTATAATGGTTGTTCTGTGTACACTTAGTTGGCTCAAAAACTGAATAGAAAAATTTAGAGAATAGGTTGCATATCTCCACAGGGTTACTTGACTCATCAGATTTGTAATGCATATTAGTCGGTGTTTTCTGGTTATCCTTTCTATTAGCTATGTAAGCCCAAAAATATGTTATATTGTCCACGACACTACTCTCAACCATATTCATGTACCTATTTAGTAAAACAAATATTGGATTGAGTTTTAAATCTGGCTCTGTATATAGAAAAAGTTTCATAGTCAGATATATTACCATAAATTTTCCATTTTCTCCAGGCCTTATCCTTATCTTTGAATATACGAATTAAAGCGGGGGAGAACCAAACCGGGAAAGAATGCGTTTTAACTTTACTGTATGGAATGTAAGTTTTAATTATTTTAGATAAGGTTCATTTATTTACAATTTAAATTACAATTTACAATTATTAAGATTAAAAAAAAATAAAAAATAACTTACTCTAACACCAACCTTAATTCTAACTAAACTAAATATAAAAAACTTGACCCAGGTCCCCCGAATTTGGAAAAGTCCCCAGAAGGCTGGCCGCGTTGCCCCGCTGAATAGCGAGGCTTAAACGCTGACCCAAAAAGTGGCCAGCCTTCTGGTGATTTGTAATTTGGACCAGGCGCTTAGACTCCCGAAATAAGGAATGTGCGCCTGGTCCCCACGGCCCAAGTGTTTCAACGCCAAATGGCGCAAATATGTAATCGCCACTGAGACTAGCATATTTGCGCCGCTTGGCGTTCTCAGCTGCGGCAGCACCCGTCGCAGCCTGACACGCGGTCACTGGAAGATGAGACGGCGCAAGGGTATCGATGCAAGTAGCATCCCATACCAGAGGCCGTCCCAGCTTCCACGGAGTGAGTGTCATTCCGTCGGGCCTCTTACCGTCATCGCGGGCTAACCCAATCGGTTCCAGCACCGCGGGTGCACCCCGTGCGGGTGTAAAGGCCCGGCGGATGACATCGTTCAATTCCGCGTGACGAGGAATGCGACCAGCGCTCCTGCCGCAAGATAAGCCGTGGTGGCCGAGCTGGTCTACAGGACGACCACAACGGCATTGATGAGGAGCGCTACAGGGCGCACCAAGACGAAGGGCCGTGGCAATCCTAAACGTGGCACGGTCGAGTAAAGTGCCGATGTTTTTAGATAAGTGGTCATAAAATATGGTGACAGCCACTTCAATTGTTGTACAATTCAATTCATTATGCCAGTCAATAGCTTCTATGGCTTTATTTATTGTATCGTAATCACCTTTGTAAAAATTGTATTTAAATACTGGTCGTTTCGGTAGTCCCCTTGCTGTAATATTTACAGGAGTTATGACGTAGATAGGAGGGTGGTATGAGTCAGAAATTATATAGAAATCTTTTATGATGCAAATTTGAGGAAGCGATTAATGGGTCACAGTGATGGCCGTTATCGTTCCATTCGCTATTAGATAGGTTGTAGTCGCCTACAATCCAGTATGATTTTATATCATTATTTTGTATTTGATCCAACAATGTTTCAAAATGATATAGGAACGTATCGGCCTCTTCATTACTAGGTATGTAGACGGCACTGATCAAGTAGTGGTTACCTAGAAAGGTTATGTCCACAAGTAAATGGTCGACTGTGAGGGTAAGGGGCGGCGCGGCGGGTCGCCGAGGAGACCCCTACAGTTTTGATAATAGAATGACACACAATTAGCCATAAGAACTGCAGTAACAATATAGGCAGTATTTATGGAATGTCATCATCACCTTGGTGTTAAATCCCAGTGGCACTCCCGCGCAGCACGCGAGTTTTCGGGCTCCGGCTGTGGATGGTACACCGGCATAACAATACAGGTAGTATTTATGAAAATAACGTAACACGTGCAGTCCTGTATTGTGACATAATCCTATTTTATTACAGTTTATGTATGTAATTATATTGAGTTTACTTAGGGAACTATAATTTCCTATTGAGTACAGATGGGTCCGCAAATTATACTTGAAATGAATTAATGAAATAGACATATTATTAAAATGATTTAGTGTTTATTTGTGAACTATTTAATAGTGAAAACAACTTGCCTTAAGGTAACAAAGGTAGAGATTTACACTCACCCGTGCTTGCTTAATATATTTATAATAAAAATAACCATACAGTCATTGTGATTGTGATGATTGTGATGATGAGAATACCGTAGTTATGTCCGAGTACGTACGAATAGCTGTAATTTTTGAGTTGCCTCACCTTCTAAAAAATGCTGGTCGCATAGCAGACGGCAACCGTCATTCACATATTTGATGGCTTCCAGCCTATTCGTGTCGCCATCTAAAAGCAGACCTAGCCCTTTGTTGATGGCAGAGACACCCAGTCCTAGCTGCTGCTGGACACTTTCAACTCTCTTGTCGCGTGTCCTGGATACATCCGGCACGGCTGCTAATAATTTCAGGGTTGAGTGTGGGTGCTCTCAAAAGAGCACAGTTTTGACGAACTACGTACTCCCTATACAGTTTTTCTTTTGTTTCTTTATTTAACCCAAAGCCAAAGCCGAGCTAAGCTCTCATGAATTTTTGGGCCGAACTTCGGTATTTCTGGCGTAGTTTCGCCTAAGGCGGACAGTATTTCCGGGTCTAACTCGGGTAACTCGTCCGTACGTTCACCTGGCGCGGCGGGTTCGCCTGCCGCAGTGAGTTCGCCTGGCGTGGCGGGTTCGCCCGCAGCCACCGTGTCATTTGCCGAGTTGTCGTTGGGTACGGCTTCTGCCTCGACATCTACTTGAACGACCTCGTTTGTTGTCGGCCCCTCAATATCTAAAAAGCAAATAATTATAACCGCTTTATTGAGGGTAGGAAAGAAATCGGGCAGATGGTTGAGGGTGATCTATAAGATTCGCCCTACATAATGTTATAAAAAGATTAAAGGAGCCATCGTGATAACTCACGGTTAACCTCCAGGCCTTATTAGCTACCCTCGTGACGACCCGCAATCGACCTCCAGGTGCAAAATACCATCGTGACGACCCACGGTCGACCTCTAGGTAAAAGTAGGAACGTACACTTTGTACTCAGTATTTAATTAATTTACCTGAGTTCTACTCCGAATCTGACGACGAAATAATTCTTCGAGAATGTCGTCGTTGTGATTTTTGTTCAAGTCGTTGAATTTTTCGTCGATAACGTTCAATTTTTTCTTCACACTTTCTTTTAGGCATTGTCTAAAAACGACCGTAAACACTTTTCGTTCGATTTAAAAATAAGGTAGGTACGTACATTTCTTAACAGAAAACGGCGCGTGCGCACGCTGCCTCGCACGAAAAAAGAATGACAGCTATCGGCAGCAGCGGTAGGTTGGCGATGTTACAAAAAAAACGAATGAGGGTGCAATCGATTAAATTATCGATTTCTTTAAAAATGTGCGACGCTTGCCTTGTAGGCTAAAAGGACTACATGGTTATATCTGAAGAATAAAATAACGAAATATAATAATACAAAATGATGCTTACTTTAATTGCCCATAACTGTTTTTTTACAGTGATTCGAGATTATCCCTATAATAAAAGTTGTAGACAATAAAAATACCGTTCTAGTACATATCGCACAATGTTATTGATCATATAGGCTGGGTTGTCCTTTAAGAAAGTTAAAAGTAATTGTTAATGTTTCATCAAATAATATTTTAGTTGATTAATTATTATTAGAAAGAAAGAAAGAAAAAAAAATATTTATAACAAAGGACGCCACGACATGATAATTTACATAAACCACAAAAAAAAGTACATTAAACACGGAGACAAATATAGGGTTCCCAGTGTCATTTTCGTGGGCATCCAACGTAAATGGACCCTCCTCAGCATAATGTTATGGCCGCTTGCCGCGAACCACAACGCTGGTTTTCAGTGGGCCCCGTAATATCCCACCGACACTGCACCGTCAAGCAAGCAATACCCACTTCAAATAAATACCTACTATCTAAACAATAAAATGAATTTATAAATAACATATTGCTATTATAGAATAAACATAAATAAAATAGTCAAAAAACCAAATGTCGCAATATATATAGATATAAAACGTATAAAGTAATGATTACTTACGCCCGTATTAAATAGAGCTAGGTAGAATTGTATATCACATAGTTAAACTGTTATTATTATAACAAACCATTGAAGATGTGTGTGGTTGTGTGTTTTAGAAAAATATTATGATGAAGTCATATTCGTCGGGATGCCTACAAACATCTTGCATTAGAACATCAACAAGTCTTAGTCAAGAACTGGAAATAGCTGCTCACCCGTAGTAGAGTAAAAAAGTCCATCCATAGAAGGTTGTGTGTAATGTGCATGAAGTTTTAAATAAATAAATAGTAGCCGTGCTTTAAATAACAATAATTAAAAATGGACTATAATACTTTATGATTCAAAAAAGCATCCTCCTGTGCTTAATGCAATAGGTCCTACTCTATTATTGTTTCATTGATCATACAGATCGTTCATCATAAGTTGTCCTTTCGCATTGACCTATAATCCCATGACCTGATGTTTGCATTGTAATCAATTTCTCCGTACCAGCTGCAGGCATTATGCTTTAATAAAACGTTACTTACTTGTTTATTTGTTTTATTACCATTCGATTACATCATTCGAGTCTGAGTATCACCCGGGAATTGAATCAAGACGCCTTCAAGGCCAGAGTAAAAAGGCTGCTCATAGACAGGCATGCTCCATCATGGGCCGCATCGTCACTTACCACCAGGTGAGGTGGCGGTCAAATGCCTGGCTAGTCAAATAAAAAAAAAGAGCACGTAGTTCTCGTCAAGATACATTTTATAAAACAATAATAACTGTTTCATACTGTATACATATAGTATTTTGAAAATATGAACCTATTTTAAATTGAAATAAGAAAGTATTGTGTATTGATTTTTATGACTATGATCTTTGATCACCCTTATTGTTGTTTATTCAATGAAAGCCGAACATTGTAACGTAAGTCTAATTTTGAAATAACTTCGACAGAAGAACTGATTATTAACTATTACAACCATAAATACGTCATTGTTATAACACTATTAATATTAGACAATATTATTGATTTGCAGGATCATGATGGCATAGTAGACGACAAGGAACAGAAACTGGGGCAGGAACGCCAGGCCGGTGCCGGCGGAGTGCACGATCACCGGACTCGCTGCCACCTGCCGCAAGCAGTCCTTCACAGCCCTGTACTCTGCTTCATCTAAAACATAAATAAGTCCTTTGAAAAAGGTCCCGCATACAAATTCAATAATTACCGAGAGATGAATCGGAATTAATTTTGTGTTATGCTGCCAATCCACTGAGTTTGTAACAGTTCTCGAGATGATTATTTATCGTACAACGCCCATGGGCAAAGTTTCTTGCCAAGGACCACTAAAGACAAATAATCTCCTGCCAATTTCTTTGGCACGGTGTCTAGAATACTCTGTGGTGAACGATCACTATCGGTCATGTAATCCCTTACCAATTATAAAAAAATTGGCAGAGTGTGTTCAAAGTTCAAAGTCATTTATTTGTATTATGTATGTATTCTGTGGTACTGGATATCGTATGCTGAATGATTAGTTCATTATATCTGCAGTTTTTATGTGGTGCCAGCCTTAAGGTATCTGTGAACATGCTTTTTGAAGAATCTCATGTGAACGCAAAATGTGCAAATTAAAGACTTCGGGACTATAGGTCATTTCACACCTCGCATATGCGCGGTCGTGATACCCGTACGTTAGTTGGATAGCAGGCATCTAGTAGGTGTGGATGAAATCTATCCCATTGTCGAAGGGTGTGGTGGCGGAAAAGTGACGGTGACACCAAGTTACTTAGAATAGTCACCGTTGTACAGACGGTAGTGTATGTATACAGAGAGCCTACTTCTCCCATGAGAATTCATCATCCTCACAGCCCATAACAGTCCACTGCAGGACTTAGGGCCTTTCCCACGAAAGGGGAGTTTATTGCCATAATCTCCACGCTTGGCAGGCGCGTTGGAGATCGCAGTGTTTAAATATGACAATCGAAAATGCTACTGCCTATGTTCCAGACTACGGAAACTTTCTTTACGGAATGTTTTGCCTCGAAAACATTAGTTGCTTTGTACGACACCCATGTGTGTAATGTGTGGGTTGGTGCTATTCTACTCTGCCGGACACCACACGCCCAAAGAGAATTAAGGGATCTAAATCATCTGTGAGAAGGGGATTAAGTTGCAGCTAATCTGGTGGCATTCAACGCAACCAAAACGCTTGCGTGTTTGTTTTCCGCCGAAAGGAGTCCATTTCACCTAACTCCAACTTTTCAGGATGTTCATGTAAAAATTATAGACAACCTACAGCTTCTAGGTATTGAGCTATCTACCAATATCAACATCAGTCGGTACATCGAATGCAAGGCAAAGACTGCAGCAAAAAACTTGGTGTCCTCTCGAAGGTCAGGCGGTACTTCACTTCAAAGCAGTTGCTACAGTTATATCAAGTACAAGGCCGATCCTGCATGGCGTACTGCTACCTCTGAGATGGATCAGAAAATATCACCTGGCGGCTTTGGATTCGGTGAAAAAACGTGCAAAGAAGATAATTGGTGACCCGCAGTTGATTGAAGCTAGTTTGCAGGACCTCCAGCATCGGCGTAGAGTTGCGCGTCTATAGGTAACATTTCGGAGAGTATACGATCTTATTCCGCCAGCCCCTTTCCACCTTAGGGAGACGCGATCCGGACGAGCACTTCATTCATATGTCGTGGATCTTCCAGCTATCTTCACGAGATGCTTTGGCTCGAGTTTTATCATGCGTACGGCTAAGGAGTGGAACGCATTGCCTGCGTGTGTGTTCCCTGATCAATATAATCTGGATGTCTTCAACGCTAAAGTGAGTAGGCTGTTCGAAGACGGGCATGCTCCATCTTCGGCCGCATCGTCACTTACCAACAGGTAAGATGGCGGTCAAATGCCTGTCTTGTATAATATAAAAAAAAATCAAATACCAATACCCCGGCGTTGAATAGAATATTTTTTATGAATGATTAAATTAATCTCTACCTAATTTCTTACTCTTGTTACGTAATGAGACTTCTAGTCGTTTGTTAATACACTAAAGTTAAACATGCCTGAATACAGTCCTAAAGAGACACACTACAGACAGACTTACTATGGCAACAGCTCGTACATAGCTTTCCCAGACATCTCTTCAGCTTCTGATAACTATTCTTCACATTCTGGCTCGCGGATGTGATTAAAGTCAGGCATAAGAATAGTACTAGCAACATGACAGCCAGAACGGTATACTCATTCACTGAACGCTTTCTCTGTAAAATTAAAAAGAAAAAGTGTTGCCCTTTGAAATAATATTAATTAAACAAACATATATTCATTATACTCTACCTGTACAGTCATGTATACTATATTATAAAGAAACAGCATGTACAAAAAGGTTATGGTACCGATCATGATGATAAACTGCAAGTATTAAAAACATATAGGTATACATTTATACAATAAACGATACTAAATTTCGTTATTACTGTACGTACTTGTTCATGGAATACTTTATTTAATAGGTTAGATAACTCTTTTATATTCATAAAAGTATCACGCCAAATTTTGTTCATGACAATAATTGAATTACCAGGATCACTTTCGATATAAGTTTCAATGGATCTTGTAATCGTG
Source organism: Blastobasis lacticolella (assembly GCA_905147135.1). Classification (NCBI taxonomy): domain Eukaryota; kingdom Metazoa; phylum Arthropoda; class Insecta; order Lepidoptera; family Blastobasidae; genus Blastobasis; species Blastobasis lacticolella. The sequence goes on from LR990048.1 coordinate 951,914, forward strand.
TCTAATTGCCGAGACACAATATTGAAAATACAATTCATAAATATAAATTCTAAAATGTGGCGCATTGTCTTAACAGCGTCAATTGTGTAAAATAAATATAGGGCAAACGTTGCAATAAAAGGTATTTCTGAGTAGAATAGATTATACACTAGTGCCCCACTAACAATACGAAATACTATTATGAAAACCGAAAATGAAATCACGACGTTTTTGATTATGTTCAATTCTTTTAAATACACCAAATCACTACTAATACAGGAATGGATCAAGCCGAATATTTTTATGGCCTTGGTAAAATCCTTACTATGGTAAAAAGCCAATAAGATTATGCTAAAGGAATCCAAGCATACGACTAAATTAATTAAAACGTTTATATGTGTTACGGCATATTGAATTCTAAATTGAAAGCTCCATATAATCAGAGCTATATGAGCAACTATTTGGCTAAATTTAAGTCCTCTGCTGAACATCCCTTTTACAAGAATATCTCGGTGCACAGCAAAAATGTTCCCCATTATTATTACTGACTTCAATGGTTTGATATCCATTTTCAGAAATTGGTTTTCTTCATGCACGACCCATATTCAGTAACCGGATGTAACTAAAATGATTTATACGAACTCATAGAAATTGGACACATAAATATAATTAATGAAAAAGACACAGATCAATATCTCACCAGCCATTTGTTCGATGAAATCAATCAATTACCTAATTGAAGATATAAGTCAAGTTAGCATAAAACAAAAACGTCGAAGAACAGCAAACGTCTGTTTTCGAAATTAATTTATAATAAAACTAGTTTCGTGGCTCCAGGTGACATATTTTGCAGGGATATATCTTTTTTCAATCTTGGTGCGCTATTGTAGGCGGTGTTAAGTGTGCTTAAGATTGAAGCCAGTATGAATTTATATTTGCGTCAAAAGCTTGACACGACGCCACACTGTGAAACCCTGTGTTGGTCGGCAACGGCCGCTGTTTATTGCGCACGCAGCCCTCGATGAGGAAATATCGAACCAAGGAAGAGCGCCTTCAGCACGTCTGCTGCTGTGTCAAATAGAGCTGTCATATTTCTATATAATTATTTTTATGAATAATATTTTATCATTTTTAGCTTAGTGTAATACTGTGAAAAAGGTGCTTATTTATAGATTTTCAAAATTGTACCTGGATGGCGGAGGCCGGGCCATCTACAAGTGTAGCTCTTATTCTGTGTAATCAGTTAAGCAATACAGGGATCTTTCCTGTGCATTGAGTGTTCCCGTTACTTTAAAGGTGTGCGGGGGCTCTATATACATGATGCTACAGCGTTTTATGCTTCTAACACCCCTCCGGACTGATGCGCGATTTGGGAGAAACTAGACGTCTTTAAAAGTCACAGTCACAATAAAAGTGTTTGAATTTGAATTTAAAAAATACCCAACACACTAATTAAGAGGACACCACTTGGTGCTCGCACTTCAGTAGCGTCTGACCCTCTCGCTATAGGCCTGTAATTTGTATGTTCCAATATATTGGATATCCTCTATGGCGCCAACCTTTGCGCACTTAAGAAAAAGGACGGCGATGTAAGACCTATCGCTGTGGGGTGTACTTGGCGCCGTATTTTCTCAAAAATCTGATGCCGATACGTGTTACCTAACCTACGGACTATTTCAGTCCAGTTCAATTGGGATTCAGCAAAAGAGGTGGTTCTGAAGCAGCTGTCCAGGCAACTCACACCTTCCTGGAACACAGTGGAGGCAAAGTGTTGCTAGAGATAGACGTTAAACAAGCCATTATCTCAGTTGAAGTGAAAAAATAATCTCTTTTGTTTGTAATTATCTTTCGCACTCCTTCCAAATTATTACGAGTCGTAGCCGAGTATGATAATAGTTTGACACGAGTGTTTTAATACCTAATTATACAGTGGTATGCAGTTGCATACACTACTTTATCTACACTCACATATTAATGTTAAAATATCGTTATATATTCTAAGTATATTAGAGGCGGGCAACGCATTAGTGACTCCCCTGGGGTTGCTGATGTCCATGGGCGGCGGTGACCACTTTCCATTAGGTGGCCCGCTTGCCTGTTGGTCTGCCGTATAACATAAAAAAAAAAAAAAAAACATACTGAAACTGCCAGCATCATGTTGGCCAACTTGGTCATATCCTTCAGGAGTGATTTGCCAGCGTCACTGATTTTACAGCTAATTCGATTTTTTACAGCTAATTCAGAGCTGCAAAACTTGCATCATTGCTGGTAACCATATGCTGGTCCGATCGTTCTGGTGCGTTAGGGAGGCAAAGTGTTGATTGAGGGGCAGGGTGTTTGTTCTCCAGGGCCACACGGGTCTCTGGGAAATAAGGAGCAATGACATCGTTTGAAGAGACGTTGGGCAGCCCCTCTCAAATCACCATAGGCAGCCTTCTCCTCAACCTTATGGAAAATATGATTTGCATTAGGCTGCCTTTTATCGGTTGTAGCAATTAAAAGGGGCCCCGACTGTAAATGAAAATGTATACTATTTGTTTTTATTTTATTGGTAAGAGAAGAGCGTTTAGAATATTTTTTAACGCTGAGGATCCTGGAGGCAACTGTCAATAAATGTTCCCATTCCGATACTTGGGAGAGGGTCAGATGCTACTGAAGTGCGAGCACCAAGACAAACCACCTCAGCATAACATAGGTAGGTAAGTAAACAAACCTACGTAAGTAAAAAACAAAATAAAATGTCTATCAGTCTGTGAGACAGCCGGAGCCGCTGTGTGGACTGCTGCAGGTAGGTACCTACCTAGCTACCTAAACACCAGAACAAATTATTACCATACTTTCTCAAACACTAAGGCCCGGGGTCCGCTTTGACCGTGATCCAGGATTTGGCGATCATGTAATTACAGTGGAGCGACTACCTTCTGACCTCCGTGACCCTGCTACCAGGGGAACCTGACTAGATTGGATCATGGTTACAATTTCAGTTGCCAGAATTTGCAGGGTTCATCACGATGTTTCCCTCACCATAAAAGCATCGGTTAGAATTCAACATACATAACTCAGATAAGAGTCATTGGTACATTGCCACAGCGGGATTCGAACCCGGTACCTCTTTCGCTTACGAGTCAGATACTCAACCGGCCAATCACCGACGTTCTTGAAAAACCTACTTAAGATAGCTACATAACTGATAAAATCGTTCTACACAGATAAGTAGGTCCTATGTCCTACTAAAATGGTTTACTTATCTAGGGACCTACTTAGCGTAGGGAACCACTTATGAGACTAGTTTTGTTGTAACAGATTACAGACAGGTTTTACTAAATACCTACATGTTTTTATAAACAGATAAAAGCGTTGTCTTTTCTACCTATTTCCCGTCGGAAAAGAACCTCCTAACATTACGATTAGGTACAAGCTAGGTAGCGTCTCTTATAGTCTAGCTAGAACCTAGACTTTAAAGCATGTAGGTACGTACAATTTTAAAGTTATTTTATGAAAACAAACAGCGTCAGGTGCCAGCGCGGTTAAAAACCATACTTTCTTGCTTTCTTGTGGCTCGTATGACTGAAAGATATTAACTATCAAGGCACTCGTATCGTAGCGTAGCTAGGTAGGTACACTCCATACACACAGATACACAACACTACGCAGGCTCTAGTTGCTATGCAATACGTAAGTAGGTAGGTAGCATGGTGTTTGGCCTACTGCTAGCTTGCATTCATGCACAGAATAATTATTGTCACAATACTTAAACTGTTGAACGCTGAACACAGAAAAGTCTACGTTAATACTGGTACCTGAAGCAATAAATCATTCATTTATTCACAGTTATCTTCAAAGTAGGTACTTAGGTACCCTACAACTACAACGCAACAATCACTTCGATCACGCGAAAAGCTAAAAACCGAATGAACGAACACGACACGAAAGTAGGTAAATTTACGAAAGTAGAAGCCGCGCCGTGGATCAAACCACAAAATAAAGAACGGCCCGCCAAAGTTTTCTTTTTTTAGTTTTCAGTTTCTATTGTGTGGTCGCTAGCCATGCGGGCCGAGGCCCTACCACCAAGCAATTTCGGCTGCACTCTCCGCACCACCCGGGGGTCACGTGTAGGGTCTCTAGGGTATAGCCTACGGACGTGGTGCAGCAAGACCCCCAAAACAACGCATCTCCTGTTCTGCATTTTTGTTGCCTGCAACCTAAATGCTTGAATCGTAGATGTTATGGGCGACGGTTACCGCTTGCATTCAGGTGGACTATCACTGCGTAGCATAAAACAAGTAATTGCAAGTACTGCCAGTAGGCCCCTAGGTACATGTTTGTTTTTTAGGCGTTATTGACACTAAAAACTAGTAACAGACGTTCCCTTTTTTCTGGAGCCAACCAACCGTTAGTAGCAATTGATACTAATTCTTACGCAGGATAAAATAGTCGCTTTTGAGTGCGGAATACGTGGTCGGATGTCCGACCTAGGACGGCATGCCCGCGCATCCGTATTAACCCAAAAGCTGCTTTATTTTGTACTTTGTAAGGATTAGTATCGACTGCAGCTGATGGTTGGTCGGCTCAAGGCAAATCGTAGCGTCTGTTACTAGTAAATTGACTAAATGGTAAAACCGGGTCTCCAGACCGTACCTAGTACGTAAATAGTTTGCTAGTTATTTTTTCAAATTGAGTATTCACCTTCTTGAATTCAATGACGTCTTTCCTTATTTTGGAGCTGGCGGAAAAGTGCTTCGAGGAGTGCATATACGTGTGCCAAGGCTCATTCAACGGGATGTAGACTGTGTGAAAAAATAGGCCATTATCGACATTGAGAAAGAAAAAGTTCGATAATAATTTTCACTCTGACTATTCCGCGCACTAAAAAAATAATTGTACCTATCGTTTTAATACGTTTAGCCCTCCATCCAGTGAAACACCCTGCATTTTGTTTTTTCAGTGCTGTTAAAATTAGTTATCTCACTCCTGGCATTGATTGGTTGTGGTTAATAATTGATGTGTCGTGGCAAGTGCCGATTTAGTTTGTAGTGATTTTAAATAGAACCACAATTTAGATTAGGTATATTTGTATTTAACTTTTTAGGTATAGTATAGTTTATAGTATAGTTATAGTAGATTATATTTTTATATATTATGGATACAATACTCTTGGATGATAGTTATTTTTCGTGCTCTTCATATAGCGAAACTTTTTGAGTGCCGACAGTGACAATGATTCTACTTTCTCATCTGTGCATGATCAGCTAAAACTTGTTTTTTCCAAATACCCCAAAAATTTTAATGTTGTGCATATTAATGCGCAGAGCATTCCGGCACATTACTCAGACCTTCTGGCGTCATTTGGTAACCCTCCTGTGGATGCCATTTTATTTCCGAATCTTTCTTAAAGCCTACTCTTTCCTCCTATCTTTATCCTCTTCCAGGTTACAAATTAATCCGTAATGATTGAACGGGCAAGGGAGGCGGTAGTGTTGCAATTTACCTTCGCGCGGATATTGACTATCATATAGTTAGTGTATCTGTTAGTCAATACACACATTCGGTGGAACATCTTTTCGTTGAGGTCACCTTGCATCATAAAAAGGTTTTATTGGGAGTATTTTATAGTCCCAATCGCCACATCGATTATTTTGGTAAGCTGAAAGAAATGCTATCCATTCTACGCCCCAATTATGAACATATTATTTTGCTCGGTGACTTCAACACATGCCTGCTTAAAAACAACTCTTGTGCCCATAAACTGCAAAATCTCCTGTCCTCGGTCGATCTTCATCTCCTTCCCCTCACTGCTATTACGCTCCAAACTCTATCCCTTCTCTCTTATGACCTTATGATAACTTCTTCCCTTGATCACACAGCATCAATCGGTCAATTTCCGGCAAATTTTTCCTATAATGATCTTATTTATCTCTCATACAAAATTCGTCCTCCCAGAGTAAAATCCAAATTTCTTTATTTGCGTAGCTTCAAGGGAATATATGAGGAGGCATTGAGTAGAGATGCATCTTTAATTGATTGGACTTATATTGATTGATTCATATTAGACTGCCACAAACTTATCTGATCCGGCGGTCAAAACTGGAACTAAGTGACACCATTTTGAATTGCCATGTCAATGTCATCAACAGCGACGCTGCAGATAAATTTGTGCCAAATTAGTATGAATCATCATACGAAACGCTAATGTGGCCATTTTATCCTCCTGATCGATAATAAATTAAATTTTATGCCACTCATGCTCCAATAAAAAAGATGAAAATAAAGCATGTCCCCTTGGCTAGCTTTAGATATTAAGGAGATGATGGGTAGACGTGATCGCGCAAAAAAACGTTACAGGAGGTGTCCTTCGGACAATAATTTAGATCGGTATAAATATCTGCGAAACCATTGCAGTCGTTTGTGTAGAGATGCTTAAAGACACTACATTCATAAATCTATCGATACTTCTGACTCCTTACAGGTGTGAAGATTTCTTAGATTGCTTGGCATTGGGAAGTCATCTGAATCCTATGATGGGCCAGTAGATTTAAATTCTCTTAATAATCACTTCTCTGTTCCACCTGTTGTACTAGACAATGTTACTAAATCCAAAACTATTTCAAATCTTGCTTCTCAACCTTTGCCAGCATGCAACTCTTTCGTTTTTCAATATGTAAGTGGGGAGGATGTCAAAAAACATTTTATATCCATTACTTCTACTGCTGTGGGCAATGATGACGTTTCTTTCCGTATGGTTTCCTTACTCCTCCCTGAGCTCTTACCTATACTAACACACATTTTTAACTTCTCCTTGGCTAAAAGCTCATTCCCTTCAGCATGGAAAAGCGCCAATGCCATTCTTCTTCCCAAGATCTCCAGTCCCGCCTCCCCTACCCACTTTCGGACTATCTAAATTTTACCATTCCTCTCCAAAGTCCTTGAACATATTGCTCACAAGCAGCTTACATATTTCGTTCCTTCTAATAATTTGTTATCTTCTTATCAGTCTGGGTTCCGTTCTGGTCATAGCACCGTTACTGACCTTCTTAAGGTTACAGATGACCTTCGTTGGGCTATTGAAAAGAAGTCGCTAACTGTTCTTGGTTTGCTCGATTTTAATAGCGCTTTTAATAGCGTGGATTTTGACATTCTCCTTGCAGTTCTTCGATCCCTTAATATGCCCTCTCCAGCTTTATATTGGTTTGAATCGTATCTTAGGGGCCGCACGCAGCGGGTCGGCTTGAATGAGTCTCACTCAGACTGGTGTGACCTCGTTGCTGGCGTGCCCCAGGGTGGCGTTGTCTCTCTTCTTCTCTTTTCTTTCTTTATTAATACAGTCGCTTCGGTTATTCCTTGCAATTTCCATCTCTACGCAGACAACTCGCAGCTTTATCACCATTTTTGTGTCGAGGATATTGATAGTGCCATCAGCTATTTTAATTTCGTCTTGGCAAATGTCTGTAATTGGGCAAAGGACTATGGTTTGCTTGTTAACCCCACTAAGTCCAAGGTGGTGATAGTCGGCAGTACCTATATGTGTAAACGTTTGAATATGTCTACATTACCTTCGATAACTTATGATGGTACTAGTATTATACTTAGTAGACCCGATAATTCTTTTATATTCATAAAAGTATCACGTAAAATTTTGTTGATGACTATAATTGAATTACTAGAATCACCTTCGATATAAGTTTCAATGGATCTTGCAATCGCGTCTAATTGCCGAGATACAATATAGAAAATACAATTCATAAATATAAATTTCAAAAAGTAACGCAGTGCCATAACAGCGTCAATTATGTGAAATATATTTAGGGCGAATGTTGAAATAAAAGGTATATATGCATAGAATTTATTACTCATAATTGCCGCCATAACAATATGAAATACAACTATGAAAGCAGACAATGAAATCACAACGTTTATATGTTCAGTTGTTTTAAATACACCAAATCACTACTAATACAGGAATGGATCAAGCCGAATATTGTTATGGCCTTGTTAAATTCCTTACTATGGTAAAAAGCCAATAAGATGATGCTAGAGACTACTACTAGAGACTTCAATGGTTTGATATCCATTTTCAGAAATCAATTAGATTTCTTCATGCACGACCATTGTTCAACAACTGGATGTAAGTAAAATATTATATACGAACTCTTAGAAATAGGACATAAATATAATTAGGTCACATAATTAATGAAAAAGACGCAGATAAATATCCAAACATTCATTTGTTCGATGAAATCAATCAATTAACTTATTCAAGATATAAGTCAAGTTAGCCTTGACTTTTGATAATAATTTGTTAAACTGGCAGCGGAATAAATGAAGAAATAACCAATATTACTATAATATAACAATAATCTTATTCAATATTTTATATTCATAATAATAAAATAAATATAACTCAATAAATCAAATAAATACCTGTAAAATGTACCAAACATGCTATTGCGGATGGAAACTGGCATGTCCATTAAAGATTAAAAAAAGACTGTTTCTGACACATGAAATGAAACATGGTATTTGTAACATGTAATTTCATTGTTGTTTTAAATTCACAAAAAATGATGTAATCAGAATTCTTTATTCAGTATTCTAAACATTACACATTTTACAACTAATTAAACAAAACGTTAGATGACATTATTAATCTGCAGTATCATAACGGTGTAGTATATGGAGAAAAACAGGTATTGCGGCAGGAACGGCATGCCCAGCGGCGAGGTGGAGTGGTCGAACAATGGATTCGTTGCCACTTGCCGCAGGAAATCCTTCACCGGCCTATATACTGCATCCTCTAAAAGAGAAATTTTAAAAAGTGAAAAATGAATTGTCGACGTTTAATCTGAACATATTTTACTTGATTATTTACGATGATGTACTATCCCATAAGCAAAAAATATCGAGAGACACAAGCTACGTTCCTAACACACCTCTTTCGCCTCTTCATCTTTAGTATCAATAGTATTGTGTTTCTGCTGGTGAGTGAGGTTTCCAGTGCTCCATGGGGTAGGGATTTGGGAAACCGTGGCTTTGGAATTACCGGAATTTCTCATGATCGAATTAAATCATTCCTGCTAGATAGAAAGCAGACGGTTGAGGTATCTACATATGTAGGCAAGTACAGGTCCACGGCGGGTGACGTCACTGTACAAATTCCGCAAGGATCAGCGCTTGGGAACACATTGTTCTTAGCGTTCGTGAAGGACCTTCCATCAGCCATCACGGAGGGCCTAATTATACTGTTTGCTGATAATACTACGGTGGTGGTGTGCGCACGTTCGTGTGACGAGCTCAGCACTAAGATTAATATTTTATGTGAGAAATTGAAACAGTGGTTTTCATGCAACGGACTCATACTAAATGAAACAAAGTCACATCTGATTGTGTTCACCGATAGAGTATTATCTCGAACAAAATTGTGTGATGAGTGTAAGTTCTTTGGTCTACTAAACTGCAAGATGCACGTTGAAAACCTGTGCGATCGTCTCAGCAGTGCAGCGTATGCGCTACGCAAGCTCCGGCCTCTTGTCTCGACGAGTGTGCTGCGGCAAGCGTACTTCGCGTACTTTCATTCCCTGTTACCTTACGGAACCATTCTGTGGGGCAATTCCACGGACTCCGGACGTGTGCTGGTACTGCATAAACGAGCCGTAAGGATAATCGAGAACGCGAGACCAAGGGACATATGTAGGCCACTGTTTAAAAAACATCAGATAATGACGCTATTCTTATTAAACATATATAACGTAATTAGATTTAGATTTATTTATTTCTCTCTTAAAGTTCTTACATAATTATAATATTCTTATTGGATTACATCAGTTCAATAAAAGAGATCGTCGAGTTATATGCATAGAATTATTACATAGATAATTGCTTTCACACCACAAAGCAAATAATTTTTTTTTTTTTTGTTTTTGTAAAGTATATTAGTTAAGTTAAAACAATGGTACAACTACACATTACTAAATACAAATTTACAACTAATTAAATAAATTAATTAAAACAAAGTAACGAATAAATAATTTGTCCTAGATCCACAGTATTTGGAATGCTGCCTAGAAGGCTGGCCGCATTGCCCCGCTGGATGGCGAGGCTGATTCGCTGTCCGAAATAGAAGCCAGCCTTCTGGTCTTTAGTAAGATCGACCAGGCGCTTATTGCGAATTAAACCGCTTGGCTCCAGCACCGCGGGTGCTCCAGCGGAGGTGAAGGCCCGGCGGATGATATAATTTAGGCCCGAGTGCCGAGGAAAGCGCCCAGCACTCCTGCTACACGAATGGCCATGGCGGCCAAGATGGTCAACAAGGTGAACACAATGGCACTGATGCGGAGCACTGCAGGGCGCGCCAAGGCGTAGGGCCGTGGCAATCCTAAACGTGGTGCGATCGAGAAGTGTGCCAATGTTTTTGGAGGGCATTGCCTGAAGCCAGAGACCCGATTCCCACTCACCAGCAGCTAACAGACGGGCACGCTCTGCAGAGTTGGTTGATGCGCTTAAAAGGTTGTTTCGCACCAACCTGCAGAGAGGCTCGTCCCACAGCCGCTGGGAACAGGAATTTGTCGGGAGCTCGGCCTCTGGACAAGCCACCTGCTAAGCGTTTTTGGCCTCGGTAGAATACGCGGTAGTAAAATTCCCTAGTTTAGATAGTATTTTCTGCACTAGGGACTGCGAACTATGCACCGAGGATAGAAAATCTGGCAGGGATACATCTGATTCTTTCCTAACTCCTAGACCTCCAAAACGGATAGGCAACGATGCCTGATTCCAAGATGAATTGTCGAGATTGATGTTAAGAATTGAAATAAGGGTATGTTTCACGGTGTTGTCAAGGTCTTCCAGAAGGACAGAATGTTTCCAAAGCTGACAGCACCGCAAAACATACGTGAATTTTGGTACAAAAAGGCAATACCGAATTATGGCATAGGCCATGTGGCTATTAATTTGGAGTAGGCGATCCGAAACCGAATTGAAATTTTGAATTTTTTCTTTAATGAAATCCGAGAGGGACTCATCAAAAATAGGTAACCCTAGGAGATGAAGCGACGTCTTGTCGACGACAGAGATGTTTGGTGCAATAGCGTCAAAAGCTGCAGAAACGGCACCAGCCGTCGGACAAGACTCCGAGATATACAGCTCACACTTCGAGAGATTCAGATAAAAACCAGTGGCCTTAAACTCTCGCATGAGGAGCTGCAGATTTTGTAAAACCGTGTTCGCATCCCCTCCTAGGGTCCCGTCGTCTAAATACCATATGTTAAATTTTGAATTTAGTTTCTCGAGTATAGGGTGAATCGCGAGGCTAAAAATGGCCAGCCCTAGAGGGTCGCCTTGCTGGCAGCCAACCGCTGATTGTAAAAGGTGGCCCTTGTAGATGAGATTACTAGGTTATTTGTAGCATTGCCACAGAAACTTATAGGCGGCCGGCAGCTTGGACCGAATTTGAGCCAGCAAAGTGCCTCTATCGACGGAGTTGAATGAACTTTTTACGTCAACCTTCAGTAGGACTTCACCGCTATTACTTTCGAGGAAAGTTCTCAGTTTGTGGACAGCAGCTTTGCATCCACCATTAGACCCAAAGCCGAGCTGAATAGGCTGGAAGTAATGGGGCGGAGAACCTGCAACACAACTTAGCCGTCAGGCGACGGTAGGTAGTCCCAACCGCAATAGGACGAATACCACCGTCCTTTTTTTTAACGCGATCAAATTGGCCCCAGGGTACTGACTATGGACTGCTCTACCGAGCATGACAACATTAAGTTCACCAGCCCCTGCACCATTAGAAGATTATTTCCAGCCTCTCCACCACAGCATAACAGGTCTTTTAGGTGCTGCGGAGTCAGGCCGTCGATGCCTCCAGCCGAGCCGTTTGGAAAGGCCAAAACAGCTTGGCGGACGGCATCGGCGGAAACCTGAAAAGCTGAATCTGCAGCATCGGGTGCGTCAGGTAAAAGAACGCCTACCGAAGGTTGAGGATGCTTATTACGGAGGCCGACCAGAGTCTCGGATGTGTCGGGGGCGAAAGAGTCGTTAGAAAATAGGATTCGGGCTGCCCCTTTGATATCACAGTCATTAATTTTGTTTTCTACATGTTGATAGATAGAATTATGGCGGAAATTATATGCACAGTTATTTTTTATACCCGAAGTGAGCGATTTTTTGCAACATGTATTGTTGGAATCTACAACATGTAGAATTCTGAAGCCAGTAGATGCTCCCAGCTCTGCTGATCATTTTTGGATGTAACTCTTACAATGTCCTGTCCGAGGGTTTGGGCAACGGAAACCCTCGAACCACGGGGAAAATAATAAATTTATAAATTAAAACAATATAATAATTAATGTCAATATAGAAAACAAATACACAAAATTACACTAAGGTAAACTGATAAAAAGCATGTCAAATTTCCAAAATATTAGTACCTACCAGTAAGGTAGGTAGGTAACTTATTCAAATAGTCAAATATAATAGAATAAAAACTTAAATGAAAACATGGCAAACTTAAATGAATAAATGGAAATAAAACTCATATTAAAAAAAAATGGATCATTAATTTGAAAGAGCATTGAACATTTTGTATGGAAAAAATCACCACCCACTTTCCGCCATTTTGAAAAAATTTCGATTTTGCGGCCACTCATAAAACTTATGCCAATCGATAGGAAACTTTAATATCTAACGATCACTATGTTCAAAAATGTCAAAAACGGTATACCTTGCGAGATATCGGAAGTCAAAGATGTACATTATCTACCGACACATGGGGAATAAATATCTCCTACTAAGTCTACTCATAGTCAAATATCTTCTAAGCTACTGAACCGATTTCGATAAAATAAAGTTAGGAATAATTTCGATTAAAAGACCTTTCAAATACAGAAAACCGCATTGAAATTGGTTCATCCATTCGGGAGCTACAGATAGACGGATACACGCTTTAAACTTACAACAAAATATAACTAAAATAAAGTGTATTGTAAGATTATGTGTTCACCAACACACAAAATACTTTATTTCATAATAATATGCCACTCGGCTCTCGAGACTGTTCAATTAGTCTCCGGTCCCCAGAGGTAGACCATGGTCAACCTCGCTTCGTTACATACCGTTGGCATTTGGCACACCTAACGAGTGGCGAGCTCGTGGTAGTGCTGAAGTTTGACTAGTCTCAAAGTACAAAACGGTCACCCATTCAGTTAAAGGACGCTATGAACATTGCTTAACCTAGGTTATCGGTCTGGCAAGTTTCTTTATTTTATGGAATAAGATAATTAAGTATAGTTGCTTAATGCAGTGCTTACACTGTAAGAGCAAGCTCCCCAACTCTAACTCAACTAGCAACTCCGCATAGCACTTGGCGTTGTACCTACATCGCCTAGCACTTGCCATACATATGACGTTAATAATGTGACCAGATCCCAGAAATCGATTTCTGTGTTTTTAGACAACTTCTTTTTTTTGGGATATTTACCCAAGTAAATAACCGACTTGCAATGCGAGAGTGCCGGGTTCAAATCTCACTTCCCCCATGTATTAATGACGGGCGAATGGTAGTTGCCGCATGTTAAAAGCCAAAACACCGCAAAAAATAGAATGAAAAGGTCCTCTGTTGGAAGTAAACACCATGCTAGGGCGTCGCCGTTGAACTACGTGTAGGAATATTGCCCTACACCTGCGATAAGTGGGCTAGGGCTACCCTGTCACGCGCGGGCAGGGTTAAAGAAGTTAGCGCCTAACAGTAGGAAACTCCGCTTCGCCACCCTAAACGTCGGTCTCTGACCGGCCGGTCTCGAGAGCTGGCTGACTTGTTGCACATGCGCCGCGTTCAAGTTGCATTTCAGCAAGAGACGAGGTGGCTCCAAGTCTAGAGAAATCAGGCAGGGATACAAGCTGTTGTACACCGGATCGGCAGAAGGGAGGAATGGGGTCGCTATTGTGGTGGGCGACGAGTTTCGGAACGGCATTCTGGAGGTGAACAGAGTGAGCGATCGACATCGACGAAATTGAGGTCTTAACAACCAACCTCATTAGCGCCTATGCTCCCCAGTCCGAAAAGTCTGCCTTCTGTAACAGTTTCGAAAATACCCTGCCGCGTATACTATCCTCCGAACAGATTGTGGTTGGTGCGTACCTCAACGGTCATGTGGGCCAGAGGAGCGAGGAGTTCGGTCGGGTGCACGATGGATTTGGTTATGGCCAGCAAAACAGTGAGGGAGAAGATATTTTCCGAACCTCACTCGCCGCCGACTTAACCGTAGTCAACACCTTCTTCCAGAAAAGACCAGAACACTTCATAACCTACAAAAGTATCACAGATCGAATATCTGCTGATCCGAAGACGTGACATCGATCACGTATCCCAGTGCAAGATCATCCAGGAGGAATGCCTCACTACACAGCACCCAGTTGTCATGGTCGTCCGCGTGAGTAGTAGATGGCCTACGGCAGAACGCTGCGTGCCGTCTATTAAGTGGCGGACTCTGAGCAGCATGAGCTAGGAGTTCATGGAGGCAGCCGAAAGCCTCGATTAGAGCGCAAAGGGTGAAACCTTCAATTAGCTCTGGTGTCACTATCAGAAATCCATCCTCAAACCCGGCCGAACAGTACTCGGCACGTCGCGGCAGTACGCGGCACGAGGTGCAGGAAGCGGTTAGGGACAAAAAGGCATGTTTCAAGAAATGGCAGCACGGTAACTCACTATCGGATAAGGAAGTGTACTTGAGAGCAAAGCGGTGATCTAAAATGGCGGTGGCAAAAGCGCGGTCGGCCCAGCTGGCTCCGTTCTACGATGCGTTGGATTCTGTGGAGGGGCACAAGCTCGTCTACAAGCTGGAAAAACCGTGGAGTCGAGCCAGTCTGGATGTGACAAAGTGTGTTGCCATAAAAGGTACGGATGGCGTTTTGCTTACAAGTGCAAACATAGCAACCTGGTAAACAATGGGGACACGGGGCTTACTCTTGCCCACTGAACTATTCAACAGGATTGCAGCTACAGGGCTTATAACTGACGCGTGACGCGTAATTATTATCACACCAATCTATAAAGGAAAAGGCAGTATGCAAGAGTGCGGCAACTATCGAGCTATCGAACTTATGAGCCACACAATGAAGCTATTCGAACGGATTGTTGACCAGAGACTTCGCCAGGAATGCTCCTTGTCGGAATGCCAATACGGCTTTAGGCAGGGCTGCAGCACCATGGATCCAGTCTTTGCTCTCAAGGTCCTCCAGGAGTCCCATTGCAGTAGGAATTAACCGTTGCATTACGCATTTCTCGACCTGCAGAGGGCTTTCGACAGAGTCCCTCGAGAGATAATCTGGTGGGCTCTGAGAGCAAAGTCTGTGCCCGAGGCCTACATTTCTATTATACAGGATATGTATGACATACTGGAGCTGTAATCAAAACCATCGTAGGCCATACTAACCCTTCCCGATTACTGTAGGTGTCCACCAGGGTTCTGTGTTAAGTCCTTACTTGTTTTACATAGTGCTCGATGCCCTCTCTGCGGAAATTCAGGACATGCCTCCTTGGCTTATGAAGTACGCTGACGACATTGTACTGGTGAGCAAGCTTAGGCAAGATCTTGAGACCAGAGTAAACACGTAGAAGTATGTGCTAAAAACCGTTGTTTTGAAGATGAATATCGTCATAACAGAGTATATGGCCAGCTGCAGCGCGGATCCCGACACCATCCGTATAGGTAACGAAGCTGTCAATAGAACAGATCAATTCAAATACCTCGGATCCGTGATGCACGAGTCCGGCGATATCGGCCCCGATGTCAAATCCCGGATCTCTGCGGCTTGGGCCAAATGGCGGGAACTCACGGCAGTCATATGTGACCCTAAAATCCCTGAAAAGCTCAATGGGCATTTATATACAAGAGTATAATTGGACCGGTGCTCTATGGTTGCGAGACATGGCCAGCGCTGACGAAACACGTTCGTGAACTCCACATAAGAAGCGATGGATTGACATCGCTGAGTCCAATGCGAGAGCCAACAGCTTACGACAAGGGGATGCCGAAGACCGGGCGAAGTGGAGAGGATTGAGTAGGAAAGCGGACCCTGGCAGAGGCCGGGATAAGTGCTAGGACGATGATGATCCGTCTATCTGTAACTCCCGAACGGATGAACCAATATTAATGCAATTTTCTGTATTTGAAAGGTCTTCTTCCATTTCAGTTTGGAGTCTAACGTCAGACCAAGGAATTTACACGTGTTGCAGTTAGGGATTGGCGCTGTCATATTCATCCTAGATACTGCTTTTCCGGTGAACAGAATGGCGTGGAATTTAGACTCATTCAGTATGAGTCCATTATATGAGAACCACTGTTTTAGTTTGGCGCAAAGGGCCTTTATCTTATAATTAAGCTCGTCGCATGAACGCGCGCATACCACCGCCGTCGTATCGTCAGCGAACAAGATTATTAGACCATTTGTGATGGCTGATGGGAGGTCGTTAACAAAGGCTAGGAACAAAGTATTCCCGAGCGCAGATCCTTGCAGGATACCCACAGTGACATTACCACCACCTGACCTGTACTTATGACCATTTGACGAAACTTCAACCGTTTGTTCCCTATTTAAGAGGAACGATTGAATTAGTTCGTGGGATATACCTGTGATACCATATATTATCAATTTTTCAGTAGCAATTCATGTTGGATTACAGAAACTACAGGTCGCAGAAAATACCCGCTGTCTTATATTTGTCATCGATTCCCGTTATTATTCAGTCTACAACTTGTTGTGCCGCTGATATTGTCGATTTGTCCTTCCTATAGGCGTACTGTCTGTCCTTCCTATAGGAATACCTTACAATACATATAAATAAGATTAAATTGTATTTCCTTGACATTCAATGTGGTTATTACATGTATAAAATACAATTAATTTTACTATTGACATATTAATCAATCTATTGACATTGATGCAGTTATTGTTATTATTATTATTGACTTTTGATGACATATCACATTCATTTTGTTCATTATTTTAATGATAATATTTTACCATTTGGGTAACTCATTAATACACTTTTAAATGTGATTATATGTATTAATATTTGTATTTTGACATATCAATTGATTTTGTTATTGACATTGTTGTAACTTTTTTGTAATTGACATATAATCTTAAAAAATAAATTTCTAATTAGTATTTTTTGACATTTCATTGTGTCATTTTCCAATTTCGACATATATTTCATTTATTTTTTTATTGAATCTTTTACCTCCTTTTTAATATATTAATTACAGGAAATTCTTAACTATATTTTCATATAAAACTCCGGATTATTAATTTATTTTGACATTTATAGTTTTTTAAATAAGTTTTACAATTGTGTAAATTATTATCGCATTGACATTTTGACGATCTCTTTAATAGATATTTGATGATAAATGTAATATTATTATGTAAACTGTAGAAGAGTAATAAATAAATCTAAATCCAAATATTTGGCATTTGAGGGGCATTTGCCTTTTTGCTGCCAGAGCAACGTGTTATAATCAATCAATCAATCAAATCACGTTTATTCAGTTTAGACTTTTACAAACACTCATGAATGTCGGAATCTTAAATATTTTACATAATTAATAATAAAATGCTCCGGCGCTTCAGCAATGAAGATGGCCGGCTAGGAAGAAGAAGAATGTTCTTTGATAGAGATAGATAACTTCCATAAGCCGTATTTCATCCATCCTCTCCACGTATCATTCTTAGCCTTCTTCTATTAAGGCAACTTTTATTTACGGTTTGTAGTTTTTGCAGAAGCAGATATATACAAGGTGGGCCGAAAGAAATCACCCTATTGGAAGATGCTCTCATTTCAGCAAATGGCCGCCAATTTCAAATCTGTTTTGACATTGGTAGACTAGACAGATGCAGAATACAAGTGAACAAGCCATGGAGCGATACACTCCCCAAGAACGCGGAATAATCGTTTCTATTTTTTTGCGTAACAATTCGTCTGTGGTGTTGGCGCAGCGCGAATTCCGTCGCTGATTCCCCGGCCGTCCGACACCGACTGCGCAAACACTGCGCCGTTTGGCCACCAACCTTGAAGAGTATGGTACCACACGAGACGTTGCCAAGAGTGGCCGGCCCCGGAACGCCCGTTCTGCCGAGAATATCGCCGCTGTTGCCGAGGATCTCGAGCTGTCGCCGGAAACATCGACCAGACGCCGTGCCACGCAATAAGCCATCAGTCGGACGTCCCTAAAGCGAATTTTGGTCAAAGACCTGCTAATGTTCCCGTACAAAGTCCAGTCCGTGCATCAGCTGCTGCCTGCCGACCGCCAAACGCGCGTAACCTACTCCCAAGCCATCCTCAATCTCGAGGAAGAAGTGGACGATTTTTCGACTAAAATCATAATGAGCGATGAGGCTCATTTCCACCTCAGTGGCTACGTGAACAAACAAAACTATCGCTTCTGGGGCACCGAAAATCCACGAGTGATGCACGAGGAGCCATTACACCCGCTCAAAGTGACTGCATGGTGCGCTGTTCACGCTGAAGGAGTCATCGGGCCATTTTTTTTCGAGAATGCCGCTGGCCAAACAACATTGAGCGGTGCGCCATAGGGCCATGTTGACCAAGTTTTTACTGCCGCAATTGGACGAATTAGGACTGAAAGACATGTGGTTCCAACAGGACGGAGCAAAGGCACACACTGCGCGAGCCACAACCGATATTCTGAAGGCGGCGTTCCCGGGTCGCCTCATCTCTCGTTTTGGCGATTTGCACTGGCCCGCAAGATCGCCCGATTTAAGTGTTCCAGACTTTTTTGTGGGGTTTTTTGAAGTCCCGTGTTTACGTGAACAAGCCCGGGACTCTGGAAGCCCTCAAGGACAACATTCGACACGAGTGCGAGAATCTGTCGCCCGAAGTTCTCGCCGAAGTGATGAAAGATGCCATAAAACGAGCCCGTATGGCAATTGTGACGGCGCCCATCTGGCCGATATAATCTTCTCGACTTGACCAATAAAACTGTACAGGTTCAAGTCAACATAATCGAAAAACAGAATCGAAGTTTTCATTTAGAAAAAAAAAGAAAGCCAAACAACTTCGGATGACTTCTGTCGGCCCACCTTGTAGTTTACAATAAATAATAAGACTTACGACGGCAGCAGCGCGTACATAGACTCCCCAGACGTTGCTTTAGCTTCTGCTGGCTGTTTAGCACATTCTGACCCCCAGAAGTGATTAGGGTCAAAGACAGCAACAATATCAGCCATGTCACAACGATGACTATGATAGAGGTTTTGGTTAGGGTTCTCTGTGAAATTTACATGGCTTATTTAATGATTTGGATTTTTACATTTTTTTTACATTCAGTAATAAAATGAAAGTACCTTTATTCCCATTAATATTACATGGTAAAGAATTTGGATGAAGAAATATGTTGCGGTGCCGATCATGATGATTAACTGTAATGTAATAAATCAGAACCCTTTAATTTAGTCACCTACGTAAATTTCTATTATTGGTATTGGGTAACATACTTGTTCTCGGAACACTTTCCTTAGTAATTCGGATATTTCTTTGATATTCATGAAAGCATCGTTCCAAATTCTATTCATGGAATTAATGTAATTACTTGTTTCTTTACCGACACCAACTTCAACAGATCTAGTAATCGCGTCTAATTGCTTAGAAACAATATTAAAAATACTATTTATAATAATGAATTGCAAATTGTATCGCGAAACCATAACTAAGTCGTTAACGCGTACTAAAATGTACAAGACTAAAGGTTGATTATTAAGGAAATATAAAGTTAAGTTGTGTGTTATAGCAGCATATATAAAAAATACAAGAAGAATGCAGGATGTTGATGTTAGAAAAATGTTAATTTTTTTCAATTGCTTTAAATACATCAAATCGTTACCAATATACGCATGATTCTGGTTGAAAAGCTTTATGACCTTTTTAAATTTTTTACTGTGGTAAAAACTTGATAAGATAATACACGTTGAATTAATGTACATGAACAAATAGTAAAAATTGTAATGCCTGTCAAGGTTTTGAGATAAACAAAAATGCAAACTCCATGTAACTAAGGATATCTGAACGAATATATAGAGAAGAGAAACTCCTCTTTTGAATCTGCCGTGGAAAGGAAAGTCTCTATGTACACAGAAAATATTCTCCAACATTATCACTGTCTTCAACGGTTTGATATCCATATCCCGTAAAAAGGAAGGAACTGTAACTGTTGGAACAGTTGATCGAAATGGTAGCGATCAATATTACATGGCTAATTCATTACTCTAAGGTTAGATTAGATTAGATTAGATTCATTTATTACCCAAATTACATTTATATACCTAGCAGTAAATGCAGACAAAAAATGTGAATTCAATTAAGGGTTCGTCAATATTATTGACGATATATAAGTATTACAATATAATTAATTGAATCATATTAAAAATATTATTATTCTGTACAAAAGTATCTCATCATCATCTTGGTATCATTTCCCGGTTGTGCTACCGCGCGGCACGCGAGGGCCCAGGGTCCGCCTTTCTGCTACTCTTGGCCCAGCTTTCGGTCTTCGGCATCTTTAGTGGTGAGCTTATTGGCACGTGTCAGCTTTAATATATGTCCTACTTATAATTACAGTGTATTTTATTAGTAAAACCTTTATTTTAGTCATTAAGCTACAGGAGTAGACTCTGGCAGAAGCCGGGACTGGTCGTTCAGATAATAATAGTAATAATCTTTATTTTAATTAAAGAGTACTTAAATCTATCGTTGCTGGAGTCTCCTTTTAGGCAAAGCCTGTGTCAGAAGACACCGTTTCTACATTACATTACAAAAATACATTACATTACAAATGTTACTAGGTAAAAATGCATAAAACAAACATAATTTGGTTGGTGATTAAACATGCTAACTAAATCAAAATTATATAGGAAAATTTATACTAGTATATTAAAATATGTGTGTGTGCGTGTGTGTGTGTGCGAGTGTGTGTGCGTGTGTGTGTGCGCGTATGTGTGCGTGTGAGGATGTATAAGTTTCGAGTTCAACACTGGCAGTAAGATAAATTAATTAATTAATATATTCCAAAAAATTCTCAATGTCATCATAGGTTTTTTCTTCTAACCACGTTTTTATTAATTTCTTACACTCGTAGTACTGTTTGGGGTATACATCCAAAATCCTATTTAACAAGTTGTAGAGGTGAGCTGAGCGTTTGTGGTACTGTCTGTCGGCGAATGTAGTGTTGGTTTTTGGAAGGTACGCTATTATATCTTTCCTTCTTTTGCTCATTGCATTAGGGTCGTAAGGCAATGACTTTTGTTTCCTTAGAACGGTATTTGTGATATAGAATATCCTCACGGAGGGTAGCTTACAGATGTTATACAGACTGTCAGTAGGTAAACCCCTCTCTTTAAAACAAATAACTTTAAGTAGACTACGTTGGGCACGCTCAACCTCAAGGAAGCGAGTTTTAGTTGCACCCCCCACACCGGCACATAATAAGCCAAAACAGATTGAGCTAGTGCCACGTATATATCTGACGGATGCGGTTAATAGTATGGAATCATGTGGTCAATAGTACGGACTCATGTGGTCAAAAGTACGGACTCATGACGAAGAAAACGGAAGTGGGAGTGCGCCCTCTGGTGGGGCGTGCTGACAGAGTCTCGAGTCATTCTTGGTGCGACCGCCGCCGAGGAGTGACGCATCTTGAAACTGTCTCCACATTTCGTTTATAGAAAGTGTTATTTACGTTTGAAAATAAAGTAATTTTAAAATCACCTTTGAAATAAGAAAGTTAATTACCTCAACTGCCTATATTGTGATACTGCTCTGATTTCAAGTGAAATTATAAGTGATGTGCAATAATGAAATGGAATAAATACAGAATTAAAGCGCAGCCAAGAGTCCAAACACCCCGAGATATAAGACAAAGACTTTGTCAGAGAGATTGGGGGATTTATAAAGTAAACAACAAATCATCTGTACCAAATGGGTCATGGTCAAGGCAGACCCCGGGCCTTCGAGAGCATCAATGGGATATTGACACCATTATTAAAAATCGAGTGAAAATTACTATAAACGGCAGTTTTGTATGGTTTCTTTGTTTTTGCGAAATTTAATTTAGATTACTCATGTAAAATATGTTCCTCTTTTTTAAAAATAAATAGTGTTAGTTCAATCATTTGCGTAGTTCCAAATTATCCAGCTAAAGTTTATTCAATGACTTTAAAGTAAATGCTTAGATTTAGATTCATTTAGCAGTGTGGTTTGACACCACAATTAAATTAATTGCTTAGATTTCTGCAGATAAATAAAACGATTAAAAAGGGTGTGTATTATTTTTTTATTTTTTAAGTTTTACTAATACAATACACATACATTTTGTCGTAGTTACGTCAGTTTTACTTAAAGACTAACTTAGACCTAGATATCGTCATCACAGTCCGTAACAGTCCACTGCAGGACTTAGGGCCTCTCCCACGAAAGGGGAGGTTATTGCCATAATCTCCACGCTTGGCAGGCGGGTTGGAGATCGCAGTGGTCAAATATAACAATGGAAAATGCTGCTGCCCATTTTCTAGACTACGGAGGCTCTTGATCTTTTGCCTCGAAAATATTAGTCGCCTTGTACGACACCCACGAGCGTAAGGGGTTGGTGCTATTCTACTCTGCCGGACACCACACGGCCAATATAACCCTAGGGACCTAGATATAATGACCTAGAAATAATAATGTTGCCACAACACATTTATGTTATTAAGATAAGACTCATTGCTATGTTACGGGTACAAACCTCCTTGGTTTTTACGTAATTGTAGTAGTATAAGTGTTTATAGAAAATGTAAAAATAATAATTAAAAAAAAAAAAAAAAAAAAAAATTAGTTTCTCCTATTGCAAAACAATGGTGTACAACGGTTCGCTTCGTGTTGCGTACATGACTGAGAAATTATGTGATATTAACAGTTCCTCTCTATCTGGTGAGTCCTATACATAATAATTATTTGTTAAAAACCTGTGCTGAAAAGAGGCGGATTTTAGGAGTTATAGTTTGATAATTCAGTAAAGTATTCTGACAGAAACACTATTGATACACTTAGTAGAGAAAAGGGCGGGTTTATTTGTATCTTTAGTGAAACTATAAATAGAAAGAATGTAAACAAAACTAAAACAACGTCAGTTACCTACAGTGTTACAAATTGTTGGTATAGATGTCAAAAACTACTGCCAAGTTTAATAAATGTTAGCTTTTGCGAGTACCTATGTCTATTAATGTGGGCTGTCTGATAGAATGTTACTAAGAAAAAAACCACTCCACAAAAATAGTAAGAATTATGTTAAGTCCCTCCCAATATTAAAATACACAGTGTTTAAAGTAAAATAGTGACATTTAATCTAAGATTACTTTACCATCTTGAAACATGGTACGCTATGATTTTACGTATTACCAACATCACGTCAGTTATCGGAAAACAAGAATAAGAAATGCTTAAAAGCATCGTCCTATTATTTTTATAAATTGAGTACGTAAGCATCGTTATGGTGGTGCTGCTGCTGATTGACTTCTTCTTCTTGATCGTTGCCTCACTGCTGAGGATCGTGACATCATCGGAGTTTGTCAACTGCATGTCTCCATCGGTTTCGATCAGTCGCCTGATGTATCGTTATGATATTTGGTCCACCCATCTCTTCGGACTGATTTAATAACAGTTGAAAAGTTATCTAAAGTAAATTGAATGTTTATTGTGGTAATTGAAATTAAATATTTATATTGAAACTGTCATATAAAACAATCTATCTTCTTTACAAATTAACAATATTAACCTGTCCATTATATTCTACGTCTTCAATTCAAAGACAATTAATAAATTGCATGGATGGAAAAAAAATGGGTTATTTCCAACTAAAACACAATCATACGGTTTTATATTTTGCATCGTTATTTACGGACATACATTACGTAAAGAATACGATATTACTAGAAAATATTATTTGCGTGTATAGATACATTAAAGGCCTTGCCACACACAAAGCTCGGCGCGAGCGCGGTGCGATAGTTGCTAGGCGCCGAGCTTTGTGTGTGGCAAGGCCTTAACACTTACAGAATATGGTTAAAATGTATCAGATTATTTCGTGCAATAATCGAAATTTCCATAACTTTATTGTGTTTGTACACCAACTACTATTCGGTAAAAAGCACTGATATCGTATTGAAGTACCCTGGAATTGCTACCTCGCCCGTTTCTATTTTCCTTGCTGTAGTGAAGGCTAAATATTACCAACAGTTCCTAAAAATTATCAATTTGACTTACGTGCGTAATATTTTTGACAACTTTACACTAATCACTTTGTTGTTAGTAATATCGCAGCAGATAAAAAGTACGACATGGTATATGGATGACCTCAACATTTCTAGAACTAACTCTAACATTACTTAAAGATAGTTTCTGAAAAAATAATTCTTATCCCATATAAAAAATGATAACGTCATGCGCCCCCCATGGGAACATTTTTAAGAACTATCGCTCAAAATGATTATATTAACCTATAGTACCCGTGTACGAAAACGTTCATCGATTTGCGGTTTTCTATTAATATTTGCCGTGTTCAGCGTCCACTATATGTAGGAAGGACGTACTCGTGAACCAGGCTGTAAATCTTGATAAAAAATATTCTCTAAAATAGTATAGATAATACCAAACGACTATCCTGTACTTCGATTTGCGTTTTTTTTATTGTATCCCAACCACTAGTAGCCAAAATGTGAGTGCATCCACAGCTTTAGTGAGCTTTTTTTATTTTTTTATTTATATTCATATAAATAAGTAATGTAAGTTTTCATATATGTAAGTACTTCGATCGTCGTACATAGTACGCGCATGGAACTTCGGGTCAGCCTGAAAATCAGCACTGTGATTGGCAGCTGCCCTTAGTAGTATTACGCTGAGCCTAGTCCAGTTTGGTCCGAGCTCATATCGTCCAACTTTCTTTTTATGCAAAATTTGTTTTTAATTATTTGTGATGTGTATTTGAGCCAAATAAAGCTTTTAATTTAAATAAAGCTTAAAATTTGGCTTTGTCTAAAAGTCTAAGTAATCATTTAGGTATACTTAAATAAACTAAATGCATGTTTTCCTAAGAATAAAATATAAATTGGTTTTTAGAGGACATACAATTTTGGCTACCAGGTCCTAAAACTCGAAAAGACTGTTTTAAAGCCTGCGCCAAATAATATTAACTAGCAAATAAGATGATGTTAAGTAAAAATTAAACGTACAATGAACAGTTTCCTTGGAATCAACATTACATTAAATATGAATACTATTAGAAGCAATTCCATTAGAACGAACATGTTTTATGTGTTATTAAAATTTGCAATTAGAATATTGAACACCTTGAAAAGGTAATCAAACATGAAGGACACAGAAAGTTTTTCTTAATTGATGAAATATAAAGTACTGTTCACTTTATTTCAATACCCTTGGCGTTTCATACATTCGGAAATATGAGAATAATCAATCAGTTTATATTATTAGAAATTATTTTCAGTGTACACAGAAAAAATTGTATCTACGGCAGAGTAAAAAGAATTTTCGCAAGCGTGACTGTGCTCTTTAACCTAATCGTAATTGTAATTAATATCACTGCTTATTTTAATCAATCTATGCACGCAATGACTCCATATTTCTTCTATAATGTTCTCTTTGAGTCTTTGTCCACAATGCTGCTTGCGTACATACATTCTAGTAAAACCACCGCCCTTATTGAAAGTTTATATTCGATCCATCTCCAGTTCAGCAAAAACATTGTTTACTCCAAAACAATTGCTGATACTCGATTTTTCATATTAATTGAATGTTCACTATTTATAATTA
This sequence comes from Blastobasis lacticolella, assembly GCA_905147135.1. NCBI lineage: Eukaryota > Metazoa > Arthropoda > Insecta > Lepidoptera > Blastobasidae > Blastobasis > Blastobasis lacticolella. Next base: position 977,760 of record LR990048.1, read on the forward strand.
TTCGCTTTTTAACTTACCTTTATTTTAAAGGTGATTTAGCATTGCTTAGTTTCAATAAAAGCGAAGGCTTTGAGCTGCTCTTGCATTTCAATTTCCTGTACTGCCATCTCAGAAATACAGTCGAACACTTTGTACTGGTAGTCTTTTTGCGCATCATATCCGCACAAATGAAACATGTTGCTGAGCTAGTGAAGAAAATAAATGAACTAAAACTTGGAAATGTTCGAAATGTTAATCCTCTCCTGGATGATTGGTGTGCAATATACACGAAACTTTCAGACGCTTCCAAGTTGTACAACGCCGTATTTGGATTGCAGGTAATATCTGTACTAAGACTAATAACAAGTATAGTGCCTACTTCAGTGGCGTATTGCTATATTTTTACAAGCATCTCACAGAGAGACTACGCACCGCCACTTTACACCGACACAACTCCCTGGCCTCGTATATGTTCACAAAATCTTCGTGCAACTTCTTTTTTCTAGCCACTTCTTTGTCTTTAATTTCAAATTCCCTTGGTCTTTGTTTGCAACTACATCTTCCATACCACACTTTTTATTGATCACTTTATTATAAGTATGAGAAACTAATTTTCTGTTAATAAATGATATATCTATCCATGTTATTTGTAAGTTTAAATAAAAACTTTCCATGTTGCAGATTACAGTAAAGTTAACAACGATGATTTTCTACACCATCTCTTTTATTTATTTTCTTTTTTCGGTAATTATGCCATCCATTTTATTGCTTAAATAGACATTAAGATAGTTTTGTTTCCTGTAACTGAAAGAAAACAGGAACATATATTAACACACGTCACACAACACATTTAAGTCGTAACGATTCACTGTTAGATTTAAAAATCCTCCATATTAATGAAGAGTTTAGTAATAATCTCCATTGTTGGCAAACTCGGATTGGAGATTCGCAATGTTATTAATAATAGTCACCAGAAAGCGCTCCTACCTCGTATGCAGGACTGCTCCAAATATGTTTGTCGACTTGAACGGTCATGGAAACTGAACTTGACACTTTGACACTTTGTCACACACCCACAGTTTGACACACAACAACAGTTTGATACTTTGAAGCGCCACAATAAAACTTCGTCCATTATATGCACCGCAGCCGAGGTTGTGGCTGTACACTGCTCTGCCGAACAGATCACGACCACGATCTTTTCTGTTAAAATGTTCAAGGATAAGAGTGACCCTATACGAAGTGCTCTATACGCGCTCTCTCTGTTCCTTCACGGCTTCTCTTACGCAAGTCTGCTGACAGCAGCCTCGAGACAACAGCGACAGTCGGATACGTTCCAACGAAGAATCTGTCGACTCCTCACTTTATCGCCAAGTTAGTATTATTAAAATATAATAGACTATCCCGACGCCCGACTTCTATATTAATATTGATATCAGGCTCGTGGCTAGAGGCAATTCTAATTTAACACAGACGTACACGAGCCGTTGCTCCTACCATAATATCGTGAGGACGTGTAAATGAAAGAGTAACAGTGCTGAGAGTATGACGAAGTGAAGCGAGCGCTATTGTCTGTACCATCGAGTAATGAGGATGAGACTATTTATTAAAAAAAATGTTGACGTCCTTCTGACACTTTGCAACCACCCGCGATCCCCTTGTAAAGGCTTTGCTACCTCCCAGGGGATTGTGATACTTTGAAATACTATAAATTAAGTATGTAGAAAATGTTGCTATTTACACATAGTAAGACAAAAACAAAGTCGCTTCCCGCCGTCTGTCCCTCTGTATGTTAGTATGTACGCTTAGATCTTCTAAACTTCGCAAAGGATTTTAATGCGGCCTTCGTTATCATTTAAAGAACTATAATATTATGTTATAGAGGTTTATATGAGGTATATATAATACATGCAAATTATAATAGAATAAACCTAAAGAACTCGATGCGAAGCCTGGGCGGGTCGCTAGCATTCTATAAAAAGATACGATAACGATTATTTTCAGACGTGGAGTCATCATATGGCCGTATAAAACAGCTGATCCGAGTGTCCCGTGCGCGACCGACGTGCACCCGCGCTTTTGGCTCCATCGACGTCGGCCTCTCCTTGCTGCCGAAGGGCATCCTTCTCACCCTCTACTACGCCATCGTCATGCTTCAGTTCAATTCAGTTCAAATCGTCTGATTCTTTAAGTGTAATATTCGCACTTTGATAAATATTATTTATAATATTCCTGTTTTATTTCTGTCTGGGTTCTGAATTTCTTTTATTACGGATAGTGTCAGATAATTAATATCCGACAAATCGTTTTTTTTTTCATCCGCTGGGGACACTGAGAATTGGTCTAGAAATTCGAAATTCTTTCTTTCTTTCATATCTACTATTCATAACTCTTTCAATTGACTATTAAATTACATACTTACATATCAAGAGTAATACACGTAATTATACAATTAAGGAGTAAGCCGCAAGCCTTCCTTTTCAAGGAACCTTTTATTTATTTATTTATTTATTCATTTATTCATTTATTGCGATATCACTATTAATAGGTACAGTGCGTTACATTACACATAGGTATAGATCTTACATTAATAGTGACACCCTATCAGGGTTTTGCAATTTACAATTTAAGAGAGGGCAACTGGAATAATAACTATACTAATACATACTAATAAAATAACATTAATAGATATCTACTCTATATTTTTATACCGAGTTAACATTGGTAAATATTTATTAACATGAACAATACTGCAACTAACTAAGATTGCATTTAAGTTTTTGGCAAGTACTACAGCACACATAAATATTAATAATTAGTTTTGTCTTCAAAAAATTATTTTAAATTGTAGTAACTCTTATCAACAAGGTATCTTTTAAGTTTTTTGGAGAATATTTTATCCTTTCCTATATTTTTTAAATCATTTGGAATGTGATTATATATTTTGATTACCATTGAGCGTGGACCTGATGTAAAAATGTGTAATTTTAATAAGGGTATTTTAAGCTTATTTAAGTTACGATTGTTTCTTTTTATGTATTTTTCCGGTGAATATAACTGGTGACTTCTAGCGAATTTACAGGCTTCCAATATATATATTGACGTTACAGTCAGTATACTATGCTTTCTAAAGAAAGGTCTGCACGATTCCATTTGGTCAATATTGGTTAATACGCGATGCTTACGACATGCACTTTTTTTGCAGGATGAAAATATAATTTGCGTCAGTTGAATTTCCCCGCAAGATTATTCCGTAGGAAATTCTAGAATGTGCGTAGGCATAGTATGCTGAGAACGATTGTGATAAACAATACCGGCATAGATTTTTGTTAATAGTCACCTGCACTCCGAACATTGAGTTAAGCAAATCGGTCGTATCTTTAATATTACAGAAAACTGTCTGAAATCCTTTTGAATGACATTTCATCGTCATATTGGAAATACTAAAGATATCCGCGGCGCACACGGCATATCGGAGCTTTTCCGACATACATTTTAAAGGTATGTTCCGGGTTTCCTACCGCGTACCTATGTTTACGAGTAACCCGATATTTCAACGCAGTTGCATGTATCATGGTCAAATGTATGATAATAACTTCGATAATTTAAAACATGATGTTCTGACTTAACAAAAAGTTAGAAATGCTGCTGACTTATAATAAATTTCAACACTTAATTTAAACAATGTATACGACATTATTACTCGTCAATTTTATAATTGCACTTTTAATTTGTCATTAAAATGTTAAAGTCGGGAATGAAAGCATAGGAATGTTATTACCAGCATAGAATTCAGAGACGCAGAATACCACATTACCAGATCTGTGGTTTTTTGCCTAGTGGTTGCGACTAAAGCTTACAATGTAAAATAACATGGCGCACAAATCTAGTAACCTACGCAATACATTCATCATTTGCGCTCAAGTCTTGAATATCCATAAATGTCATCCATTCACATGAATTACCGTTATTAGAGCAATTAACATAGTTTCAAATAACAATATCTACATATTCACTTCTTTTGACGCGATCTGATCCGATGACGTAATGAATATGCTAAAAGTGTTTTTTTTTAGACTATCCAGGCATTTGACCGCCATATTACATGGTACCTAGTAACTATGCGGCCGAAGATGGAGCATGCCTGTCTAGGAACAGCCGATTCACTCTAGCCTTGAAAGCGTCCACATTATAGTGATCAGGGAACACACTTGCAGGCAACGCCTTCCATTCCTTCTTAGTCGTTCGCATTATAAAGGTTGAACCAAAGCGGCTCGTGGGGGTTGCTGGTCGTAGACATAAGGATGAAGTACTCGCCCGGATCGCGTTTCCCGATGGCGGAAAGGGGCCGGCGGAATAAGGTCGTGCAACTGTTTCGCACACTCTCCGAAATGCAACCTGTAGAAGACGGACAGACACGCAACCCTACGCCGATGCTCGAGGCTCTGCAGCTTAGCCTCAATTCGGGTCACAAATTATCTTCTTTGCACGTTCTTCCACTGAATCCAAGGCGGCCAGTTGGTATTTGGCTGATCTATACCTGAGACGGCAGCAGTATGTCCATACATGATCGGATTGTGCTTAATATAACTGAAGCAACTGCTTTGGAGTGAAGTACCACCTGACCTTCGAGAGGATACCAAGTTTATTGGCTGCAGTCTAAGCTTTGGATTCAATGTACTGTCCAAAGTTAAGATTGGTTGATAGCTCAACACCAAGGAGCTGTGAGTTGTCGGTAATTTCCACAGATACATTCCGGAAAGCCGGAGATAGATGGAATGGACTCCGTTTGGCGGAAAACAAACACGCCTGTGTTTTGGTAGCATTAAACGCTTCGCCCCAGTCGGAGACTGAACTTATAGCTTCGTTCAAACGCCTAACCATGGCCTCTCGACAAGACTGAATGTCGTCCCTGTTAGCTTTTGCCTCTGACACATATCTATCCGTTACTATGCTGTCGTCGTAGAGAGGAGCAAGGCCCTGCAGGTATTCGTGGCGCCCGTTGTCAGCGCGATCAAACATGCGACGCGCCAGACACCTGACAAACTCTTTCACAGAGGGCATGCGCAGGTTAATTACGCAGGCGCAAGTACGTCATTGAGAACGTTTCGGCCCGCTCCGACGATGACCTGCAGCGAGAAGTGCTGCTGGGCCTGCAGTTACCGGCGGTGGGTGTCGGCGCAAAGCGGGTACCAGCCGGGGGCGGCGTAGAGCAGGCGTGGGCGGATATAGGTGCCGTATATCTGCCGTTTGTTGAGAAGCGGCAGGCGGGACTGCAGTATCGGGCGTAGCAGCGCGTGCGCGGCTCGCGCCTGGCGGACTGAGTGATCCACCTGCGGCGCCATGCGCAGCGCGCGGTCGATGGTGCATCCCAGGTAGCGCACCGTGGGCTCCTAGCTCACGGCCTGTCCTCGGAGGCGCAAAGGTGGTAGCAAGTTGCGTTGGCTCCCGGTGTTGAAAGCCGCCGTCTTGCCTACGTTGATCGACATCTTCTACTTGTCTAGCCAGTCTGGCAGCAGGTCCTGCAGTCGCTGCATCTTGGCCGCAGTGATGTCAGTACGGCGTGACGACACGAAGAATGCGTCGTCTTCCCATTTTTGAGTCTGCTGGCGAGAGTGGGGATATCGTTGGTGTAGACTGCGTAGAGAAGCGGAGAGAGGCAGCTTCCCTGGGGCACTCCGCCGAGGATGGGGCGGCACGAGGATTCCTTGTCCTCTACTGCGACGTAGAACCGTCGCCCCGACAGGAAAGACGTGATCACCCTGAGCAGCGCTGGTGGTATGGTGGTATTGTCCCGCAGCTTCGACATGAGCCCCGCGTGCCACACTCGGTTGAAAGCCTCTCGATGTCTAGGAAGACTCCGACAGTGTATCGGTCTCGGTACCGCTCAAATGCCAAGTGGTGCAGAACATGGGTGGGATGGAGCGTGGTGCTGTGTTCACTGCGGAAACCGAACTGCTCCTCACGCAGCTAGATGAGCGGGTGCAGTCTCCGCAGCAGTAGACGCTCGAACAGCTTCGCGATGTAGAGGAGCTGGGTGATCGGGCGGTAGAACGACGGTTGGTGGCGGTTCTTCCCCTGCTTCATCAGAGTATATGGCCAGCTGCAGCGCAGATCCCAAAACCATCCTTGTAGGTGACGAAGCTGTCAATAGAACAGATAAATCCAAATACCTTGGATCCGTGATGCACGAGTCCGGCGATATCGGCCCCGATGTCAAGTCCCGAATCTTTGCAGCTTGGTCCAAATGGCGGGAACTCACGGCCAGCAGTGACCTGTGACCCTTAAATCTCTATAAAGCTCAAAGGGTTTATATACAAGAGTATAATTAGACCGGTGATGCTCTATGGCTGCGAGACTTGGCCAGCGCTGACGAAACACGTTCGCCAACTTCATTCCAACGAGAGGAAATTGCTTCGGTGGAAGTGTAACGAGTCCATCCGTGGCAACCTTGGCGTGAGGAATATCGCAGATAAGATCGAGGAGGCTCGTCTGCGCTGGTATGGTCACGTGTTGCGTATGCCTTAGGGATACGTGGGAAATAGGTGCCTGAATCTGCCATGATCAAGAAAAACACTTCGTGGGCGACCCAAAATGCGTTGGATTAACATCGCTGAGTCGAATGCAAGAGCCAACGGCTAAAGACGAGAGGATGCGGAAGAATGGAGAAGATTGAGTAGGAAAACGGACCTTGGCAGAGGCCGGGATAAGCGCAAGGACGATTATAATTTTTGTATTAATGTTTCCTGTCTCTTGTACTGTAATTTCACGGTACAGTGTCACAAAGTTATTTGTACATTAGCGGCAGCTTATATGTACACTTTGCACATATTGTTTTGTAAAGTTTGTTGAAAATCAATATTATTCTTAAATGATTATGCAGGCTGTTACATAATATATGTATGAAGCCGTGAACCGGGTGGAGTGCTAAATGTATGAAAACGATTGGTACAAAAATTCCACGTACGACAGAAATAATTGTACCTATCATTTTAATATGTTTAGCACTCCATCCAGTTCACGGCTTCATACATATATTATGTAACAACCTGTATATTGCTAAATACCTCAATGATTTTTTTTAGCTTTGAGCGCCTTTTCGTTTATTTTCTTAGGCATCTGCACAGAGAATCCTGTTAATAGGTACAACTCAACCAGCACACATATTAATGGTCGGCAGTACTTGGCAGCATGTAGCTCGGCATGTAGAACTGCGACGCGCGGCGTCTAGTGTAGAAGCAGTACTATGCATTCCCTAATGGAGATGAATGCTACGCTACCGACAGCTACCACTTCAGTGAGAGTTGAGCCACTGCAAACAGTCCACTACCGGATTTCGTCCTCCTAGAGCAGGGTTTTGCCATATTTTCCACGCTTGGCAGGTTGGAAATTGCAGTGTTGAAACACAAAGAACACGCAGCTGCCATGCTTGATGTATGGAAGTACTATTCGGTCTGTCTCTAAAATGACGTTCCTCAAAATTGCCTTTTCAAGAAAATGATCTGCTTCGCCAAAAGGAAACATCCTTTATCTTGTTTTTATGGTTCCGTATCTCGAAAAGAATATATTCTTTTGTCGCTGTCCACTTTATTATTAATCTACATGTCCACGTAATATTATTCTTTCCACATTTTCGTTTCACATCCTTCCTATTAATTATTTAGATATAATCTCATTAATGTAGTAGTTTCTACCCGCTTTAATTATTCCCAGTTTCGTAACATTATTTGACGTGAACGAATTTACTTCATATCTGAATATGGATATTAAACCGTTGAAATCAATGATAATAATTGAGAATGTTTGCGCTGTGTATAGAAACATCCACGTACATGGAAGATTTAAAAGAGGACTTGCTCTGCTCCATATATTCGTTCAGATATTCTTGATAATTTGGGGTTTTCAGTTTCGAATACACAACGGGGTTAAACCGTTGTACAAATTACTCCATTTGACCAAATGCCTTGATGCCATTGCCATTATTTTCTTCGCCATTTATCATAGTAAGGAGTTCAATAAAGCTGTCTCACTTTTCGACTTGAACCATGCTCATATTTGTGACGATGTTGTATATTTAAAACACTTGAAAATATTGAGAATCGTTACGATATTAATTACTGCTTTCATATTCATGTTTCGTTGTATTTCGGCAACAGTAGTGAGTGGTCTAATTTATCATGATTTTACTCTTGTTGACACATTCGCCGGTTTTTTATTTTCTACGAATGATATTATTATAACATTTCGCTACTTTCTTGAATTTATTTCTATAAATTGCATTTTTAATATTGTTTCTGAGCAATTAGATTCCATATCGAGATCCATTGAAAGTTACATCGAAAACAGTGGTAGTAATTTGACTTTAGTTATGCATAAAATTTGGAGTGATTCCTTCATCAATATCATAGAAATATCAAACCTCTTAAACAAAGTGTTTCGTGAACAAGTACGTAGTAGTAGTTTATTAACACAAACAATTGAAATATTTTGGGCATTTTAGGCTAATGTTATAATTATATATAAATAAAAAGGTATTTATTTAGCATTTAGCTCAGACATATAAAAATAAAAGTTATGCCTGCATTACAGATATTTTTTATGATTGGCACGCTCACATTTTTCTACTGGCAGGTTCTTTACAATACTGTATACATGGGAGTACAGGTAGCTTTTTATTATGGCTGTGCTTTTTACGTTAATTTCTGTTCATGACTTAATTCTTAAATATTGTATTTTCAGCAAAATTTGACAGCTTATGAGTATGTAGTCAACGCTTTCATATTGCTAATAATGTCACTATGTCTAACCTTAATGACATCCGCGGGCCAGAACGTACAGAACAGCTATCAGAAGTTGAGGCGACGCCTGGCAAAGCTATGTACGCGGTGTTGGCGTAGTAAGTCACTTTTTATATTAAACTTATTTATTTTATTTAATCCCAAAAATATTCACCCAAATGAAGAACACGATACACTTATCTTCAATAAATTTTCAATATACCTGCGGCTCTTTGAAAGAAACTGTACACAGCAAAACTCCCATTATTCATGTCTAAGCCACCGTTTGCGCCATTTAATTTTGGCGTTGAAACTCTTGGGCCGTGGGGACCAGGCGTACATTCCTTATTCCGGGAGTTATCTAGGCGTCTTGTCGAAATTACCAATCACTAGAAGGCTGGCCTTTTCTTGGGTCAGCGTTTAAGCCTCGCTATCAGCGGGGCAACGCGGCCAGTCTTCTGGAGACCATCCCAAATTCGGGGGACCTAGGTATTTTTTTTAATTTTTAGATTAGTTAGAATTAAGGTTATTTTTGCTAGAGTAAGGTGTTTTTTAATAAATTATCAATTAATGAAATCGGGATCGGTAGCTAAAGTTATTAAATCAAAAGATGAATATTCCTCTCAACTCTATATAATATAAACTACTTCATAAAGATAGTCGTGTGCAGTAAAACGACAAGCACATGCTTGCAAATTTAAAATAAAATTTTACCACAAATTTTACCTTTCAAGTAAAAAAGAAAACAATTAAATTAATTAATTATCATTTATTATTAAGTTATATTAGGAATTATATTAACATTAATGAAATTGTTTATAAAGTTACATGTTTTAAATTATTATTTGACATCGAAATATTAATTGCACAAATATTGTTGACTTTTGTAATAAGTTATCTTACTACATATTTAATTCCTATTATTATCAATTGAATACCTAATTTTTTATATTATTAAACCTAGCACGTAAGTTCTTAAATTTGTATGCCGTTAGCATTCACTGTAAAAAAAAATTCAAAAATTTTAATATTCAAAATATATTTATTGATTAGGACATTAAATATCTCTTTCAATTGTCAAAAAGGAGGGGAATAGGAAGGAAACACACAGTGACACGCTGACCGCCCTATGACCGCAGCAAACCCACCCCACGCAAACCACGACCGGACCGTGCACGACAATGCCAGGCAAAGCCGGACCGTGTTCGATATATTCAGATATACAGATATAAATAAAAAATCGTGGATTAATTCACACAGCGCCATCTAGCCCCAAACTAAGCAAACCTTGTACTATGTGTGCTAGATAACTGATATACTACTTACATACTCTTTTTCTTTTTTTAAATACATACCTATTATACATAACGGAAATTAAAATTAATCATTTCAATTTCTGCCCGGCCGGGAATTGAACCCGGGACCTCTTGCGTGGCAGACCGGCATGTTGACCATTGAACCACTCAGGTCGTCTAGATTGAAATAGATGTAGAACTACACTACTATAACATTCATATCATCTGTTTGTACCACGAATAAATAAATGAATGATAAATTGCCTTTTAGAGGACGTGGAATACAGAGCAGTGAAGGACTGCTTGCGGCAGGTGGTGACAAACCCAGTGTTCGCGCTCTCGGATAGCACCAGCTTGACTTTCCTTCCGAAATGCCTGTTCTTCATAGTCTACTACGCCATCATCGTTCTCCAGTTCAATAACATCGTCTAACGTTTCTATTGCCTAGTGAAAAGCCAGTTCTTCAAAAGGTATGGTAATTGCATCGTCAATTCCTTCAATATTTTTGTCATAATGTTTTTGTTACTCTAAGACCTATTTTTGCACTAATTACTTTTCAACAACATTAGTTTGTTTAAATTTCTGCCCGTACATTCTCATAGAATTTCCATAGTTGAAATTGTTTAAACTTAAAAACAGTTTGAACAATATTTACGAAGCATTGTCGTTGTTAATTAATTTTACCTGTAATTTCAAAATTCAGAATTCTTTATTGAAATACCTCTTTCACTCGTCAAAGAGAAGAAGGTAGGAAAGTAGGAAGGATGCACACAATGTAATTTTTTATTTACATTTAAATTGTATATCTACCCAATCAGCATTATTGGTATCATCGTCACATAACTAGATTCGATCCGACTTGCAAAGCTGAACTCAATATGTCTCTTGTTGGCGACAGGCTGAGGCACAACTTTGCCCCGAGGTACCTTTGCGTCACTCATGACCCCTGACTTTTAATATATATTATCCCATAGGGTCGTTAATGACCCAATATTAGTCGGTACCTAAAAACATTTTTATATTTCTAGGCATATGTTATTTTACTCTGAGTCCAGTCTGTCTGATAGTTGGAAGTATGAAGCACGTTATAAGTATTTTGTTTAGTCAATCTAAGTATTAATCACATTTCTAGAGCTCTGAAAAGTTTTGTTTCGCGATTGAAGAAACATTTCTGTGTCCGGAGTTACGAAAAACGTAAATATTATTTTGGTCAGTTACGGTCATGAAAATTTTTAATTGTCTCATGGTTTTAATATATGTGACGAATATAAGTGAAGTGTTTGTTATACGTTGATATGGTTTTATGTGTACATAAAAACACCGTAAACATGTTTGGGTCGCCAACAACCCATTGGGATAATCCCTGACCTTTCATTTTTATCCCAGGTCGAAGCGTGGCTAGACTGCATTCGAAATTTTAAAAGTTTTAGACCATACAATGCAAGAGAAATATGTTAGCCATGTAGATGAATACTTAGATCTTCTTGGTCTTTATGGTCAGCAGTGACTCGGCAGACAAAGATTGTTGGTATAAACAGCCGCTAACGAAAGCAAGCTATTATAATGCACATCATCAATATAAGAGTGGTTATTCTCTTTCATAAATACATCCCTTGTCTCACCTTGACAGGGATTTTGGGGTCACAGGTTACTGCCATGAACTCCCGTCATTTGCTGACGTGTCCAGAATTTAAAGTGAGAGGACGTCGAGTACAACATAAGCAAGTAGGTCCTGTGGACAGGATACTGGTGTAAACCCCATGGCCTACTATGGACGACGTTCACAGTTATGGTGAACATGCCCTGAATAATTTTAAAGTGCGCCTGGAGCAAATATTTTTATCTCAGAGCCCACCAAGTTACCTCCCGAGATACGTCAAAAAGCTTCTGTAGATCGAGGAATGCGAAGTGCAGAGGCTGATTCTTCTGATGCAGAGCCTATTATTGCAATAGGCCTCCCGGAGGACTGTAAGGACAAATATAGGATCCATTTTGCTGCAGTCCGGCCTGAAGTCGTACAAGCATTTCGACACGGAGAATTCCAGGTGAAGTCTCTGTTCTATAGTACGGTCGAAAAGCTTCATTGTATGACGTATAACCTTGATAGCTACTGTACTTGTGTTTACAACAAGTGATTTGAATAATACAATTCGCATTTTTTATTGTTTACTACACTTTTGTTATTCAAAACCAGTTTTTGACGGTTGACGAATCATTTCATTTCATACATTTTAGGGAACCTATTATCCCATGTGGTCGTTAGCGACCCACTCATAAAAACCACTATTTTCAAGTATTAAAAAAAAAAAAAAAATCTTTTATTTATGCCTTTTTTGAGCAACATTTGCGAAAATCACGAATTTTCACGCCTCAAATAGTTACGGGCATATATGGGTTAAAGACCATCTAAATAGAGCAGCTCGCAAGCTCCAGACTCGTTATAACATCATCCAGAAACTAACTTGTACATCTTGGGGGATAAGCGCTGATGTGCTTCGTACCTCTGCTCTGTCACTAATGTATGTACTCCATGGCGGAATATTGCGCTCTAGTTTGGTCGGGAAGCGGACACACGAAGAGGGTAGAGACAGAATTCAATAAGGTCATGCGCTGTATCTCTGTAACTTTAACTTCTACCCGCTGGCTGCCCGTGTAGTGCCAAATTCCTCCTGACTTATGGAGAAATAATGCATTATTACGGGGGCCCAGAAGATTCGCGACAGCTCCAGCTTTTCCATATGTCCGGAGTTCTTAGACACCTCAAAACTCCGCCTGAAGTGCAGAAATCCACCAAAAGTTATCGCTTCGACCACAAGCAGGAATGTACCTTGTGGTATTCCAAAATGTCAGTTAAATTGGGCTATGGGATTATCCCGGGCTCTGTAGTGGGGTGTTTCGAGATCCGGAGGCGTGAATGGTGTACCCTCAATAGACTTCGCACAGGTTATGGACGCTGCACAGGTACCGCTGGTAGTTGTACGATACCGCTGTGGGTGGATAGACTTTCCAGCCTATTCTTGTGGTGCCGCTTACAAGGATATCCAGCATATTATCTCCGAGTGTTCTTTAATGCGATGCACGGGAGGCCCGCCTGATGACCTGATCGACCCAAGTGACGAAGCCATTAAGTGGTTGAAGTCTTGTAAAATAGATCTGTAGACTTAATAGTAACTAATATAGGTATTTCTTTTATATTAATATGCCAAACTAAACCTAAACAAAGGTAACTAAATTATTCTTGGCCATACGAGGTATCCAATCTTAGTCATTGTAACATGGGGTACGACCCCTAAAAAATAATACAAAAGGAATTTATATTAATGAAACTGTGGCGACATCTATCGCTCTACTGCTCCAATAGGGAAGACTCGACGATACTCACATTACGAGTACACGAACACAAGGTTGGCAAGCATCCGCACATAGATGGCGCTAACAATCCTACATCGCGCTAGAGAAATGTGCCAACTTCCACGGCATATATACAACTTCCGACGATCAACTGTCGGTCCCTTGGTCCCCTGGCCACAACACCCGGCCAGGTGGGTAATTACCCTTTTCTCCCTATCTTCGCTTGCCAACATTGGCGGCTATCTTATCCTGCACCGCCAAAGTCACGTCGGGGTCACCACTTTTGGCGGTGGCAGGATAATGGTAGCCGCCAATGTTGGCAAGCGAAAATGGGGAGAAGGTAGAAAAGGGTGCGGATGCTTGCCAACCTTGTGTTTGTGTACTCGTAATGTGAGTATCGTCGAGTCTTCCTTATTGGAGCAGTAGAGCGATAGATGTCGCCACAAAACTATAAATACTCAAGGTACGAAAATGTACTCCAACAAAACATTCCTTAACATATTTAACACTTTGTGTTGTCACTTCATGATGGAACTCCATTATTATGAATTAAATCACTTTTTGTACACTAGTTCCACTTTATTATACAATTTTATTAAATTGCTACCGGTTTCGAATTGCCTGAAGATGAGTAATTCGAAACCGGTAGCAATTTAATAAAATTGTATAATAAAGTGGAACTAGTGTACAAAAAGTGATTTAATTCATTCCTTAACAGTTTAACAATAAAGACTATTCTAATTCTAATTCCTTCATTTTAAAAAGTTTTCTGTAAATACAGTTGCTACTTTTCATAAATAAATAAATGTTACATTTAAGCAAATTTTCCTGTCTTCAGTATTTAAAGTACTTTCCCTCCAGATTATCTTTAAAATTTCCGCACTGTATAATACTCTACACTAACCTTATAATTCTTTTTTATGTCATATGGCAGGCAAACAGGTAAGTCGGCCACCTGATGGAAAGTAATCACCGCTGTCTATAGTTAGTTATGTTAACAACACCAGTGGTATCGCTAATGCACTCTCTGTCTGCGTTGCTCTGGAACAGTTGCCAAAGCCACGGTTTACTATTTTATTTTTATGGCACTAAGTTGGCAAACAAGCTTACGGCCCGCCTGATGGTAAACAGTCACCGCAGCCTATGGACGTTTGCAATACCAGGGTTATCACCAACGCGTTGCCGACCCCGTAAAAACCTTTCCAGTCCATGGAGAACAGATAACCTTACTCACCGTCAGTACTTTTAAGGAAATATACCGAAGTTATAATGAATCGATTTTAAACAAGGCTTCTAAGACTTCTTGATGAAACTGTCTTTGAAATGGAGAAAACGGCATTCAAATCGGTATTTCCATTCAGGAGCTGCGATGTCAAATACAGACACTCAAAGCCGGAGGTTAAAAGAGGAGAATTTATGAAAGGACATTATGACTGTATAGCGCATGGGCCCACCTCCAAATAAGAATTACACATTCACAAATCATTTTACTGCAACAACTGTAAGACGTAAAACATTTAGCCGAGATTGACTGAATAATTAATTTTTAAAGCAGTTGTACCACCCGAGAAAAAGAAATCCACGTATAGTGCTACAAATTTATCTGACCAGGTGGCAGCGTCGCTGTTGTTGGATTTGACTTGATATTTTAATGACTAAACTTAGTTCGAGCTTCAGTCACCAGTGGTCCTAGTACAAGTGTGTCCGCGATAAAGCTCGCGCCGCGAGAGAGCGTTTGTCTCTTTCTCTCAATACTAAGACGAAAGAGATAGCAATGCCTGTGTCACGCTTTTTCTCGCTTATCGCGCGCGAGAGCAACTTGTGCTAGGCCTACAGGTCAGATAAGTTTGTGGCACTATAACTTAGGCATTGTAGAATTAGCTTGTTTGCCACCTTAGTGGTATAAAAAAATTAGTAGCTCGACTTCGGGTTCATCGCTTTTAATTGATAGGTCTTCGCAGTATTTACGTACACGACAAGGAACGAAATAAATTAACAGAAATACATAGAATTCAAGTAGTGCTGCGGTTTACAGTCACCTGTGAAATCACAACTCTATTGCTTCGAAAAATTTTAATTTTATTTTGAAGGCGTAAGTAGTCATTAAAAAAATATGATTGGACTAATTCACACAGCGTCATCTAGCCCCAAAGTAAGCAAAGCTGGTATTATGGGTATTAAACAACTGATAAACTACTTATATACTATTTTATGAAATAAATAAATTAATAATCATCTTGGCATTAATGCCCCGGTTGTGCTCTCGAGAGCTCTCGGTCCGCCTTGACCCGGATTTGATTTGGCGATCAGGTAATTACAGTGGAGCGACTACTATCTGACCTCCGTGACCCTGCTACCAGGGGAACCTGACCAGATTGGAACATGGTTACAAATTCAGTTGCCTGAACTTGCTGGTTTCATCACGATGTTTTCCCTCACCGTAAGAGCATCGGTTAGTATTCAACTAATGTACATAACTCAGAAAACAGACACTAGTACATGGCCGCAGCGGGATTCCAACCCGGTACCTATCGCTTACTAATAGGATACTCAACCGCCCGGCTAGCGACGCTCTTCGCTATACTACTTTATTAAATACACACTTATTATACATACTACACCCAGTCTCGTAACAGAAATTAAATATCATCATTTCAATTTCTGCTCGGCCGGGAATCGAACTCGATGCGTGTCGACCGGCATGTGAACCAATTGAACCACTCAGGTTGTCCTACCACCGGTACCTACCGGTAGGCAGGTTACTATTGTTGATCTAAAAGAAATTATCAAACTGCAGAATTACTACGACGTAGTAGAGGACGAAGAATAGGCATTTAGGCAGCAACTCCATGTCCAGGCTGGGGCCAGCTGCAAGCACGAGTTCTGGGCTCGTCTTCACCTGCCTCAAGAAGTCTCTCGCAGCCCTATACTCCGTCTCATCTGTGGAATTATGTTGGAATGTTGAAATTCACAAAATAAATAGAAAAAAATTCAAGATTCGGTCTGCACATATATAATTTCACAAACTTACTGTGCAAGCAATATGTACAAATCCTGCAAAGACGCTGCTTCACACGGGCGGCACTGTTCTTTATCTTTTGGCCGGCGGAGGTCACCAATATCAACATTACTAGTAATAGTACCACCAGATTCGAAAGAATCAAGAAATGGACTATAGTGATTGTTTGCTGCAATAATAAAACAAAAAGTTTTGAACTCATGGCAAGAGCAATTAATAGTGCATATGTCTGTCTATCTTTACGACGACGAGCATGTAGAAAAGTTTGATGAACGTGAAAAGGCGAGTGACGTTTATCAGGTTCGTAGCCCGATAAACAATGTAGTGTCTGCCTACCCTTAAGGGAAAAGGCGCACACAATTTAATATAAAAATAAAAATTATATATCTTTATTGGTACGTTAGGTATAACGAAATGCAGACAGAGAAGCGTTAAAATTTTAAGTACCTTCTGTTCAATCAATCAATCAATCAATCAATCAAATCAATCAATCAAATACTTTTATTGTATTGTGTGTTCACAACCATTGTATGATCAAGTACTTACTAGAAAGCTGTTTGTTATTTGACTGCAGAGAAATTTCACCAAATAGACAATTATGGTCCCAATCATTAAAGTAATCTGTAATATAAGAGATAACTATAGTTTAATTAACTTAAAGATTGTTGAGTCATTTTTGTAACCCCTTACTACTTATAAGATTACACATTGTATATTTAAACTATGTAATGTACCCACCGGTCCTCTAAAAACTTTATTGATTAAGTAAGATATCTCTTTTATAATCTTAAATATTTCGTTCCATTTTTCAATCATGCTTATTAAAGAAGTATCAGCTTGCTGTTTTGTTTCTTTTTGTATAGAAATAGCTGTATCCATTGCCCTTGAGATAGCGTTCAACTGGATATGTAATACAGTCAATACGCAATATACAGTTACAAATTCTTGAGTGTAACGAATAAACATAAAGGCAACATTGATATATACCAACACCATTTTAAAAGCTCCTCCCTGAATTATAGGTGTAATTGACTGAACGTATATACAGTAAGAAACGACTCTATAAGCAAATACATATAAAGATTTCAAGATCACTCGTTTAGTCAAAGCCGCTAAGTCATTTACGTATATGGAGTCATCAATAAAATAAGAATTTATCAAATCATAGAGATTCATAACTTTTTTGAATTCCTTCATGTAATAACTACTTGATATAATAATAATAGTCGAGTGAAAACCAATAACAAAATAGAAGAATCTAACGTCAACAATATTGGCTTCTAGCATTTCAATCGTTGTAGCCCAAACAATACCGCATAGTTGTACTAGCACGTTGATACTCAGAAGTGCTCGAAACGGAATTTTGTATGAAAGAATACTTCTAGATACACCGAGTATATTCTCGAACAACATTGCAATCTTCATTGGTTTTATATCCATGTCTTCAAAAATATTTTCAACTGGTAACGTAATATTCGTACTGTTCTACATTAATCAACTTATCCTTCTACGAACAATTCTATTTTATTATCAATTGTATAGTTCAATGGAATTTCTATTAAAATTAAATGAAGGAGTAGATAATCGACAGCGTATTACAATATATTGTTTTGCTAATATGAAGACTAATACAACAAAGCGAACACATTTCAATCGTGTAAATAAAATAAAATAACTTCTAGAGAAGGCTTCTTTCGACGGAATGTTACTGTCACTTTAATGGACAATTCACTAAGTAATGATGACAAAGATGATATATTGATATCGTAGTAATATTGAAAGGGAAGTTAACATTTACTCATTATTTTTATTGTATTCTTTTGTATTTCAGGTAACCAATCAATAAGTAGTACACAATAATATATTATTCAATATCTCTTCCTTATACATATGCTGGTCACATACTAGGGTTTCAGACTAAGGCAAGCCGAGAGATGAAGTTTTTGTAGTTTTTACGGTTATTAAAAATAAATCCATCTTTTTGACACATTACTGACCAATCCTCAATTAACACTCTTTAGTTTTATTCCAGCAATATAACTTGTGAGAGAGAACAACCAACAATCCAATGAGTATGGTACACCGATCTATGAAATTGTCTTATAAGCGATTTAATCATCTGAGAAATGGGTACGTAAATCGGGCGTAGGTTTTGGCGAGGAAATAATTTGTTATTTTCTGAGCGATATTTAAAAACTTTACCTTTTCCATGCAAATCAAAACTTGTGCACATTTTAAATCAACACAAGGGACTCTACTTCATAGACTTTACTAACATAGCATAGTAAATATTGTTCATTTACTAACAAATTATGGAATCATTATTCTAAAATAAATGATTTGAATTGAATGAATGAATATACTTATTATACTTGGCGTGTGATGTCCGGCAGAGTAGAATTGCATCAACCCCTTACACTCGTGGGTGTCGTACAAGGCAACTAATGTTTTCGAGGCATAAGATCTAGAGTCTCCGTAGGCTGGAAAATGGGCAGCAGCGTTTTCTATTGTTATATTTACAACACTGCGATCAACTGCCAACCCACATGCCAAGCGTGGAGATTATGGCAATAACCTCCCCTTTTTGTGAGAGTGGCCCTAAGTCCTGTAGTGGACTGTTATGGGCTGTGGTGATAACTTATTATACATAGAACACCCAGACCTGTAACAGAAATTTAAATTCATCATTTGAATTTCAGCCCGGCTGGGAATCGAACCCGGAACCTCTTGTAGACTTGCATGTTAACCACTGAACCACTCAGGACGTCATACACTATCGTACTCCTGATATAACTCTGCCGTATTCCTGCCATACCCCTACTTTCTCTTTCTCCACTCTACGCGTCCTTCAACTTTCCACTCACCTTCAATATAATAATATTTTCAATTCATTATTATTAAATTTATATTCAATAATAAATACTATAAAAATAGTTAGAATTTTATGCAAAAATTAATATCGATAATAATTCGATTTTCTCAATCCCTTGCGTAAATGTAAATTCACATAGGAGTTACAGCACACACGCAACGCAATATGGGTATATGATAGTGACCGATAGACTAATCGCAAGCCTGTGCATAATAAGTTGCATGAGTAGTGGTAAAAATAGTGGGGTCATGAACGGCGGCATCGGTTTCAGTACAAACGGCGAGGATTCTATCGTGTTCTGTGGGTAGGAACATTACATAAACAAATTGTATCATATATTACTATTACATGTTAGTCCACGTCAAAATCGTATTAGTTTAATTAATTATTTCTTTTAATAAATGAGCGAAGAAATTCTGACCGCTATCATTTTGATTGATTATTATACCAAGTTAGAAGCCTTCGTTAGTGCTTCAACTAACCCAGTTGGAACTGTTTCTTTACTTATTTATACTCTACTTTAGTATATTTGCAGTTACTACCCTGACACGGAATATGGATATCAAGCCCTTGAAGACAGCAATATTATTTGAAAATATTTTCGGTGTGCACAGAGATGTTCTTTTGCATGGTACATTCATAAGAATAGTTTCACTATTCCATGTATTCGCTCAGATATCTTTGATCATATGGAGTTTACATTTGTGTATATCTGAAAACATGAACGGGAAGTACAATTTTTACATTTTTATCATGACCATTGAATCTACGTGTATTATTCTATTAAGCCTTTACCATAGTGCAGAATTTAAAGAAGCTGTCACGCTTTTTAGTTTGAATCATGCTATTATTGGTAACGATTTAATGTATTTAAAACAGTTGAAGACGATGAGGCTTGTTCTGATATCAATTTGTTGCGTGGTTGTCATGTTTTTTTTATATTATGAAATAATACGTATCAAGTACTACTCCCTTCATATTAATAACAGTTTTTTTTATTTGTTTTACATTGCCGAAGTAACTATGCTTTTGCGATATCTTTTAGAATTTGTTACTATAAATCGTTTTTTAAATATTGTTTCTAAGCAATTAGACGCAATTTCGAGATCGGTAGAAGATTGTATTAGTGATGAAACTAGTAACTCGATTATAGTCATGAATCAAATTTGGAGCGATGCTTTCACAAATGTCAAAGAATCTTGCGGACTATTGAGAAAAGTATTCCGGGAACAAGTATGTGGCTAAATAAAAAATATATAGTTTACAATAAGATACCTAGGCTGACCTAAAGATTTCCGTTTTCTTTACAGTTAATTTTCATGATCGGCTCCGTAACTTATTACTTTATCCAAATCCTTTACAATTTGACATTAATGGGTATACAGGTAGGTACATATAATTATGTGTAATATAATACTGAAAGAGGATGAATGATAGGAGATTAACGAAAAAGATATAGATTGCCTACCATCGAGAGCGTCGGTGGCTTAGTGGTTGAGGGGTTTGACTTGTAAACAAGAGGTAGAGCTCGTCTAGTCTAAAATGACGCGCCCCACTACTTAGTTAGTTGATTTCGATGTGTAAGTGCAAATATTGATAACGACACTTCATCTGTGTGGGAGCCAATGAACGACGCGTGCTCCTACATTTGAATCTTACCGGCAACTGAATGACCAATTACAACGGCATTTGTATATGTATTGCGTCCATATTATAAACTTGCTTGTGTGCGTTAATGCGATAGTGGGGCGCGTCATCTTAGATTAGACAAGCTCTACTAGGTTCGAACGCCAGTGCCGCCATGTACCAATGTCTCTCTTCTGAGTTACCTAAGTCCATAGTTGAACACGAACCGATGCTCTTTCGGTGAGAGAAGGCATCGTTAGGTAACCTGCACATTCAGGCGACTAAAAGTATAACAATAATCCAATCTGGTTTGGTTCCCTTTTGAGCAGCGTCGTAGAGGTCAGATGGCAGTCGCTCCTCTGTTATTACCAGATCTGCCAAGTCCTGGATTATAGTAAAGGTGGACCGTCGTCTGCAAGAGCACAACCTGGACATTGACCCTATGATAATTATGGTGCTGATATATAAGGCCTACCATACTCCTGGTTGAATGGAATGATCGGAAGGGAAAAACTAAGACGGACGTCAAAGGAAGGTCAAGTCACATACTAAGAGTACACTAAACCGATGTTAATGTGTGAAAAGATTGACGAATTTGGAAGAGAGAGCGTGGTTTGTTAGGACCGTTACAAGTGTAACTGTGATGTGAGAGAAAAGGATACAATGTAAGGTATTTTTGTGTATAAAACTAAAAATGTAATGATGCATGTAACTTTTACAGAGATCCTTGACAATGAGTGTTTTTGTAGTCAACTTTGGCATGTGGGTGCTGTTGTTTACGTCTTTGACCCTAATCACTTCCGGTAGTCAGAATATCCAGAATAGCCAGCAAAATCTGAAACAATACTTGGGAAGGCTATGTACGCGCTGTTGCCTTAGTAAGTTACCTCAAATTTTAGAAACAAAATATAAGTTAAAATATTTTTATTAACTTTGTAACTTCAAAAAGTTTGGATGTTTGCCTTCGTTTAGATTTAATTTTTCGAACCCGACCGTTTTAAGACTAGTCTGTTTTTCTCTAGAGGAAGCAGAGTACCAAGTGGTGAAGGACTGCTTGCGGCAGGTAGCGACGAGTCCGTTGTCCGTGCACTTCGCCACGCCGCTGGGCATGCCGTTCCTGCCGCAATGCCTGTTCTTCGCCGTCTACTACACCGTTATGATACTGCAGATCAACAACATCGTCTGATGTCTTCGAAACCTCTTTACTATAGTTATAATGTATAATATTATTTACATCTGCAAATTCTATAATATATGACTTTTCTATAAGCAAAGAAATACTATATATTTTGTATCATCAGTACGACGACCCTAATAAAAATAAATATCGTTCTTTTACAATTATGATTAGTTTATTATAATCTTGAAAATAATTTTACTTTTAGTATTGCTGGAAGGTTGTCTCCAGATCTAGCGAATGCGATTACTGCAATTATTTTGTACGATGAAATGCACGCAGCGGCGCGCAAGAGGCGCATTTGCCGGATCTAGACGCATCGTAAGACACTATAATGGCAACGCATTCGCGACTAGCCTGGTATTACTGATACCCATGGGTGGTGGCGAACACTTACCAAGGTTATAAATCTGTTGATTTTCTGTGTGTCGTAAGTCCACCTTGTGCAAGACCTACCCACGCTTCGTCTTTCGGTACGTAGTCGCCACTGGAGAACTTAACTGTCCCATCGGCAATCAGCTGTTCGTCGAGCTACCCACGGCCTCTTTAGCCTGGCAATCCTTCGGTCTGGCAATCTGTCGGTGACCTTGGTTCGCTAGCAGATCTCTTCATATCTGATTCTATCGCGTAACGGGACTCCGAGCATAGCCCTTTCCTTTGCCCTTTTGGTGACAGTGTGCTTTCTTATAAGGCTCACAGTATGCAGCCACGACTCAGTTCAACACACATTGGTCAAAGACTCTCGTCTTAAGGCACTGCGGTAATGCGGACGAAAATAAATGACATAGCTTTCCTAACGCTGTCTCGAAATTGGACCTACTAACTGGACTATTTGTCCTAGGTATGTATAGTTGTCAACAACTTCGAATGGACCGTCTGCAACTGTCACAGTAGTAGGCACAACATATACGTTTGACATATTTTTCGTCTTGTCCATGTTCATTTTAAGCCCTACATGTTGTAAGTTTTGCATAAGTCTTCCAGGGTTACAGCCATGACTACGATATCAACAGCAAATCTGAGATAAGTGAAATATATAGGTACTCGCCGTAAATATAATTATGCCAAGTACGTCCCAGTCCAGAAGCCTGAAGACATCCTCCAGCGCAGCCGTGAACAACTTCGGTAATATCGTAATAACTTGTCTTACTCCTCGATGTAGCTATATAGGCTCTGAGGTCTGGTACGGGGGACGTACTGACATAGTGTCGTTTTTGGAGGCTGGAATTCATCAAACCTGCATTTGATACGATTCGTAATGACATAGGTCAGCAGTGATATTGGTCTGAAGTTCTTCAAGGGAGTATTATCACCTTGCTTTAAGAAAAATATAACTATGCTTCTATACTAAGCATCCGGCGTTTTTCCCTTGAGTTCTGACATCCAACTCCAAATTGTCCTATTCTCACCTCTACACCCTCTATTCCTCCTATACTCCTCTATTCTATCCTCTCTCTTTGTTTGCGCAGTTTCGCGTTGATATCCACCATGACAGCGGTGTCTTGGAGTTATGTATGGCTGTAGAAATATCCTCGTAAGTAACCTCTACTTCATTATAGGAGTGAGTGGAAGTCAGCGCGTCGATCTTCAACAAATACCTTTTGGTAATTCTGAGTATAAAGTATGTGTGTGTAATAGTCGGTCGCCATCCCGGAAGTAAAACAGATTTCCGGACTTCCCCCTTTCTTCGGATCTCAGATAACCCGATAATATCCCAATGTAATCTGCTTACGATTTCCTGCAGTTCCACGAACATTGTATCGATCTGCAGCGTCTGGACATTGAAGGTGGCCAGGGCCAGGTGTCGTCATTTTAGTTAGTCTTGTCGTTTACGGGGTTCGCACCCCCTGCCCCGCCGACATCGGGACCACTACCATGATCCAAAATAGCAGGGCCACCGGGGACTGGGGGCCAGATCCTGTATGTATTACATAGTCGCCATGCTTGGCTATGGGAGTAGATGTTTAGCTGCCCAGAAGGATGCTGCTGCCCATCATCCGGATCCTATACTTTATGTGTGCGTTGTGCATCAATGTTGCTTAGGAACTAATAAAGGCATAGAAACTTTATTACAATCAATGTTTCATCTAATAGTATGGTCGTTCGTGCTCATTAAAATGACTAAAAAGGTTACCATTTGCCATTGTGATTTTGTTAGAGTTCTCCCAATTTTACATATATAAACCGGAGTCTTAAAGATCGTAACCCGCTGTAAGGCCGATAAGTCAAACCTTTTCATTAAATTGAATGTCAACGAGCGACCGTACGTATAATAAATGAGTTGTCTACGAGATATTGAAATGTGTCAATTTTATTACTTATTTAATTACTTTGGAAACCTTCCCTTTCACGGAACTATTAAAAGACGACTTTCTTATCTCTATATAATCGCTCAGATATTCTGGATTATTTGGAGTTTGCAGTTTATAATATATTATGACACTGATAGGCAGCAGCACTTAAACTATTTCATAATGTGCATTGATTCATCGTGTTTTATCATATCAAGTTTTTTGTATAGAAAAGAATTTAAGAAGACTACCACACTTTTCAGTTTGAACCATGCATGTATTGGTAATGATTTTGTCTACTTAAAACAATTGAAGACAATGAGACTTTTTCTGATATCAATTTGTTCCTGTGTTCTGATGATTCGAATTGTGACTGCAATTGTAACTAAAGAGCACTATTACCACACCAATGAATCGTTCGCCGTATATTTTGTATACGCTAACGAAATTATTATGACTTATCGAAACATCTTGGGAATCATAACAACAAATTGTATCATAAATATTGTTTCAAAGCAACTAGACGCAATTTCAAGATCTGTCCAATCTTCTATCGCTGAAGAAACTAGTGATTCAATTATAATCATGAGCGACATTTGGAGAAATGTTTACATGAATATCAAAGAACTATCCGGATTATTACGAAAAATGTTTCGTGAACAAGTGCGTATATCAGGCAAATTATAATCTTTATTATCGTTTATTCTTTATTCGTTTCCATATCACATTTTCAATTAAATATTTTTTTAATTCTTACAGTTACTCTTCATGGTTGGAGTCCAAACATATTACTTAATCCAAATTCTTTACCGTTTAATATCATTGGGGATGAAGGTGATTGTTGTTAATTTTGACTCTTTTACCAAATATCTGCTTTTATGGCAAAGGTTGATAGCGAAAATGAAATATTATTTATACCTTTAAATTTTTATTGTAATCGGATATGCCATTTAGAAGAAATTAAAACGTGTGCTTGTTTAAAATTGCAGTTTCCGACATTTTCATGGCTAGCACTATTATACTGGGTCCCCACCCACCTGTTACAGAAACAATAATTTTAAACGTTGACTCCTCCGAGTATTCAAAGTTACCTTGACCTGATGCTAATGCTCCAAAGTACTTAATCTCAAAGAAATATTACAATCCACAATCAATTAATTTTGTCATCGCATAATTGTCGTTATCGGTCGTATGTCTTGGTACCGAGTATTTCCTTCATACTGGGGCGACGGAAACGATCGTAATGTGAATGCAAAGTATACCGACTGGGCACGACGGTATGCAGTACATTTCTGGCTCGATTAATTTTCTTTGAAAGTAATAATATACTTATTTTTCATTTCTATAAGAAAACCACGTTAACTTATGTATTGATTAGTTATAAGGGTCTATATTTTAATTTATTGTTCTTGTTTCAGGGTCCATCCTGTATTATCCTATTTTATTTTACCTTCTATATAATCGCAACTGATACAAATAAAAATATTTCAGAGGACATTGACAAACGGTGTGGTTATAGTCAGCATTACCGTATGGCTAGTCTTACTGGTGTCTTTGACTTTAATCACATCCGCGTGTCAAAATATGCAGAACAGCTACCAGAAGCTGAAGCGACTCTTGGGGAGGCTATGTACCTGCTGCTGCAATAGTAAGTCAAGTAACAACCGAGTCCTCACTTAGATTTTTTACAATTTGTCCTTTGGACAAGCAATACATATCAGTAAACACACCCTAAGTAAACAAAAAAATACCCATTCAGTCTGTATCACGAATATGGGCATATATTCGAATTGCACATAGTTACCACAGTTAATCATTTATTTATTTACTTTAGCCACTCTTGTTCCACTGCAGGGCATAGGCCTCTCTATCCATCTTGCACGACTTACGGTCGGGTATGCGGCATATATGTCCAGCCCAGTCCCACTTTAGGTTAGCAGCTTTTTGACCCACATCCGCGATTTAAGTTCTGGAGCGCAGTACACTGTTTTTTATACGGTCCGTCAATTTGATTCCTGATGCTGCGCTCCATGGCTCGCTAGCAAACTCTGAGTGCGGACTTCTGATGACCCGTCAAAGACCAAGTTTGAGCACCGTATATGAGGATGGGGAGAATACATGAGTCCATCAATTTCCTTTTTAGCGATAGAGGAAGATTAACTTTCATGAGATATTTCATGGACCAATAGTTTTTCCAGGCGTTTTCGCCTGGTAAGGAACTAATTGGCCCAGATAAAGGTACTCATTGACGTATTTAATCTCCTCGCCATCCACTTGTAACCTTCGTTTCTTGCGTTTTGTCATTACCTTGCCTTGCTTAATTGGGCGATCATAGCTTTAAGATCGAATCTGAGATTGGTTAACTTCTTTTCGCCAAAATCAATACCCATTCCCTCCCAGCTAGCTGCTACCTGGACACTTCTAGAAAGCTGTCAAAAGCCTTAGAGTAATCTATAAAAGCTAGGTATAGTAGGAGTTTAAACTCATTAAGTATATTTCCCTATAATTTGGTTGAGGGTATGTAAATGGTCGGTAGTAGAGGCCTCTGCGGAATCCTGCCTGCTAGCTTAATCTGATTTATCACCCTTCTTATGGAGAAGAATGATATTCGAATGGCAGAATTTATATGGGAATTTTCCAGTTTCTAAAATAGAATTAAATGATTTAGTTAATTCAGGTAATATAATCTCTTATCCTATTTTAGGGCTTCTGTAGTAATGCCATCTTCACCAGGACTTCGGTTGTATTTTATATCCGCTAGTGCTTCATGGATTTCATAATCCGTGATTGGCGGAACGCTTGTGGGCCACGAGTGCACCTCTTATGAACCACCTAAAAAGAGTTGTAATAATCTGTACATATTTGAAAAATTTTATGTCGCCATAATTTACGCCCTTGCTATCCTTCAAATTTCTGATCGACGATCTTCCAATTTGCGTGCCTCACATGGCTATTCTCAAGAATTGATTCCTTTCTTATGCTGATCTTACCTTGTTCACGTTATAGTTTCGACAGTATAAATCATATGAGCACTACGGGTACACGGGTTACTTTCAAGCGAAAATTATTCGATTCCGCTCACGACCGCTGCGTAGGGAGCCGACCGCGCGAGTGAGCCGCGCGGCACTTTATTTCTTGACATTGACTTCCCTCCCGTACCCCGTGCTGCCTAGATAGCCGAGCGGACTAAGCGGCGAACACGCGACTTTTTTCTAATATTCACATTTTTAAACTCGTGATATCTTTCGAATGGAATGTCTGAATTGAATAATTCTAAAAGTTATATAAAGGTATTGAAGCAGTCGTGAATATGAAGTTGAATGAATTGATTTTGATAAGGATTAATACCAAGGTACAAATAAAGAGCGTTTTTTAGCGGCGGTATTTCAATTAAATTTTGAAAATAAAAGAACACTTATTGTGACATAACTATAATAGTTAGACATATACTGTTGCGACATTTTTTGTAGATAATGATGTGTTCTGCAAAGTCGTAGTACATTATTTTGTTCTATCATCAATAGTTTTCGCAGCACACGCGATGTAAGGAATTTTTTGTGAATTTTTTTACACCTTGGGTTACATTATTGGAGTTTTATTAATGATCCGTAATTTTATAGAAAATGTAATATAGCCTGTCTCCCGGGAATAGTGTAGCTTTCCAACGCCGGAAGAATTTTTGAGATCGGTCCAGTAGTTTCGAAGCCTATTCAATACAAACAAAAAATCAAACCTTTCCTCTTTATAATATTAGTATATATAGAACACCCAGACCGGTAACAGAAATTAAAATTCATCATTTCAATTTTTGCCCGGCCGGGAATTGAACCCGGGACCTCTTGCGTGGCAGACTGGCATGTTGACCACTGAGCCACTCTGGTCGTCTGATGGTGTAATTAATTTTTAAAATTATCTCGAGCAGCAATGTATCCAATGTAATTCTTTCCGCCCGTAGTCAATCAATACAGATTAAAAACTTTACTGTATACTGTTTTACTGGTTTATTTTGCATATTAATTTTATTTATAAAATCGTAAAAAAGTATAAAGTAATCAAATTTTTTCTGCTTCTAGAGCTAATAACTCTTATATAACGAACTATAGCAGAAACACATAACGAACTAAAATACCCTTATAAATATAAATTCTAAGATATAATTTTAAGAACCTTTTGCAACTAAAAGTTGGTAAAAAGCAATTCTGTAACGTCGCGGTGTTGACACTTGCCTCTAAGAGGCGATGTATCTATTTACAAATTGGTCTGTATTATCAAGCTACTGTGGTAAGTATGGTATCATTTTATATAAATAGCATATGCATAATTCATTTCTGGTATTATCATAACCATTTTCATAATATTTTTTCTAATAAATTGTAAAAACGTGAAAAGTTTACCAATCTGAAAGTAAGTTACGGGCACACACTTGCGATATCTGGCAAGTCAGATCGATAATGGATATCTACAAATGATATTTTAAATACTTCCACCAACAAGAGGAACGACTTCCTATGTATCTAATTGCAAAGTGATCCAAGAAGAGTGCCTCCTAACATATAGCACCGAGTCCATGTCATGGACTTCCTAGTAGGTAAGTAGTAGACGGCCTATTGCAAAACATTACGTGTCGTCTTTTGAATCCGCAAGTCATTAAGTAGTGGACTTTAAAAAGCAAGAGCCAGGAGTTTATAGAGGCAGCCGAATTGGAGCGCAAAGGCTAAAAACCACTCTCTCTCTCAGCTCTAGCGCAATTTCCTCAAGTCAACTAAAATTCAAACGAATTCGAGGCGGCCAAAGAATTGACAAAGGCACGGGGTGCTGGAATTGTGGGGTGCAGAAAGCAGTCAGGGACAAAAAGGTTTGTGCCATGCAATTGCAGCGAACTAACTCCTCTCCGGGTAAAGATGTGTTCGGAACATAGAGCTAAGCTAAAATAATAGTGGAAAAGTTTCGGTTTTCCAATCAGTTCCGCTCAAATCAGATACGCTAGACGTTTGCACTAGGAGATCGGCAACTATACGACTTAAATGCTATACAAAGTTCTCGAACGCACTAAATAAAGACCATAGAGTTTGCCAGGAATGCTCCTTGCCAATTCAGGTTTAGGCCAATCTGTGGCACGCTTGATCCAATATTTGCCCTGAGAACCGTCCAAAAATCAACCTCTCCATTTCTTGATCTTGAAAGAGCATTTGACAGTGGATCAAAATCTGTGCTGCAGGCGAACATTAGAATTATCCAGATTATGCCAATACTGAGGCCGTGTCTCTCCCCGACTGCCGTAGGTATTCACTTGAGTTCAGTCCATTGTCTGTACTTCTATTGCGTAATGCTCGATGTTCTCTCAGCTGAAATGCCGGACAAGCTTCTATGACTCATGGACTACGCTGATAATATTGCACTTGCGAGCAGGCTTAGACAGGATCTTGAGACTGGGGTAAACATGTCTAAGGAAGTGCTAGAAAACGACGGATTGAAGCTGAACATCGCCAAAACAGAGTAGCATACATCTAAGGGAACGAAGTTGTCAATAAAACAGATAAATTAAGGTTCATCGTATCTGTGTTCCACGAGTCCGGTGACATCGGCTCCGATGACAAGTCCCGTATTTCTCAAGCTTAGGCCAAATCTCTTGTTATAGTAACACTACAAAAAATTAGTGACACTAAAATCCCGATCAAGCTCCCTGAGCTTACATACAAGAGCATAATATTAGGCCTGCGGTTAGGCCTCTATGGCTACCACGCTAACGAACCACTTCCGCGAATATTACGCCAGCGAAATGAAAATGTTGCGAGAGCTTACGATAAAGACCGCAAGGGTACGAGGGGCAGAAAAAGTGGGAAAGCGAACCCTGGCAGAAACCGGGGTAACTCGCTAGGACGATGATGATAGTTGATGGCTGCATTATCGTACTCGAAAGCGAACGAGGTACGAGTATACCGCCTCTTAGCGAGACTCGCCACCACAGCAAGGTTACAGATTTTAGTTCCAACTCCTTGTATATTAAAGGTAAGGTTATTAGAATATATAAACTCGTAAGCGAGAGGTATCGGGTCCGAATTCCGCTGCGGCCATGTACCAATAACTCATTTCTGAGTTGTGTACATTAGTGGAATGCTAACCGATGCTCTTACGGTGAGGGAAAACATCGCAGTGTAACCAGATCAGATTAGACCATGGTTACACATTCAGCCTCCTGAATGTGTAACCATGATCCAATCTAGTTAGGTTCCTCTGGTAGCAGGGCACGTAGATCAGATGGCAGTCTCGCTATATATAATAGAGTTAAAAAATGTATTCAGTCCAATTTGTAAGATAGGTAAATCGTCGCCTAGCGGGAGTAGTCACTACCGCGAGGTTTCAGATTCTTTTTAATAACTTTTAGTTGCAAAAGGTTCTTGAAGCATTATATTAAATATATTATATTAATATTTTTAGAATTTGCATAAAATACGTTTTATTAGAGTATTTTTTGTTTGTTATATTTTTCTGTTGTTTAAAAGTTATTAGCTCTCAAAGCAGAATAAAATTGTTAACTTTTTACTTCATAACATTACTATGAAAATGATGAAAATAAATACCGGAAATAAATTCTTCATCTTTATTTTATACGAAAATGATACCAAACTTGCTGTAGTAGCCAGCAGGAAACTTACAGTTTTTTTTTAAATATGGTGGGCGGAGGGGTCCTTCATACCCCCCTCGCCCCTGGCAGCAGCATCTTTTTTTCGTGGGGCCCGCACTAGAAATTCTTAGAATTATTAAAGGAATAATTGTGGTGAAGCCCATAGCTCTATAAAATTTTTAAAGGTTCTGTATGGAAGCGATCCAATAGAGCCTCGACTATAGATGATGAGAGTCACACATAAGATTTGTCATTCAAGCCCCATATTGTCAAACAATAATGCTAATGTTTTAATTCCTTAGAGCGCGGCATCTCAACAATTTTTGAGAACCTAATCTTGAAAACGTGTAATTGAATTATCATGATTTTGTTGTAATTATACCTAGAACGACACCCTCGATCGGCCTCATGACTATCGCTAATGAATACAGATGGTCTAAAATTGCTCGATGTGGAAGGTGTAGGAAGTCCAATCTTCAGCATTGTACATCCTTTGTCTGAGATGATGATGATGAAGCCTAACTTTCTTATTTTTTTTTGGTATAGAGGAAGCTGAATACAGGGCCGTGAAGGACTGCTTGCGACAGGTGGTGACGAGTCCGGTGTTCACGCAGTCCACCACTGGTGGCTTGGGCATGTCGTTCCTGCCCCAAGTTGTGTTTTTCTCCGTCTACTACACCGTCATGATACTACAGATCAACAACATCGTGTAACATTTTGTAGGCTATAAAAACATTGTAATGTTTCTCATCTTTACATCTTATGTTGCATATTTACAAAGAAATTTATTAAATGCACTTTTTGTGCTTCAAATTTTTACCTTGTTTTCATCACTTTCAACTCTCTGAACATGAAGAGAAAGCATAATAAAAAACATAGCTCCACAACTCGTACATATTTTAAACAACCGTGTTGATGAAGAAACATTTCCTGATTTGATGAAAATTAGTAAAATAGTGCCTCAGTAATTTTGGTAATTTTTTACCAAAATGTTCAACGAAATGTATTTTAATACAAACCTTTCATATTTTTATTCCGTCCATTCTTGATCCTAGTGTCCATGAAACGAATTGAATCAGTCAAATTGATGTTTGTTTTGTTTTTAATAATTTATTACAACCTCTAAAATTGTTGAAAACTATTAATAAATAAAATGTTATCCAATACAAGCGTACCAAGTGTTTATATCCTCTTTGCTAAGAACCTATTTCAAGCGATTATCAATTACCAAAATTGTCGGGGCGCCATCTAGAGAGTGGTTAGGAATGCTTTAGATACCTATTGGAAAACTGCTCATTGATGTATTAACCTTCTCAAGTCAATATATATTTGATAATATTATGTATGTTAGAAAGCATATTACCCAATTTGCAAAAAATACTAATGTTCATAATATCAATTTAAGAAACAAGAATAAACTGGTAACACCGTTATTCAGACTTAGTAAAGTAAATTCATATTTCATGGGTAACTATATAAGATAGTATAAGATTTTATAATCATATTCCTGAATGTATTATTAATTTGCCTGAATCTCAATTTAAAGAAAATGTGAAAACAACTTATTATAAATAAATCAGCAACAGCCTATTATAAATAAATAAATAATCATTTATTTCAGAATTTACAATTTCATATCTTTTTAGATTTTAGAATTACATTTCTATTTAAATTCATTACCAAATATAAAAATAATAACAATGTCAAATTCCATACTTATGTCAATTAACTAAAAATATAAATGTCAAACAATTTCATAAAATCATAAATTTAACCATGTCAATACATTATGAATGAAAAATGGCGGACCATAAGAACTAAGTCGTACAGAAGCTACTGCCTATCTCGTGAACGGAAGGCAATTATAAAATTGATGAATATATAAATGACAAACATGTATGGTGTACTACTAGCTCTTCGAAATAGGAAGTTATTTATATATTAATTTACAGTTTTGTAAATTGGGTGAGGATGACTTGATGTGGAATAGTAATTCAATAACAAATCTTTTTTTAATATTTGCGACATTGGCCGTGCATGCTCACTCAAAAGTATGCCTGGTGGTGGCGTGGGGGTCGGGTCGTTCTCTTCCCTCAAATATGGTTGAATTGGACGATGGCTGAGCCCTGCGTCATGCTCGTGAACGGGTGCTGCCTTGGTGGACTGGCCTGCTTTTGCTGTACTATTTTTATTTTTCTATTACTATATTTTTTTATTCTTATAATTAGTTATCTTAACTGATTTGTAGGGGTCCACATCATATTCCAATCAAGCCAGGCACACTCAAATTAAATGTACAAATGTATCAATGCAATATATTTCAATGTACCTGTGGATTTCTTGCCGTTTCTTTCTCCCACAGGTCATTTTCCTAACTGAAGCGGCGTACTGACGAACAGACGACATTCTTTTAACTTTATTGTTCCGAGCTCAGGGGGCGACGCGGGTAGGCCGGCTGAAGCGTGCGGGTGCTCGCGCCGGCTGGGGACGGGTACGCAGTGCACATGATTCGCCTAGGCGGTTATGTGCGTGGCATGTATCGGTGTCCGGTGTCACGGAGTGAGCGTTCGTGTGCGCTGATCGGTCTGCATGCGTCGCCCCCTACCTGGATGAGCTCGTTTAACTTTTCCTTTGCTTTCCGTTACATTTTTGACGTTTCAAAAGAGATTAATTGGACGTAGTTCTGCATAAAAGATCCATCCCATAAGAGGTCTCTTTCGAGAATATTAAGTTTTTAGTTAATTGATGTAGACTTTTTGTTGTGCAGGCTGTATGAAAAAACTATTTATACAATATCATAGCATATACATAACACTACAATATAATAATTTGTTTGTATTATTTTGATAGTAAATTATTCTATTTTTTCATGATTTCATTGGATGGATCTTTTAAGCAAAATTGTAAAATTAAGAAATGTGGCTTGGATATTTTTAAACTATACCTTTCTATTGTTTTATGAAGTTAAAAAATGAATGAAAATGACAGTTCCAGTTCCAGGATAAAAGGAAATTCAATAAATATTAAAATATCGTCTTTATTTTACTGTCATTTACGCTTATGTTACTGTCATTAATGTAAAAAATTTGATAGAACCAAACATAGTTGATTATGCGTGCGACGCGTTCTTTACACATATTAAAACAGAGCAGATAGCTATATCCGAGCTTAAAATGTACCTACTAAAACAAACCACAAGCGTGGCGATTATGGCAACCCCGACCAGGCTACCACAAAGCACGACCCCTAGCCCTGACCACATACAATGTCCAGACACTGCGGACCGACGAAAAACTCGTGGAACTGCAGAAAGTGGTAAGCAGATTACATTCGGACATTATAGGGTTATCTGAAGTTCGAAGAAAGGGGAAGAACTCGATAATCCTGAAGTCTGGAAATTTGCTTTACTCCCGGAAGGGCGACCAACTGTCCCTAGGTGGTTTCGGGTTCCTCGTCCACAAATCCCTCGTGAAAAACATCGTCAAAATCGTGAGTGTGTCGTCTAGGGTAGCGTACCTTATACTCAGAATTACCAAGCCATATTTGTTAAGGTCATACAGGTCTACGCACCGACTTCGAATCATTCTGACGATGAAGTGGAGGCTATGTATAAGGTCATTTCTACAGCCATCCATACCTCCAAGACACATTACACCGTTGTCATGGGGGATTTCAACGCGAAACCGAGCAAACGAAGCGGAGACGAGAAGAGAGATCTGTCGATTGGACAGAGCCAGATAACGAGACTGTAAACGGATGTTGGCAGAGTTGTTTCGACCAAGTCCGAGGTTTTGAGGGAAGTCGAACTTACGGGAACGAAGCTTAAGAACAACAAGACGCCGGATGATGATAGAATTACGGCTGAGCTTCTGAAACTTGTCAGTTTCGTCATCCTCAAAGGTAAAACGCCAGAAGCATGGCACAGAAACATAGTGACATTGTTCTTCAAGAAAGGTGATAAGGCTTTATTGAAGAACTTCAAACCAATATCGCTGCTGACCCATGTGTATAAGCTGTTTTCGAGAGTCATTACAAATCGTCTCTCACGCAGGTATGATAACTTCCAGCCTCCCGAGCAAGCCGGATTCCGAAAAGGTTTCAGTACCATAGACCACATACATACGCTGCGACAGGTTATACAGAAGACCAAAGAGTATAACCGGCCATTATGCTTGGCGTTTGTGAACCATGAAAAAACCTTCGATTCGATCGTAACTTGGGCGGTGCTCCAGTCTTTACAGCGGTGCCAAATTGACAATCGATATATCGAAACACTGAAGTATTTGTACGGAAACGCCACTATGTCAGTTCGTCTCCAGGACAAGACCACAGAGCCTATTCAGCTGCAGCGAGGTGTTAGACGAGGTGATGTCATATCATTGTTGTTCACCGCTGCACTGAAGGATATCTTTAGGTTTCTGGACTGGAACGGACTTGGCATCAATATTAACG
This sequence comes from Blastobasis lacticolella, assembly GCA_905147135.1. NCBI lineage: Eukaryota > Metazoa > Arthropoda > Insecta > Lepidoptera > Blastobasidae > Blastobasis > Blastobasis lacticolella. Next base: position 1,013,224 of record LR990048.1, read on the forward strand.
GCGGGTACCTAACTCACTTCAGATTTGCTTACGATATCGTAGTCATGGCTGAAACCCTGGAAGACTTGGGTAAAATGCTCGATGACCTCTGTAGTGCCTCTCAACAAGTAGGTTTTAAATTGAACATGGCCAATACGAAAATTATGTCAAATGTCCATATTGTGCCAGTTGCAAATTGTCCAGCTAGGTAGGTCCAATTTCGAGAAAGAGGTCAATCGACGAATCCAACTCGGTTGTGCAGCGTTCGGGAAGCTACACCATATATTTTTGTCAAAATTACCGCAGTGTCTCAAGACAAAGGTCTTTCCAATGTGTGTTGCCTATGATGACTTACGGAACTGAAACGTGGCCGCTCACTGTGGGCCTTATAAGAAAGCTTACTGTTACCCAACGAGCAATGGAAAGAGCTTTGCTCGGAGTCTCCATGCGCGATCGAATCAGAAATGAGGAGATCCACAAGCTAACCAAGGTCACCGACATAGCTCTAAAGATTGCCAGGCTGAAGTGGCAGTGGGCAGGGCACATAGCTCGAAGAACAGATGGCCGAACGGGCAGTAAAGTTCTCGAGTGGTGACCACGAACCGGAAGACGCAGCGTGGGTAGGCCTCCCACAAGGTGGACCGATGACCTGGGAAGGATCACAGGTACCAGCTGGATGCGGAAAGCACAGGACCGGCCTTTGTGGAGATCTCTGGGGGAAGCGTATGCCCAGCAGTGGGCGTTTTCTGGCTGATGATGATGACCTACTTAAATAGAAAATCCAAATGTTACCTACTTATTTATTATGCCAGCCGTCTGATCATAGTCAAATGCCGACCCCGGACTTCTGCGCGTGGGAGCACAACCGGGACATTGACGGCACTTTATAAGAACAAATCAAAAATCGACTAACGGTTCTACAGGCACAAATGTCACAATAAAGTTTTTAAAATGGGTAGTGGAAAATAATGGAATTTACTCATACAGCCAAAGACCCCAAAATATTTTTACCCATTTCGGGGCGTACCATGAGCTCTATTATATCTATAATAAATGTATTGAAATAGTCTTTTTTAAAGCAAACGTTAATAATAATAAAGAGGGGCTAACTAAACAGAATTGCCCTGCTTAAAACGAAACAAGCTTATGTGACACATATAGCGCTGTCTTGTTCCAAGCAGGGCAGGTCTGTTTAGGTCCTGCTATAAAAGCTCATGGTTAGCCCCCTCTTTTATTATTATTAACGTTTGCTTTAAAAAAGACTATTTCAATACATTTATTTAACATTGTCATCTGTATAGCCACACCAAACAGCATGGACGCTTCATAACAAAAACTGGGTCCTTTATAATTTGTTTTCCTAAAGAGATCCAAGCTTGGTTCACTTGATGTCATACGTTTGTGTAGTGTTGATGGTACCGAACCACTTACATCTTTTTCGCAGAACAGAATCGTGATACATTTTTTTAATCTTAGGAGAACCAAGCGACTTGGATCCAATATAGGTTTTTCTTTTACTTAAACTAAATACGCAAGATGGATCCAAGTGACATGGTTCCTTTGAATTCATGAAGATTGGTCTATCATAATAGAACTATGTGACTCGGATCTTTTAATCTATTTTATAATGCGAATATTGAGTTTTGGTATCCTTGTTGACCCTAAAAAATTATGGTTTTAATAGTCAAATCATTTCCATACTTATTGGGTAGATGTAAATGAACAATAAGAGTGTTTCTATGCAAATAACTCAATTTCACCCAAGTTGTGGGTTGGATCTGTTATGCATAACAACGTCCAATTACCGTTATCCTAATTCAATAAATTCTTTTTCATTTTCATTTTCATAATATTACAAAATACTTTTGTGAATATTTTACCAATTTTAGAACGAAGTGTGGTGATTTCTGAACGATTGTTTGTCTTTGATCAGTTAAGTACTGTTTATGAAAAACTTCCTTAATTTATTATGTAATAAATTAATAATAATGTTAAATAATGTTAAAATATTGTAATACATTAAATTAACATCTAATCAATCTATCAGTAAATTTAGAAGACCGGAAATGAGAATAGAAATGACGTAGTATAAAGGTCCAGTTAAAAGACTGAGAGGGACTTTTGCTCCAGAGCCGGCACAGAGTTAAGTATAAACTTGTATTGTTTTATTGTTGCTTCATATTTTGTATTAGTTTTATTTATTTATTGAATCGTACGTCCACGTACCACTGTCCCATTTTTAAAGGATAAATATTTAATTATGTGATCGATAATTGTGTCATAACATTTGGTTAGAATTTTGCATAAATGTGGTTTACCTATGGTACTTTGTTTGTTTTATAACATCTCGTTTAATTCAGCTAATGTTGTTTAAATAAATACCTCATTTTATAATGGATTACATTGCTTATTACAATATACCTAATATCTTTAAAACATGCTTTTGTTTGATTAAATAATGTCCACTAGAATCATACGTTATCCTAGATAATATACTTTCTAATAAACTCCTACACAAATATCAGCCTTGGATACTTCATCATCCTCTGAACGACCAGTCCCGGCTTCTGCCAGGGTCTGGTTACCAAGTATTACTCCTCCACTTTGTCCAGTCTCTCTTAAATAATTTAAAACCAATGTACTAACAAATAGCACTACCTCCAAGAACTATATTTTACATGACATTGATATTTATTTATTAATATGCTCTTGTTTACTTAATTTAGCGTTTTCCATATATTTCACTGGGGTTTTGGATACATACTTAGACATAGACATAGACGTAACTTTATTTGGTCCAATAACACATTCAAATACTTAAAACTAACATAATAAATACATATTAAGAAAGCAGGGCGATGCGTCCTCGGACCAAATTGGACCAGCCTCAGCTTAATGCTATGAATAGCAGCAGCCAAACACAGCGCTGGTTTTCAGACTGACCCATAACAGAGCTCGATGCGCGCACTCTGTTATTATTCTGTAGCTTAATATGTAAAATAAAGGTTTGTACTAATAAAAGTCACTGTAGTTATAAGTAGGACATAAAGTAAATCTAACACACTCATCGCATCATTTATCAGTAATATTCACTACACTAACTCAAAAAGTTTTGTCGTTTTTAGTCTTCGCGCTATGTTCGTGTTGTCAAGAAGCTCGACATTCATATGATGATGAAGCCTTCTTTCTTGAGCTTCGGCGTGTTTTTTAATTATAGTTGCAACAAGGTCCACATTGAGGTCCCGGTGAAGATCATCGTTTCTTACGTACCAGGGCACATTTACAATGTCCCTCAGTACTTTGTTTCGAAAGCGTTGTATCATCTGTGTGTTGCTTTGTTTGGTACAGCCTCATAGCTGGATACCATAAGTCCCTACTGGCATTAGGACTTGTTTGTACAGAAGTAGTTTGTTGTACTGACAACGAATAATGTTTTCCAAGTAGCCAGTACATCTTTTTGTAGCGAAGTTTTAACTCGTCGCGTTTCTTTTTGACATGAGCTTTCAAAGTCATGCCTAAGTATTCAGCTGTGTTTTCGCGTGGTATTGCTTGATTGTTTATGAATACCGGATGATAAGATGGTCTTTAGTTAGTAAAATGGACATGAATCGATTTTGACTCATTCAGTTTGATTCGCTACTTCACTGTCCAATCAAATATAGTGTTGATAGCTGCTTGCAGTTTCGTTACTGCTTCTTCCTGGACCCTGTAGCCATGATCGCCGTATCATCCGCAAAGGTTGCAATTATGTTATTTTTTAGTTCTGGGATATCACAAGTGTACTCGTATAATAAATACAACATCGGACCTAGGACGCTACCTTGTGGTACTCCAGCTTTTATGTATTTAAGTTCTGAATATTCCTCATCCTGTCTATTTCGAAACATTCTCTGCGTAAGATAAGATTCCAGAATATCTGCTAACTGTTTCGGAAGTTCATGACAAACCTTATCAAATGCTTGTGCCACGTCTAGGGAAACAGTAGAACAGACATTATTTACTTGTAATGTTTTTTTCTATAAAACTAGTTATTCTGTGCACTTGATCGATAGTTGAATGTTTCTCCCTAAATGCAAACTGATAATCAGGGATTAGTTTTCAGGCTCAGTCTTCTTTATAGGAGCTTTTCCAACAACTTTGACATAACTGTTTAGAGAAATTGGTCAATAGGATGTTATTTCCTGATGTGGTTTTCCAGGTTTCGGTATCATAAAGATTTCTGCAACTTTCCACATATCAGGCACGTATTTTAGTCAAAACGAAGCACGGTGGTGAGTTTTACGATGGTTTTACGTGGAAGATTTTGGAGAATTTTGCCCGTAATTAGATAAAAGCCAGTAGCTTTATTTTTCTTTAAGCGTTTTATCTCAGTCTGAACCTCTTTAGGGGTAACGAGTTTTATTTCTAATCTATAATTACAAGATGCTTCCCCCAGTTCACTGTACTCAGAGTTATGCATGTTAGGTTGGAATATTTGTTCCAGGTGATTAGCAAATCTAATAGCTTTTTGTTTATTATTTATGGCCCACCCCCCATTAGTTTCTTTAATGGGAGATATGTGTAAAGTTGGCGTCTTTAGGTACTTTATTGTTTTCCACAAGGAGTAATCAGTTGTGCGATCATTTGTTAACTTGCTTAGGTAGTTATTCGTAGATTCATCACGAAAGTTCTGAATTTCTTCACTTAGTGTTGAGTTTCCAAAGTTGATATCTTGTTTACTTTATATGTGTGTCTCATGATATACTTTATTCAGCATCCTTATACTAGAATAGTTAAGACAGCAAAATGTATAGCGTTGTCTCGCTCTCTCGCTCTTTTCTGGTTTATCGATAGACAAGTGTCGTGTTATTACAAAAATAAATATGAAGTGTTATTCTGTTAATCCTATGCTTTTTATTGATAAAAACCCTTCATGGTAGCAGAGCTTAAAATCGTGAAGTGGAATATTACATTATTTTGCGAAAACAAGGCATATAGCTTAGATTCGCAATGTCAAGCGAAAAAACACCGGCCGGTACGGCCCGCGATGGCGTCTCAAAAACTACGGCTAACGTTAGTGGTACCCCCGACGACAATAGGACCTCGCTCAGCGTATGCCACGGCTTGAGCCGTGGCGCTGGTCTTCCGCTAGTCCCGTAGGTCTTCTGCGAATCCCGCGGTCACACTGGCCAATGACCTCTTGACATACCCGGTAAGTTCCAGTCTCCGCTAAGAGTATTTTTTTTTCCGCATGGTACCAATCAAGTGACTAGCTCGGGTCGACGATGCCATTGTATTTATATTGATTGAATATTGAAATTCAAAAGTGTTGTAAAACCTTAAGCTGAATAAAAATTATTTGATTTGATTTGATTTAATTTGTAGCGCAATAACACTTTTAATTTGTAACTCATCCTTCGTACATCCTTTCTACTAGTTCAAACTGTCTTTCATACGTTTTACTAGACTGCAAACCAAAAATGTGAATGTGATGAATGAGAAAGTAACCTAATGTAGAATCCGGAGCCACAAATTATAAATAACAGTGTTGAAAAAGAGGATATGAATTACAACTTTTCCGAAAACTTTCTAAATTAAATCTATCGCATTAAATTACCCCTAAATCGTTAACAGGTTTTAAATGTCACAATGTTAATATAATATCAAGCTTCCGGCCTTTTTCCCTTGAGGATGACGAAATTCTGAAGGATCTTGAGTACGGGTCTGCCACCAGCTTTCAGAAGGTTAGCCGTAATTCCATCATCACCCGGACGGAGCCTTGTCGTTCTTGAGCTGTTACATCGGATATCTTCGGTATAGTGTCGGGTTAACTTGGCTCTGGGGTCTTTTGCCATACTGGTAAGGACGTCCTCAAACGCCACCTTACTACCTGTAGCATTCCAAGTGACCATTGGAAGGAGCTTGCTCTTCGAAGACCGGTATGGCGCCATTCAGATTACGAAAAACTCAAGCTAAGGCGCTTAGAGAATCTCGATGAGAAGCGACAGCTACGAAAGATGCCACCCAAGCCCTCTTAAAATTACACTTACAGCTTTACTGGACAACTCGACTGTGCTACATGTGACCGGATCTTCAAAACAAAATTCGGTTTTGCGAGTCACATCAGAGCGTTTCATAAACTGGACCAAGAACAGAACATCTAGCTACCTACATAACTTCAAATGTATAAGGAGTCGCTATCGTCGGATACGATAAGAAGGACTTTATATATACTCCAAATTGCCCCACTCACAACTCTTTTCTGCTTCGTTTGCCCAATTTTGCGTTGAAATCCACGATGTAAACGGTGTAGTGTGTCTTGGAGGTACGCTGTAAAAATATCTTCATAAAAAAAGCCTTTATTACATCATCGGAGTGAGTCGAAGTCAGCTCTTCGACCTGTATGACCTTCAACAAATAACTTTTGGAAATTCTGAGCATAAGATATAATTGTGAACGAGAAACCCGACATCACCTTAAAACAGTTGGTCGCCCTCCCGGAAGGAAAACAGGTTTTCCGACTACAAGATTTTCGATTCTTCCCCCTTCCTTCGGATTTCGGAAAACCCGGATCCTAATGTAATCTATTCACCGCTTCCTCTAGTTTCACGAACTTTGGAACTGTCAGCAGTATCTGCATATTGTACATGGCCAGGGTCACAGGTCGTCGTTTTTGTTAGCCATGTCGTTTCCGGGGTACCCCCAGTCCTGCCGTTACCGTGACCGCTACCATATTCCAAAATACCCGGGCCGCCGGGTACGGGGGACAGTGGCCTGTATGTAGGTACTACATAACCGCCATGTTTGGCAGGAGAGTTGGTGATGGCAGTAAATGCTTAGCTGCCCAGAAGGATGCTGCTGCTCATCATACGAATCCTATACTTCATGTGTGTTGTGCATAAATAATACTTAGGAACTAATAAAGGCAAATAAAGCTTTATTTCAATCAGTTGTTTCATCTAATAGTACGGTCGCCCGTGGACATTATAATCACTAAATAGGTAATTGTTTGACATTGTGATATTGTTAGAGTTCTCCCAATTTTACTTACTAAAACCGGAGTCTTAAAGATCGTAAGCCGCCGTATCGTAAAGCTGTAATGTGATAAATCGAACCTTTTTAATCATTTGAATTTCCATTGGCGACTATACATAATAAATGAGTTGTGTACGAGATATTGAACTGTGTCCATTTAATTAATTTTTTCATTACTTTAGATACCTTCATATCTTATATTTATTTCTTTAATACCGGAAGTTTTTTACCCTAGTCACGTCTGCTTCTTTAACATTCGTTACTTTAATTATAGTGTCTTCCTTGGCAAGTAACATGGATATCAAACCTTTGAACACTGCAATCATATTTGAAAATATTTTCTGTGTACACAGAGACATTCTTATGCATGGAACTATTAAAAGAGGATTTTCTTTTCTCCATATAATCGCTCAGATATTCTGGATTATTTGGAGTTTTCAGTTTTTAATATCTTTTGACACTGATAGGCAGCACCAATTAAGCTATTTTATATTGTGCATTAACTCAGCATATTTTATCATAGCAAGTTTTTTGTATAGAAAAGAATTTAAGAAGGCTACGACACTTTTTAGTTTGAACCATGCATGTATTGGTAATGATTTGGTGTACTTAAAACAATTAAGGACAATAAGGACTTTTCTGGTATCAGCTTGTTCCTGTGTTTTGATTAGTCGATTATTCATTGAAATTCTAAATAAAGACCGCTTATATTCGTATCACCATTACCAAAATAATGAATCGTTAGCAATATTTTTAGTTTACATTAACAATATTATTATGACTTTTCAACACGAATTGATATTACTTACCACAAATTGTATAATGAAGGGTAAACTATCCAATTATTGGCACTTTAAGAGCTCGCTTTCGCTGTCGTCGAAAACAAATACTGAAATTAATACACATATGAAACCTATCACACAATATTTTTTTAAACTTTGAAGTTGATAGTCTTATCTTTGTATCGATGGTAGTTGCTATCTTGCCAAACAGTGTTATAAATATTTTATAAGCAAAATTCTAGAAGCTTATCAAATTACCCATTACTGGCATAGTAAGTCTTAACATTGGCATTAATAAAGCTAATTATTGACACTCAGGTTGTGAGTGGATAGGTGTAGGGTAAGGGTAGGTGTAGAGTAGGGTAGGGTAGGGTAAAGGTGAGACAACACGCGAAGTCACGCCGGGCCAACAAGTTAAAAAAATTGAAAATCCAATCATAAACATTTCTCCTGTTTTATTCAAAAGTCCTTATGACACTAATACAGTTACAAAATTTCCATCTTCATCTTCTATTACTATTTTAATCACATGTTTTACTTACGAAATACTAATAAATTCTATTAAACATAATAACATAATAAAATAAAATTAGAATTATCTTCTAATAAAACTTAAAATAGGCAAACATCAACAAGCAAAAGAACAATTCTGTACGACTTCATACTAAGAAAAATATACTTATTCCCTTTTTCTGTCTTACATCCTCATAATCCTCATTATTTCTTATTTTACCTTGCTATATTGTACAAAACTATCAGTCTTTGTAAATAAAAGTCAACTTTGATAATGACGGTAACTTTGAATCTTATTTTACTTTGTCTAAATGTTATTTCACTTTGTTTGTCTTACACTTATCATTAGCCTCAATAAAATCAGTCAACATTATAATAATCCTTATACTGATGGCAATTGTCTCCAAATCCAATCCGTCCTACAGTGTAGGAAATGGATTATAACCTACCTATACAGTAGAAGTACTTCTACTGGAGTAATTTGTTAGGCAAACATCTGTGCCAATAATTTTTTTTGAAGTGTACTTCTATAGTATTCAAGTTATTGTATAACACCCTAACCATTATTAAGGTCAGCAATAGTAAACTTAATTATAAAACTCATCATCATCCCATCCTGTACAAACAAAGTAGGAAAGCGGATACTGGCAGAAGTCGGTCAATCTCGACTTCTATTCGATTCCTGGCAGACTTTGTTTGACTCAACCAAGTAGCGTAAACTAAATTATAAATAAAATAAAGTTAATCAGTCATATTTTTTTCAATTACGGCGATACTAAACTTTTTACGCGTTTTGAAATCTTCCTTATCAAATACTTCATCTTCTGTATCTGGTAATGATTCTTCCGAAACCAAAATATTTTCCAAATTACTTTTGGTGTCTACTTCTTTATGTTCTATCTTATCGAATTTTGCTATCTTTCCTGGTTTCAAAAAAAATTTGACATTTATATTTGAAAATTTTGGGAAAATAATATTTTTTTCCTTAGCCTCTTCTTCATTATTAAGTACTGGACTTGGACCAGGCAGTGGATTATGACTGGGGTTGTACAACCGAAATTGCAGGGTAGCTCGAGGCACATGGAACTCCTTTGGTGCTTGTTTTTTTGGCATGCCATTTTTAAAAATGTTTGTGAATATCGTTTTTTTTTTATTTCTACTTTATTTTGTGGCTTCATTATGAAGTAAGCAGCTGAAATAAACAAAAAGTGTTATTGGCATCAACTATCCTAGTATTGGCATCGACTATCGTAATATTGGCACCAGTGCCAATAATAGATTTTTTCATATTGGCACAGGGGCCATTATTTGGAAAACAATATAAATAAACAAAAATTGTAATACAGAATCGAATATACACTTAAAGCCTTAACGACTAAACTCTAAAGTTAATAGTCACAAAATATTACAATGTCCTAAATATTGGCAGTAGTGCCAATAATAACATTCCTTGTAAATTGTTGATCCATATGTTGGCACCTCAATTAAACAAACTATGTTAATATGAATTGAGTAAATATGAGCTAAATTGACTACTTAAAGTGGTTCCGATGCCTACAAAACAACTTGTACACATTTTGTTGTTAAAATGAACATATTATAATAGCATTCGCAAAGGTCTTACCTTAACAAATTTCCACAATTTTGCACCGAAACACGAACACACAGCTGAAGTTGTTGTCAGGAAGCCGCCATATTGTTTACTGGTATGGTGTTGCTACTTTTAAAAGAGAAAAACACCTACACTGTTGATTTTTTACTAAGGTAACCCTGACTAATCTATGGTATCCTTGTTTTTTTAATCTAAATACGAAAGTGCCAATAACTGGAGGGGTGCCAGCAAATGGGTAGGCTACCCAATATTGTTTTAAAGCAATTAGACGCGATTTCAAGATCTGTCCAGTCTTGTATTGATGAAGAAACTAGTAATTCGATTATAATCGTGAGTAAAATTTGGAGAAATGTTTTCATGAATATCAAAGAATTATTCGGATTATTACGAAAAATGTTTCGTGGACAAGTGTGTATTCTACCCAAATTATAATCTGTGTTTTTTCGTTCGTTTCCATATTTCATTTTCAATTTAACATTTTTTAAATTGTTACAGTTAAGGCCCTGCCACAAACAAAGCTCGGCGCGAGCTTGTGTGATAGTTGCCTAGGCAACGCGCCAGCATCGCGCCGCGCTCGCGCCGCGCTCAGGCCGCGCTCAAATCAATTCAAAAGTAAGTGTCGTTATTTTTCCGCAGTTCCAGTTTTGGCCACCGCGTTTCTATGACAATCGGCACACATAAGCGAATACTACACACACGATATATATCGTGATTCACGCAGGATCACGATATTTATCGAGTGTGTAGCCTAGAGTATCACGAATTGTGATACGGATCACAGGATTTCCGAAAATCCAGAAATCTACGATCCGTATCAACTATAGTGCGATATATATCGAACGTCTAGTATCTCGTCGATATTTATCACGACATTTCTGTCAAACTGACAGATAAATAACGTAATTACAAATTTATCGGCCGTGTGGTGTCCGGCAGAGTAGAATAGCACCAACCCCTTAAACTCGTGGGTGTCGTACAAGGCGACTAATGTTTTCGAGGCAAAAGATCTAAGCGCCTCCGTAGACTGGAAAATGGGCAGCAGCATTTTCCATTGTTATATTATAACACTGCGATCTCCAACCCGCCTGCCAAGCGTGGAGATTACGGCAATAACCTCCCTTTTTGTGGGAGAGGCCCTAAGTCCTGCAGTGGACTGTTATGGGCTGTGATGATGAATTCTACACCACGTCATCTAGGTTGAAAACTGGCAATAGCGTCTACCAAATTAGTACCAAATTAGAGTAGTGTCAGATTTTTTTATGTCAAATTCAGTTGTCCACTGAGATAGCTGGACAGCTACTATAAAAGTATAAAAAGTCAACAAGATCCTCATCCTCATAATTTTTCTCATTTTTTTCTCTTCACGCGTCTTTTTAATCCTAATGCTAATACTAAAGCAACGCTAGCTTTATCAGTCATTTTGGTAAAAATACTTAAAAATCGTAAATATACACCAGCGACGCGTCAAAAATCCTTTTTTTTTATGCTAGGCATTGGCAACTTAGTCTATTCAGCCATCAAAATGAATGAAAGAATGCATAGACTAATGAAAATATCGACGATTCTTATCTTCTTATCTCACGATACGTATCACGATAAATATCGTGTGTGTAGTATCCGCCATAGAGTGGCTGCTTCATTATTCGGGGAATTGAATTTTTAGGATGGTAATACTCCCACATGTCGTAATAGCGGGTTAATTACTCGTTTCTTTTTACCAACAGTCCGAATCTTTCCTCCTAATTGGACTGGTGCATTACGCAGATAATTTAGAACCTGAGGACGAATATAGGCTACTTTTTATTCCCCTCCACTCGCTAGCTTGCAAGAGTAATAACTATATTAATAAAACTTTTAATGATACCGTAACATAGAGCACAAATTATACAGTGCAAAAATTCGGTGGCTAGAGTCTAACGCTGATATAGATGTTTTGTTTAAGTACCCGCTACAGTGCACAGAAAATTGCGCTCAATCTTATTCACCACAATGGTACAAAACATATTGATACTAAATTACATTTCATTCGACAATCTTTCGGCCTGCCAAATGATAAGTAGTAATAGATGGTAATATAATAAGAAATGGTTTATGGTATGCAAGTATTGCCATAATATTTACATTTCAATTTCTGGAGAGCCTCGGTGGCCGAGCGATTAGGGTATTTGACTAGTAAGCGAGAGGTACCAGGTTCGAATCCCGCTGCGGCCATGTACCAATGATGCTCTTACGGTGAGGGAAAATATCGTGATGAAACCTGCACATACAGGCGACTGACTGTGTAACCATGAACCAATCTGGTCAGGGTCCCCTTGTAGCAGGGTCACGGAGGTCAGATGGCAGTCGCTCCACTGTAATTACCTGATCTGCAAAACCTGGATCATGGTCAAGGCGAATTCCAGACCTTCGGGCGCAAAAGCACAATCGGGACATTAACGCCAAGGTGATTATGTTTTTTTTATTAGGATTTCAATTTCGCTAATGTTCAATATAAAATAGACGAACAATTGCCCAAAGCTTACTTCATGGCCATGGATCGTAGTTCTTCTTATTCGAGTACAATTGACTTACCGCCATATAGAATCAAATTCGACCTTTTTTAACAGATTTATCGCTAGCGGCTGAACTGGGATTTGTCGCTAGAATAGTCCCCGCGGGCTTAAGTAACCCACTCTTACGTATTTGTGTCTTTGACATTTGTCAAAACGCACTTGCCAGGTGAAATTATTAAATATTTATGGTAGAATTTTTTTGGAGTTTTTTAAATATTTATGGTAGAATTTTTTAGTAATTTATATATTTATATTTTAGTGCGTGCCTCAACCTGAGGCTGCCTCGAATTCGTACGCAATTCCGATAAGCAGCAACCAAAAACAACAATGGAGTATCTTTTTTCCGTAAAGTATAATAAACATCATTATTTGTAAAACTTATGTCTTTAGCATTTGCAATAAATATTTCAGTGTTTATTGCAAAATTATTAAACGGCCATAATTAGTAGGTATCTTCAATCAAATTCAATGCACTCCATCTGATTGTTTTTTATTTGGCCGTCTTACATGCATGCGCACGATGTGACTTTGCACTGGCGGTATAACACCGTGGATTTAGTTCTGACCATTAAATGTGGGTAGAACAGAAAAAAATACTTATTACTGTAATATGTATAGTACAGCATAAACCGGAACGGACTAATATTTGGAACAAGCGCCATAGTTACTTTTGTTCAGCTTGAAAATAGCTATCCAACGACGTATTACATATAGCTATTGGAATGGTTACCACTGTCCATACAAATTCTTGTATGCGTTAACAATGTTATATCTGGCGGCTTGACAAGATTGTTGACAAACCTATTCGATCCGGTGGCCAAAACCGAAACTAAGTGTTGCCGTTTTGAAATGTAATGTCAATGCCAACAACAGCGATGCTGTTACCCGGTCAAACATTTTTGTGGCACTGTAGACAGCGCTGTTTTATTGTCTACGGTAACCGTCAGAGTTATTTGTTCGTTCAACCGCATCAAGATGTATATCTCTATGGGTGCTAGTGTCAGCAAGAGCAGTATAGTAGGACCATGCTAAGTCCGAATCGCTTTTAAAAAAAAAAAATCTCTGTATGGCAACTAATGCCATGTCTTTTATTCGTCATAGAACGTCATTCATAAAAGTCATAACAAATAATTTGACAGACTTGAAAAATATTGTTGAGGCGATTGGCACATTGGAGCGCAGCGTTCATTTTGGCGAAATTTGGAAATATGTTTAATTTTTATATTGTTTTATATACAATAAAAAATTTAGGAATTCTCCAAATTGTTATAATCTTTTCATAAATTTATATTATTTAGGCGAAAAATAATTTGAGATCTGAGTAACGGAATACCTATTTGACAATCCTGGAGACCTCACTTCACAGCAGGCAGCGGCCTATTTGACGCCTTTTTATGTAGAAAGTACAGCGCCAAAAACTTATCTGACCCGCAGCCCGTGTCAAATGTTGCAAAGAAAAAAAACTACGGATCCGCACGAACGCGCGTGGATGCGTTGTCAGTGTGTTCGTCTATGAGTAATTTCCATAGAAACCGATGACAGCTCAAATAACTTTATGTCACGCACTAACGCACCTCACGCACAACTGTACGGTGCTGCGTGTGTGCGGATCGAGTGTGCGGATCGCCTAAATAATAATGGACAATGACTGACAAGGACAGATTATCCATTAGATATTGCCATATCCACATTTTATATTTTCTACCACTGTCAGTTGATTCGGACTAAGCGTGGTCCTATTATAGTAGGTAAATGTACTTGGAACCCACAATCATCCGCGAAACCGTCGGGTTTTCTCTTTTAAGATTATGTTTATTTATGTACCTTGGCCCAAAGCCTGAGATAGCCTAAACAATTCGCCATTACAATTTTTTCGTCGCCAATTTTAATCTCGAATACCCCAAATGGCGATAAATAGCCTACATTGGCAACACTTTGTTGGCGCGACGCCGGCAGTACCGGACTAAGTCCATCAGAGGCCCGGGGCGGACAACCTTTATAAGGCCCCCAGTTTAAGAAGTTTGATGTAATTTTACAAGCTTTTTATTCAGTTCACATTTGTATGTTTAAGTGTTTTTATTTATTTAGTTAAAATTACTTCTTTGGCGGAGGGGGTCCTCGACCCTGATCTTAATTCTGTTTGAATAGTGATACGGCGATAGCTACGCCCCTGTCACAACTCCGAACCTCCTCTGCGATATGTTCTAAGCATATTTTAAAGCCTTGTATAGGATTTGATCAAGGCAACTTGGAGACGTTTGGAGGCCCCCCTGGACCAGAGGCCCGGGGCAGGCCGCCTTTCCCGCTTTGTTCGTTAGTCCACCCCTGGCGGCGCGATGCCGGCGCGGCGTGAGCTCGGCGCGAGCGCGGTGCGATAGTTGCTAGGCAACTACAGCGCGGCGCGAGCGCGGTGCGATAGTTGCCTAGGCAACGCGCCAGCATCGCGTCGCGCCCGAGCCGCGCTCGCGCCGAGCTTTGTGTGTGGCAAGGCCTTAATCTTCATGGTCGGAGTCGTGACATATTACTTCATCCGAATTCTTTACTTAGTAATATTAATGGGGATGCAGGTATTTGTAGTTACTTTTGCCTCTTTTACTATATACCTAATTTTATGGCAATGTTTGATAGCGAAAATGAAATATTTTTAACATCTTAAATAGTTCAATTGTGATTTAATATGTAATTTTCAAGGAATTTGTTTGTTTGAAAATTGCTCTTTGTGTCATTTTCGGTATACAAAACGGCAATTTTATAGTTATCTTATTTTATCAAATCTTTGATATAATCATCATCACAGCCCATAACAGTCCACTGACGGACTAAGGGCGTCTCCCATGAAAGGGAAGGTCATTGTCATAATCTCCTTGCTTGATAGGCGGGTTGAAGATCGCAGTCTTATAAATATAACCATGCCAAACGCTGCCGCCCATTTTCCAGGCTACGGCGACTCTTGATCTTTTGTATCGAAAACATTAGTCGCCTTGTACGATACCCACGAGTGTAAGGGGTTGGTGCTATTCTACTCTATTGGACACTACACGGCTACTGTAATATAATATGCTATTACAAATTCAGACAGACTATATACATAATAATCACAACTGATATAACTAAAAAATTTTAGAAAGCCTTGACAATGGGTGTTTTTATGATCGGTATGACTGTATGGCTGATCTTATTGGCGTCTTTGACTTTAATCACATCCGCGTGTCAAAATATGCAGAACAGCTACCAGAAGCTGAAGCGACTCTTGGGGAAGCTGTGTACCCGTTGCTGCAATAGTAAGTCAAGTAACAACTGAGACCTCACTTCGATCTTTTACAATTTGCCTTTTTGACAAGCAATGTACATGTAAACACACCCTAATTAAAAAAAAACCATACAGTCTGTATCAGAAAAATGGGCATATATTCGAATTGCACATAGTTACCAGTCGCAGAAAGCATATGAGTAAGAAATTTTCTGAATGAATTGCAACATTTAGGAGTAATTAATTTTTATATTTTTCTCGAGTAACAATGTAACACATATCGTTTTGTATACGGATACATCACTGAGAAACTTTAATAATAAACAACAAGTGATATCTTTTATTGTTATACCGTGCATAGTCAATCTACAGATTAAAAACGTTGCTATGTATTATATTACTGGTCGTTGGCAAAATCATCGCTACAGCTATTAAGAAACGATATATTCATTATCTTTGGTATAGTTTTTTCTGAAGTTCCTTAAACTTCAAAACGCTTCAGCTGAACTGCTACAACTGAACGTTTACAAACGAGGCTGCAAAAAACAGCCATGTGTGCAAAAGCGTACAGCTGTAAACTCAACATAGATAGAATTCAAAATCTCAAAATCGTAAAACTCGTCATACTAAAAAATTGGGTGCATCGGGTGGGCTGTGTGCTAGTTTGTAACTAATAAGATAAAACAAACTTCCTACAAATTCCCAAAGAAGGCGCTCTAACGGCTGACGATATTATCATAATCTCTTGATTATCATCATCGTCACTCTGCCACTCAAACTTATTCTTCTCCACTTCACCCGATCTTCGGCATCTTCCCGTCATAAGCCGGTGGCTCAGCGATATGAATCCATCGCTTCTTGGGTCGCCCACGGGGCCTCTTTCCTGATACCGGCAGGTTAAGGTACCTATTTCCAACGTATCAAGAAAAATAATAATAATGTTGTTATTCTTTAGAGCGCGCCATTTATGCGATTTTTGAGAAGCTACTCTTGAAAACGTTTAATTGAATTATTATGATTTTGTTGTAATTATACCTAGAACAACCCCCTCAATATGGAGGGACGGCCTCATGACTGTCGCTCATGAATACAGGTGGCCTAAAATCGCTCGACGTGGAAGTCTTATGTTCAGCAGTGTACGTATTTTGTCCGAGATGATGATGATGATGAAGCCTAACTGTCTTATTTTTTTTTCCTATAGAGGAAGCAGAATACAGGGCGGTAAAGGACTTCTTGCGACAGGTGGCGACGAGTCCGGTGTTCGCGCAGACCAGCACCGCCGGCTTGGGCATGCCGTTCCTGCCCCAAATCGTATTTTTCTCCGTCTACTACACCGTCATGATACTACAGATCAACAACATCGTGTAACATTTTGTTGGCAATAAAAACATTGTATTGTTTCTCATCTGTACATCTTCTTTTGCATATACAGAAACAAATTGATCACGTGCACCTTTAGGCTTCGAATTTTTCCGTTGTTTTCATCACTTGTAGCAAAATAACCCTTATAAGTCGTAAGTCATCCTTCGTACATCCTCTCTACAAGTTTGAACTGTCTTATCACACCAAACATTTTACTTGTCTGCAAAATAATGTTGTGAATAATGTGAATGGAATGAATTAAAAAGGATCTGTGCTAAGACACTATACCAGTGTTGCAAAAAGAGGATATGAATTACAACTTTTCCAAAAACCGTCTGTATCGTATGTATCACAGTAAATTACCCTAAAATGTTATAAGGTGAAATAAATCATAATCTACCTTGTATTTTTATTGTGTTTCAATACGTGGATGGATACTATATTGGCAATAAGTAGATCGTTTTTAGGGGCTCCGTAGTATACCTAGACACCCTTAAGCCCGAGAAACACGTGTCAGTAAATGAGATAGTACCTTACTGCTAGTTACAGGCGAATGTCGGCAACTGGCATTCTGTGCATGCATTTACCAGTAAAACTTGCATGCATATTACATACTTGCATACCTGTATTTGCAAGACTATTATACACATGCCAGTTCACATGCTCACACTCTAAGTGCAAGCACTCCACGTACCCTAAAACGTAAATATCACTATGAATTAAAATATCAATCGACTCATTCATTTAAATCTGGTCCTTCAAGGAATCAGTAAAAGAAATAAACAGCAACAACTCGTCAGCTACTGGCATGCCAGTAACTGATGCAGCCGGAAGTAGAGCGAGGGCCACGAGACTTAGCGCCTGGCTTAAAGTAGAACCAAATTTGACTGACTATATCAAGTTCAGCCACAGTAGGTATACAAATCACAAGGCACTAACAGCGGAGTTACCAATTTTAACAATTGACTAATGAACACTACAACTACATATTATGAATATGACGGATCGCGGTCAATAGTATGGAATCATGTGGTCAATAGTACGGACTCATGACGATGAAAACGGAAGTGGGAGTGCGCCCTCTGGTGGGGCGTGCTGACAGAGTCTCGACGGCACGACTCGGGCGGAGTGGCGGCCATTCTTGGCGCGACCGCCGCCGAGGAGTGACGCGTCTTGAAACTGTCTCCACATTTCGTTTGTTTACGTTTGAAGTTCGTTAATAGAAAGTGTTATTTACGTTTAAAAATAAAGTAATTTTAAAATCACCTTTGAAATAAGAAAGTAAATTACCTCAACTGCCTACATTTGTAATACCGCTCTGAATTCTAGTGAAATTATAAGTGATGTGCAAAAATGAAATGGAATAAATACAGTGGAGTAAATGTGAACCTTTTCTTTAATTTATCTGGACGAATACGACCTAATACTGATATCACCACCCTGATGACAATGATCCTGATACACCCCTTTCCTTCACGCGACGACATCAGAAGCGGTGATGACGAACGTAACGGTGGTATGATGAAAAGCGACAAAGAAAATGCAGATGCGCTTCGTGAAAGCGTAATAATAAAAGGAAAGTGATTACTCGATTCAGTTGAGTTGCCTACACTAAAATATAAAATGATTAAACATGTTCAAACCGCAGTCAAGAGTCCAAACACCCCGAGATATAAGACAAAGACTTCGTCAGAGAGATTGGGGCATTTATAAAGTAAACAACAAATCGTACCAAATGGGTCACGGTCAAGGCAGACCCCGGGCCTTCGAGAGCACCACTGGGATATTGACACCATTATTAAAAATCGAGTGAAAATTACTATGGACGGCACTTTGGTATGGTTTCTTTGTTTTTGGGAAACTTAATTTAGATTACACATGTAAAATATTTTCCTCTTTTTAAAAAGAAATAGTGTTGGTTCAATCATTTGCGTAGGTCTAAATTTAAAGAGTTTATTCAATGACTCTAAAGTAAATGCTTAGATTTAGATTCATTTAGCAGTGTGGTTTGACACCACAATTAAATTAATTGCTTAGATTTCTGCAGGTAAAATTAAATCAAACGATTAATAACGGTGTGTATTATTTTTTAAGTTTTACTAATAAAATTATTTTCTTCTATTGCATAACAATGGTGTACAACGCAACGGTTCGCTTCACCTACGAGAACAACATTGCAATGCAACGCTGTACTGGTAGCCTCAACGTGATTGTTTCAACATGGGACGATGGTAGACAATCTGCGAGTGTTACGGACATGACTGAGAAATGATGTGATATTAACAGTTCCTCTCTATCTGGTGAGTCCTATACATAATAATTATTTGGTAAAACCTGTGCTGAAGAGAGGCTCCCTAGCGGATTTAGGAGTTATTTACTTTGATAATTCAGAAAAGTTTTCTGACCGAAATACTATTGATACCCTTAGTAGAGAGAAGGGCAGGTTTATTTGTACCTTAAGTGAAACTACAAATAGAAAGAATGTAAACAAAACAAAAAGAACGTCATTTATGGTCAGTTACAATTTGTTGGTATAGATGTCAAAAACTACTGCCAAGTTTAATAAATGTTAGCTTTTGCAGGGTACCTATGTCAATTAATGTGGGCTGTCTGATATAATGTTACTGAGAAAAAAAATCACTCAACAAAAATAGTAAGAATTATGTTAAATCCCTCCCAATGCTACAATATACAGTGTTTAAAGTAAAAAAGTGACATTTAATCTAGATTATTTTACCATCTTGAAACATGGTACGCTATGATTTTACGTATTACCAACATCGTCAGTTATCGAAAAACAAGAATAAGAAATACTTAAAAGCATAGTCCTATTATTTTTGTAAATTGAGTACGTAAGCATCATTATAGTTGTGCTGCTGCTGATTGACTTCTTCTTCTTGATCGTTGCCTCACTGCTGAGGATCGTGACATCTTCGGAGTTTGTCAACTGCATGTTCTCATCGGTTTCAATCAGTCGCCTGATGTAATGCGACGTTGACGGATGTATCGTTATGATATTTGGTCCACCCATCTCTTCGGACTTCGGCCTCTGGGTCTCTTGCCTTCGACTTTTCCCGTCACCATAAGTCGTTCCAGATTGCTGATTAAGTAAATATTTGAAAATAACAGCGTGGCAGGGAAAATGAAAATGAAAAAGTATTTTATTGAATTAGGATTACGTTAATTAATCTCTTTTCAAAAGTCAAAAATCTAACGGAAAACAAAGGGAAGTTAAGCGAGCTCATCCAGGTAGGGGGCGACGCATGCAGACCGATCAGCGCGTACGAGGGCTTACTCCGGCGAGACACCGGGCACCGATACGCGCCACGCACATAACCGCCTAGGCGAATCATGTGTAGCGCGCGCCCGGCCCCAGCCAGCCCGCCGGCGCTCACACCCGCACGCACCAGCCGGCCTACCCGCGTCGCCCCCTGAGCTCGGAACAAATAAGTAAAAAGAATGTCGTCTGTCTGTCAGTATGCCGCTTCAGTTAGGAAAATGACCATCTGTGGGAAAAAGAAACGGCAAGAAACCCACAGGTACATTTAAATATGATTACATTGCATTGATACATTTGTCAATTTAATTTGAGTGAGCCTGTTTTGATTGGAATATGATGTGAACCTCTACAAATCGGTCAAGATAACTAAAAATAAAAATAAATTCAAAAACAAAAAATGGCACAGCAAAAGCAGGCCAGTCCACCAAGGCAGCACCCGTTCACGAGCATGACGCAGGGCCCAGCCATCGTCCAATTCAACCATATTTGAGGGAAGAGAACGACCCGACCCCCATGCCACCACCAGGCAGACTTTTAAGTGAGCATGCGCTGCCAATGCCGTACACATTAAAAAAAGATTTGTTATTCAATGACTATTACACATCAAATCATCCTCACCCAATTAACAAAATTGTAAATTTATAAATAACTTCCTATTTCGAAGAGCTAGTAGTACACCATACATTTTTGTCATTGATATATTCATCAATTTTATAATAGGCTTTTTTCATTAAAGTTGTTTTCACCTTATCTTTAAATTGCAATTCAGGCAAATTAATAATACATTCAGGAATATGATTATAAAATCTTATACAGTTACCCATGAAAGATGAATTTACTTTACTTAGTCTGAACAACGGTGTTACCAGTTTATTTTTGTTTCTTAAATTGACATTATGAATATCAGTATTTTTAGCAAATTGGGTAATATGCTTTCTAACATACATAATATTATCAAATATATATTGACTTGAGAAAGTCAATACATCAATTTCTTTAAACAATTCTTTGAGCGAATCACGTCGACGTAATCCATATATTGCTCTTACAGCTCGCTTTTGTAGTTTGAAAATGATGTCACTATCAGCACACTTGCCCCATAGTATGATGCCGTATGACATAATACTATGAAAATAACTATAATAAACTAATCTAGCTGTATTCACATCCGTTAGCCTCCTTATTCGCCACACGGCAAATGAAGCCGAACTTAACCTACTAGCCAATGATTCAATATGTGGGCCCCATTGAATTTTTGAATCTATATTAACGCCTAAGAAAGTAGTTTTCTCTACCAACTCAAGTTGCGTTTTATCTAATATAACATTACATTGATTACTTTGTACATTAGGGAGGCAAAAATGAACGCATTTAGTTTTTTTAGAGTTTAAGACTAAGTTATTAATCGTAAACCAATGAAGCACATTCTGAAGAACACAGTTTACTTCGTCTATATTATTATCTTTCCTATTAATTTTAAATATCAGTGAAGTGTCGTCAGCAAACAAGACTATACCAGCAATATTCTGCACCATGTATGGAAGGTCATTTATATATACAAGAAAGAGAAACGGCCCCAATATAGATCCTTGTGGCACTCCAATGCTTACTTTCCCACCCGCAGATAACTCGCCATTTACATTTACTTTTTGAACTCTACCTTCTAAGTATGATTTCATCATTTCAAGACTATCATGCGTAAAACCGTAATGTTTTAATTTTAGTAATAGTGTTGAATGATTTACACAATCAAATGCTTTAGACAAATCGCAAAAAACACCTACTGCATTATGATGTTCTTCCCAAGCGCCAAAAATTTGTTGAATGAGGCTAATACCAGCTTCGGTAGTATTGCGGCCTTTTGTGAAGCCATATTGTTGTTGATGAAATAATTTATTACTGTTAAAGTGCACAATCATTTGACTTAACATGATTTTTTCAAAGATTTTACTGAAAACGGGCAGGATGGATACCGGTCTAAAATTATTCAAACTATTTTTACAACCTGATTTGAATAATGGCACCACTTTACTGATTTTCATGAGGTCGGGGAAAACACCTACTTCGACGCAAGCATTAAAAATGTAAGCTAAATACGGTGCTAAAATATCAACAACAGTACTTATAACTCTAACTGACATTCCCCAAATATCTTCCGTATTTTTCAACTTAATGCTTTTAAAAGCTTTAATGATAGTTTTAGCGTCTACTTCGGAATAACAAAAGCCATTTTCACAGGCACCTATATTTTCTTTTAACAAGTTTTCTGCACTAATTGGGCACGAGTTTAGCAGCGAGGTAGTTTTAATCGGTATTTCGGTAAAAAATGTTTGGAACAACTCTGCCACTTCTTTATTTGCGGTACTAGTTCCGGTTTCTGTTTTGATTTCATAATGTGTATCACGAGGCTTTGTTTTCCCTGCCACCTTATTTATTACATTCCACACAGTCTTAGCCTTGTTTGAAGACGAATTTATAATTTTCTTTTAATGCTGTGATTTTGCAATTAGACAAACTTTCTTAAACGTTTTTGAATATTTTTTGACATATTCTACAAAATCTTTATCATGGCAATAAGCTCGCTGACCGTATAGTTCAAACATTCTATCTCTGCTTTTGCGGATACCTAAAGTAGCCCAATCACTAAATTTAGATTTACAGTTACTTTTTATTCTTTTTTGCGTAAAAACACTTTGATAAACATTATTGACAGAATTGAACATATCAGAAAATATAATGTTTGGGTCATGAGAATTAAGAGAAAGGCCGGCAATGGTCTCCGATAAGGCTTGTTTGAAGTGTTCAATTCTCCTTTGAGTAATTGGTCTTGTAATTATTTCATTGATATTACATTGTTCCGTAAAATCAAAAACAACGAATTGTCCACTATGGTCAGATCTTGTAAAATTTATAATAGCCTTTTCGTTGACCTCGCAACAGCAGAATACATTGTCGATGCAAGTCGCTGATGATTCTGTGCATCGTGTCGGTTCTAAAAATACATAATTAAGATTAAAACTACGAAATAAGCTTATTATTCTCTTACTAAACGTTGTTTTTTCTAGTAAATTAACATTAAAGTCTCCACAAACGATTACCTTTTTTTTACACGTACAAAGTCTTTCTAAAACTTGTTTCATAGTTTTTTCAAAAATCTCATAGTTTTCATTGTATGGTGGCCTATACACACAAAGTATGATGCACTTTTCTAGCTCCACGCAGGATAACTCAATCTTATGTTCAACTGAGAGGCCAGAAACATCTTTCCGGTCTTTCGATTTAATATTTTGCCGTACTGCAATTAATGAACCACCACGGGAAATAGATTTTCGATTAAAACAACTAATTATATTATAGTTGAATAAAATAAATGACATGTCAGATTCCCTCAGCCAGTGCTCAGTTAAACATAAAACTTCTACAGGAGTTTTCTTTAAATATAATTCTATTTCATGTTCTTTGCCAGAAAAACCTTGTATATTTTGATGAATTAATCGTAAACAATTCTTGGGCTTTTCTTTTGTCTTAAAATCTAGTTTAAAGAGCATCCTTTGTCCTTAGATGATAACATGCAGGAGCCCTGGTCAATCCTACTTACGCTAATATTGTTATAACAATTAATATTATAAGCTAACAATGTAGCAATATACTTTTTGTCGTTTTGCTTGAGATACAATGTATCATTTGTACAAATAATATTGCCAACAAATTTGTTGATGTCAAAAAATGTAAATGCGTTACTATAACGAGTCAAATTATATAAACATGTATTCAGTCTATGAATACGTCTATTTAACTTAGGGTCATTATTTGTGTATGGGAAAGCACACAAAGTAATTTTATTAAAATTATGGGACTGAATTTTTTGAAAACTCTCTACGATATCATTTCTAGTTATTCCCATGCTATTTCCGACCATTACTATAATATTGGTACGGTCTTCATTACATTGTTGACTAGCTACATTTATTATCTCATTAAATGATCGGTTTGGCAAACAATGATTACAAACAGATGTATTGACATCATTACTTATTAATATGCCCATGCCTTTGCCAAGCGAATCGGAATATATTATGGTGCGTATTGAACTCTTTGCCGTGTCCGTAGTGCCCGCCAATCTCGTTGTCGCCACGACGGCCGGGGCGGCTGGGGTCTTGTGGGGCCTGACGACCGCGGGCTGGATGTGGGCCGCGGGGGCCGTAGAGCGCGTCGATCTCCTTGCTATGGTGGCATAGGAGGTGGCCGCAATAGCCGGTGCGTCTGTGGCCTTGAATGGCTCGTCGACCGCGGGCTGGATGTAGGCCGCGTGGGCTGTAGAGCGCGTCGTTCTCCTCGCAGCGGCGGCATAAGAGGTGGCCGCGAAGGCCGGGGCGGCTGAGGCTTTGGGGGATGCCGTTGCAGTGAGTTTGTGGAACAATTAGCTGGTGTTCTTTAGGATGTTGTGTCTTAGAGATAGGATAGGCTTCAAATATTCAAAATTTCAATAATGACCCAAATTTCAATAATGGCCCAGTTCAGTACAGTGCCAACATAAAAATTGTTAGCGTGTTTGTTTACATTTAACCGGAGACATTCGAATGAAATTTTCCATATTTCAGTATAATGTTTGTTATTGTGGTCGTAGTTTCCCAATGTTATAGAAGATATCCACGGCAACAATGGGATCACCCATAAACGTATCAGAAAATTAAAAAAGAAGGGTAGTTTGTTTAGTAATTTTATTTTATGTTGGTATCAAATTATTAATCGAAAATAAAAGTAAATACGAGTAAGTGAACTGATCGACGGTAGATAATTTCGAATTATGTTTTGAGTAACTAAAGATAAACCTGTGACTTAGTTCGACCGAAAACCATTTGTACTATGTTAATGTGACTCAGTTTGACCTGACA